>JAJOZX010001162.1:170000-482500 GCA_023014485.1 Bathynomus jamesi
TGCGATGCTACATGTTTCATCAGCAAGCAGGTCTACTGTTTAACCGTACAAAATGGAACAATGCTAAATTTGTCTTGCAAAAAATTATTCCATTTTATCAGAAAGGCAACATTGCCATGATTACTGAGAGGAAAGCTGTTGAAAAAATTATAGCACTATCTGCAAAAATGCAAAACTTAGGGAACTCCAGTGGATCAGTGTTCTTCGCTTGGTGCAGTTGCGAAGCTTAAGGGGATCGAAAAGGAGTTACAAGAAACATTTCAGTTGTGGCCAAGGAATGCTGAGCAACTCATAAAAGATCCTGAAGATCTGGAGTTCTTGCGGTCAATGAAATCAGACAGAGTCGCATCATTTGGAAGCCATGACAAGAAGCTCGCATCAAAAGTCCAAAGAAAGCAGGAAAAGGAAATGATGCAAGCAGAACGACAGCTTAAAGCTCATAAAGAAGCCCAAGCATCTACAAGCAAAGTTCAGATTGAGAACAGTGAGGAAAGCAACAGTGATGTTGAGGATGAAGAGGGTGATATAGAGGATTACAAACCAAAAACACGAAAATCTCGCCAAGCAACTCGCTCAGGAACAACTGCTTTATAAGTCATGACATACTCAAATACCATAGGATGGTTTCCCTGTCTACAAGCATGAAGATCACACCGGCCAACATGCAGCATTTACCAAAGCCATCATTGAGGAATCAGGAGGTGACACAAAAAAAGTTTCACATATATTCTACTGCCGACAGAGCAAGACGTAAGGTTGGTGAAGAGCTTGCATCATTGGTCAGAGAGTCCTGGGTTCCACCACAGTTCCTGTCTCTTCACTGGGATTTTAAACTGATGTCAACTCTGTCATACCAAACTAAAGCTGAAGAGAGGCTCACCATAGCAGTTGGCAATTCGTATGACATCAAACTTCTTGGTGTGCCTTCCTACAAGCCAAATACAGATCAGCCAGCTGGTCAAATCATTGCTAATCTCACTATGGAGCTTCTCCGATCATGGAATTGTGTTGACTCGGTAGTGAACATGACTTTTGACACAACAGCTAGTAACACTGGTCATGTGAGTGCTGTGCTGCATGTGTTAGTCTGCAACAGGACATAGGTCGAGCTTTACTGTGGTCAGCTTGTCAGCATCACATTGGCGAGGTAATCCTTACACAAGTCTTCAATGATCTGAAAATAGAACCACCATTGTCAGTAGAAGTTACCATATTCTGTCGGTTCCAAAAGCATTTTGACACAGTTCCGCACAACAATAATCAGTCACTTAATTTTTTGGATGGTACCTCTTATTCAGATGGCATACAAACCATAATCCATGACTATAGGGCCAGAGCAATTTCATGCGCGCAGTCTGTTGTGAAGCATCAACGTGATGACTACAAAGAATTTTCTGATCTTTGTTTGCTCTACTTGGATGGGACAAGTAGAGAGTTTTCATTTCGACGTCCTGGTGCTGTACACAAGGCTAGGTGGATGGCCAAGCTTCTCTACTCCATTAAGATGGTGCTGCTGGAGGAGCAGATCAGTTCTCTTCCCTCTGGAACCATTACCACAGAAGCACAATGACCCAAACTGCGTGTTTGTGAACTTTGTTGCTTGCTGTACAGCTGGTGGTGGATCACCTGTTCAAGCGCGGTACCTGACTGACCTCTTGCGCTCTTTAATGATGCAGTCCCTGAAGCTGAATGCTGCTATCTGGCTGAGAGATTTATAGCAGTAAAGCCAGCACAAGATCAGGCATCTTACCACAACATCGATTTGGCACAGGATTTGGGGAACCCAAATTTCCAAACTCCATTTCCAGCACAACAAAGCTTGGTGACTTAATCAACGAAGATTCATGGTACATTTTCTCTGTTCTGGAACTTGACAGTTCTTTCCTGACTCATATATCGAAAATTGGCCAGAATTAGCTTCCTTTCAAATGTCCAGAGAACACATCTCGGCAGTTAACGTCATAAATGATTGTGCTGAGTGTGGGGTGAAGCTAAGTTCTGATTTTCTCATGGCTGCCAGATCACAACAACATTACCAAAATGTCCTACAAGTTGTTGAATCCGACAGAAAGAAGCTTCCTAATCTTCGAAAGAGGAAAACTAGAGCCTAAACTAATTGTTCATTTACAGTTCTTGAACATTTTTTATTAACGTAGTGTTCTTTTGACTTTAACTTGCTTGTATCACCAATAATGTAATGTATAAACCAGAATGTAATGTAGAAATCAATGTAATGTATCCTGTTTTGATTATTTAACACATTTTATTGGTTCATACTTTTGCAACACGGAAATGGGGATATAAAATGTTTAATTTTTGGTCAATTTAACTCCAATACTAAATATTGCATCAATGATGTGGACCCCCTAGATGACCACATAAATCTTTGAAATTTGGCCATATGTGCTATTTCAGGCATTGGAACAGAGTAATCATAGGGACAGATTGAAATAAAACATTTTGAAAAATCATGGGAAATTTGATGCACCCTAATATTATATATATATATATGTGTGTGTGTGTGTGTATTTATTTTTTCTTTTTTTTCTTTCTGTAACCTATATATAGGCTTAACCTTTTTATGTACTTCAGTGTTCCTGAGGATGTCATTAGACGAAAGCGCTTGAGCACCATTTTGTGTTTCCTTTCCTTCGTGGTTTTATTCATCATATATATATATATATATATATATATATGACTGCAAAAACACAGTATAATTAATGTAAAGAATGATATATATATATGACTGCAAAAACACAGTATAATTAATGTAAAGAATGATGCTTGTGTAGAAGAGCGTTCCACGCAAGATGAGAATGAACCTGGGAGGTACATCATTTTTCATTTGTTCATTCTCCCTCCTCATCTTGTGTGGAACGCTCTTCTACACAAGCGTCGTTCTTTATATATATACAGAGACATGCAAGAAGTAAATAGACACCCTTAATTTTATGGTAAAATGTATGCATCCAAATTTTTTTGCCATTATTATGACTAATATTCATTTCCTTTTTTTTAGATTGTAATATACCCATCCTAGAACATGCCTCAAACACAAGATTCCAAAGAAATTTTTGACTTTCAATGAGGATGGATTGTTGGTCAATCTGAGGGTGGACTGTCCCAGAGACAAATAGCTAGGAATCTCGGAATACCCCTTTCTACTGTTAACAGAATAATAGTCCAATTTAAAGAAGGGCAAAACATCAATTGAATCATGACCTGGTCAACCTGGGCCTTCTGACAGATGTCTTCGTTTTGTTCGAAGATCTGTTGAGAACAACCCTCGTTTAAAAGCTTCAGAAGTGGCAGAAAAACTCAAAATTAGCCCAAGAACAGCAGTAAACTATCTTCATCAGCTTGGTTATTATGGACATGCAGCTATATCTTGTGTTCGAGGCATGTTCTAGGATGGGTATATTACAATCTAAAAAAGAAACGAATATTAGTCATAATAATGGCAAAAAAATTTGGATGCATACATTTTACCATAAAATTAAGGGTGTCTATTTACTTCTTGCATGACTATATTATATATATATATATATATATATATAAATTTTTTATTTATTTATTTGATGATTGGTTAGGTTGTCATAATATTTTCAGTTTTAAAATTTTATTTGATTAGGCATATGTGGACAAAGTTGGGGAATGCAAACTATACTAGGGGAATGTAAACTATACTAGGCACCACAGAGGGATGTAAACTACACTTGCTCCACAAATTCTAGGCTGATTTACATATTAATTGATATTACATATATAGATTTGTTTATAATTTGAAATGGCCCCTCCTAAAAGTGACACACAGTGGAAAGGGTAAAAAAAAATGGTTAAAATTATACTCTATGTAGAGTACAGGTATACCCTGTTTTTTTTACAAGTTATGTTCCTCAGACTCATTACAAATAGCAAAATTGTGAATAATGAATCATTTTTTCTCATATAAATACATGTTTTATGGGGAATGCATTCTGGTGGCCATTTTTCAGCAGGTAAGATGTTTGGATACGTTCCCATATGATCCATAGAAGCAAATATAAAACACATACACAGACCTGTATTAGCATAGTAAGTTATGAATAACATCAATAAAAGAATAAACATACCTGTACTGTACTTTTATTTCCTCAAACCACCCCTCAACTCTCACTGAAAGTTTCATCATCACTGCTCTCACCTTCACCAACGACTTCCTTTCTCACATCTTGTCACAAAGACTGTGCCTTTCCTTGAATAATAGCTTGCAATATGGACATGCTGCACTGTTTTTGGTGGTAGATGGAATTGTGAATTATTTTTTCCCTTATCTGGCATTGCAAATAGTGGAATTTGGTGTCAAAAAATATATATTACATATAAATGAAGCTATGAATAATGTGGTATACCTGTACTTCAGATGTTTTCTTTAATTTTTATTTAAACATGCAAGAACTTATATTTTAATTTATGTGCATTCATGGCTTAATACAATCGTACATTATGTAGGCCTATGTAACGAGTCTTGGTTAGAGTTGCACCAATACCAATATTTTTACCAATACTACAAAAAAGTGCCAGTGCCGATCAGGGTTGTGGAGTCGGAGTCGTGGAGTCGCACGTTTCAGGTCGGAGTCGGAGTCAAATTTTTACAATGTGTGGAGTCTGAGTCGGAAAATTTTGGACCGACTCCACAACCCTGGTTATAGCCACTAGGTTAAGAAGGGTTATTCAATTTTAAGTAGCACTACTACTGGTTAGACCTTAATTATGTTTAAGAGAATCTTTTTCATTTATATATATATATATATATATATATTATTGGAAAAAATAAAAATCCCTTAATATGATATCTAAAAGTCAATATCCTTCTTAATATTTGAATGTTCCCTTATCCTAGAAAGTAACCTGATGATTCATGTGGTGGTGATGAAATGTCTTATTATTATGATAATTATAGAGTGAAACACTAGAGGAGTCGGAGTCGAATTTTTAGATTTTTTACAATGTGTGGAGTCGGAGTCGAATTTTTACAATGTGTGGAGTCGGAGTCGGAAAATTTTGGACCGAATCCACAACCCTGGTGCCGATACCGATACCGATACTTTTTAATTAATTAATAGTTTTAAAATTGATTATTAATAAAAGTTCAAGTAAATGATATAATATCTCAACTTAAAATGCCTTTCCCAATCCCAACTTTAGTTCCATTTAATTTCATAATAATATAATATATAGCTAGAGCCTGTAATTTAATTGTTTAAATTAAATTAAGAAAATATATAGCCGCCCAGGAATGGCGTCCACTGACTTTAGCAGGAACTCCGGCGGGATGGAGGACATGACTTCCCGAATTCGGTCCTCCAGTTCTTCCAATGTCCTCGGTTTGGTGCGGTAGACTTCTTCCTTTACCCACCCCCAAAGAAAGAAGTCGCACGGTTACCGCTGAAAAATGGCAGAATCGGTTCAGTGTAACGGTGTGGTGTGGTATGACCTCAGATCAGGTTGTGGGCCCGTTCCTTCTGCGCAACACCATGAATGCTGAGTGGTACCTTGCTATGTTGCGAAACGAGGTCTGGCCGGTTGTCAGCATATGGGAGAACATCACGATCTGATATTTATGCAAGATGGCGCCCCTCCGCACTTCGCTCTTGTTGTCCGTGAGTGGCTGGATGCCCACTTCCTTGGGCGTTGGATGGGTCGTCGTGGTCCACATCAATGGCCAGCCAGGAGCCCCGACTTGACACCGTGCGACTTCTTTCTTTGGGGGTGGGTAAAGGAAGAAGTCTACCGCACCAAACCGAGGACATTGGATGAACTGGAGGACCGAATTCGGGAAGTCATGTCCTCCATCCCGCCGGAGTTCCTGCTAAAGTCAGTGGACGCCATTCCTGGGTGGCTCCAGAAGCTGGTGGAAAGAGTTGGAGCCCACATTGAATTTTAGAGAAAACCTACCATGTATGCCTACCTTTTCATATTATTTCTTCTGAAATAAATGGATAATATACGTATTTTTTTACCAATCCAAAATAGGGAGCTACTTTCCGCCCACCCTGTATATATATATCTTATTATATAAAGTTCTAAACGAATGCATATAATGGTAGTGTATTATCAATAACTTTACACACGAGATTCAAGCAACTGAATGGTTTATTATGATTATGCATGCCGCGTGGTGCCAACTATGAACAACTTTACAAAACTTTCATTTTTACTGAAAACTATTATTGTAATTTGAAATTGTATATTTATATGATACTGTATTACTGTATTGAATATTTGTAATCTTGTATAGGGGCCTATAGATTTTTTTTTTTTGTTAGTAAATGTAAACATTGCTAATTTTGATAAAATATATATTAAACAACTAAATAAGATATTACTGTATAATAATAAAAAATTTAATAATATATAAAATAAGATAATTTCTTCAAAAAACAGTAATTCAAAGTATCCGTATCGGTTTTCAGAACAGTATCGGCCGATACCGATACTTTGTGAAAAGTGGCCGATACCGATACATCGGTGCAACTCTAGTCTTGGTGTCAGGATTTTGAAGTTGCTGGAATGAGCCAAGTCTTTAACATGCATTTCCCCACCTCATTATATGCTTTTTCACTATATGCTCTCTTTTCTAGGGACCACTTAAGTGTATAGTGAGGTTCTACTGTACTTCATTTTTAAAATAAAAAAAGTTATATATTTGTCTAATTCGTTTCAATATATATCATATTCCCATGCAGTTTATGAAAGGAAAGTTAAAAATAAACATTTCATCTTCAGTCACATTACATACCAGGGTTGTGGAGTCGGTCCAAAATTTTCCGACTCCGACTCCACACATTGTAAAAATTCGACTCCGACTCCTCACATTTTAAATATACGACTCCGACTCCTCTAGTGTTTCACTCTATAATTATCATAATAATAAGACATTTCATCATCACCACACTAAGTGTGAAATTTTATATTTTATATTTTATATTTTATATTTAAATAAATATTAATTGTATATTCTGAAAATGTAAAAAAAAAATATTAAAAAAACTTAATCTAGGGGCTATCAATGAATAAGGTTTATTGACCAAAAAAACTAAATAACCTAAATGTTAGTATTTAGGATTTAGAAATTAAGGGTGACACAGGACACAGAAATTGGAGTCAGAAGTTTTTTATTGACTCCGACTCCGCCCTGAAACGTGCGACTCCACGACTCTGACTCCACGACTCCGACTCTGACTCCACAACCCTGTTACATACATCACTGAAACCTTTCTCATGGTCTCGTTAATGTAAAAAATTTGAATTCTGGACAAAAAGTATTATTATGTAAAATTGAATGTGTTTTGAAGTTTGCCATAAATGTGTTGACATTTTCAATATCAAATACAGTGGGCCCTCGTTCGTGATTTCACAAATTTGTGGTGACCCATTTTACTAAAATGTTTCGGTAAATTCGCGACTGACTGTGAAAATTTATGATTTTGTCATGTGGCATCTGCAATGCTGCCCACGCAGGTCAACATTCACTGAGTGAGGTTGTCATTTCATGCTCTTCAATGCTAGTTTACTATATTTAGTGTAGTATTTATTTGTTTATAAAATATTATTGCTTTACGTAATTGTTTATGTAATAATATTGCTTTACGTAATTGTTTATGTAATAATATTGCTTTATATTACATAGTAAAGTTTTATTTATATAAAATATCATTGTTTATGTAATATTACAGTCAGGGATGGGGTCAAATACAATTGCCCAAATACACTATTTTTTTTACGGCCAAATTCAAATACAGATACAAATATTCAAATTTATAAATCCCCAAATACAAATATAAATATGAAGCTTCAAATACAAATAAAATGCAAATACAATTTTTACTGTATTTGCAAATTTTGTACCAATTTCATCCTAAATATAAACGGATAATATTTACTTGACTTTGGCTACCCCTCGAGTAAGACAATAGGGTCATTCCATGTCAACTCAGCCACAAAATGGCACTTTTTGCACTCACCCCTTTCAATTTTGCTCATACTTGGCACAATAGCAGATATACATGCCAAACTTAAATTCCCAAATTATTAGAGCTGACTGACCTTTGGTTACTGAGATACAAGGTCACAAAGTTGTGACATTTTGACCTTTTTTGCGTTAATTTACTATTTTCAAAATGGTGTAACTAAAAAACTATTAAAGCTAGAGCATTGATTTTGGTCTCATTTTAAAGCTCCTTAGTAGCCCCTTGTTTATTGTCCCTTGTTAAATATATCTACTATGAAAAATAAAAAAATCCCTTCAAAAGTTGACCTTTGACCTTGAATAAAAAAAAAATACCTTCTAAAAAATTCAATTTTTTTACATTAATACCTTGAGTCATGTACAACAAAATCCCAAGAAGCTGTAAGTGGCTGATAACTAGTTCAATGTATAAAAAATAAATGAAGTTGGCATCATTCTTCAATTTTAGATTTTTTTTTTGTCAGTTCATTTATTTAAAAGTTCTGTTCTGATATAGTGTCAGTGAAGACTTAGTTCAACTTAACATTATTAGTTCAAAAACCTTTTTGTGACCTGTGCCAAAAGAAGTCTTTTAAAAGACAACCAGGGTTAAACCCCTCGACAGCCCCAAATCTACTGGAGTAGCGCTGATCCTAAAGGCCCAACTAGTATATAAGTACTGTCAACTTTACAGAGTTGACTCCTGACTTCAAGTTAAAGTTAATTTATTTTTACTAAATACATGTATAAAAATTTATTTAATAATTCATTAATTGTTCAGTGTTTTCTTTTCAGGATTTTCTTTGTGCTTTTGTGATTTCAGAGTATAAACATGGAACATTTAAAACTGAAACAGAAGTGTGCTGATCCTTTGCTGCGTCACAAAGGTCAGTGTCGAAAGAAGAGTTTGAGAATTGTACCACAGGAACTTGTAAATAAGTTTCCCGATCTGCACTTAACACTACATCACAGACTTTGTAAGCAGTGTAGAGAACATCTTGAGTCCTTGCCTGAGAAAGGAATAGGCACTTTGAATTCAGACATAAATGATGATTCTTCTTGTAGTAGTGAACCACCTGAAGATCTTGAGAAAATTGAAAATGTTTACAATAGTGAGGCATCAACTTCAGAGCAAAACCATGAGATGTGTACTTTGAATGCTGCTTTTGTTTCAATTGGTGAATCACCCATAAAAAAGAGAGAGCTTGTAGAGCAAAAGTCATATGGAGCTAAAAAACTAAGCAAGGTGACAGAGACAGTTAAGAAGAGAATGGAAACAGTTGCAGGAAAAGAGATTTCTGACTCACAATTTAAGGAGCCATCTGGAGATGTAGACTGTTTAGAAATAATAAATCAACTTGAGGGAAAATTCAAAAATGAAAATACTAAAAGAAGTGATAAATAAAAATCCTCATTGTATTGCCCAAAAGTTGGAGCATTAGGAAAATTGCTTCAGAATTTAACACAACAAGGCATACAGCATCTATTGCTAAAAAAAATAGTTGAAGAAAAAGGTGTGCTTTCAGACCCAAATCCAAAGGGTGGGAAAAGAATTAAACAGGATACTGTTGATGCTATTAAAGCATTTTATCTTTCAGAAGACATCAGTAGAACAATGCCAGGAAAGAAAGACTATTGTAGTATCATTGACAATGAAAGAGGAAGGATACATTTGCAAAAGCATCTTTTACTTTGCAATTTAAAAGAAGCCTATCATATTTTCAAAGAAAGAAATCCTTTGGTTAAGGTGGGATTCAGTAAATTTGCAGAATTGCGTCCAAAGCAGTGTGTTATTGCTGGAGCAACAGGAACTCACTCAGTATGTGTGTGTGTACACAATTCATCAGAATGCCAAACTTATGTTTGTAGGAGCTGAATTAGAAAAACTAACTGCAAATGATGACACACCTATTAAGAATGTACGTCATTGTGTTGCCTTTATGGAATGCAATCCTGCCTCACAGAAATGCTGCCTCAGACAATGTGAACAATGTGGAGATCCATCAGATTTAAAAAACAGACTACTGGACATATTTACAAACAACTTCATTGATATCATAAATTTTAAAAAGTGGACCAATACAGATTGGTCAAATCTTGAATCAGTAGAACTGAATACAGATGAATATATTGACCAATTCTGTAACCAACTGAAAGAATACCAGATACATGACTTCAAGACAAAGATGCAAGCAACTTATTACCGTGAAACAAAAATGTCTTTGAAAGATGGTGAGGTCCTTGCTGTGTGTGATTTTGCTGAAAATTATTCCTTTATTCTTCAAGATGAGGTTCAGAGCTTTCACTGGAACAATGAGATGGCTACTCTACATCCATTTGTTATTTACTATAAAAAGGAATATGAGATTGCTCACCTTAGCTTTATTATTATTTCAGAGTGTAACATCCATAACACAGTTGCTGTACATTTGTTTCAAAAGCATCTGATAAAATTCCTAAAAGATAATATCTCATCCATCGGTTCCATCCACAAAATAATTTACTTTTCAGATGGGTGTGCAGGATAGTATAAGAACTGCAAAAACTTTTTGAATCTTTGCCATCACAGAGATGATTTTGGAATTGAGGCAGAATGGAATTTTTTTGCAACAAGTCATGGAAAGGGACCCTGTGATGGTGTTGGAGGCACAGTTAAGAGATTAGCTGCAAAAGCTAGTCTACAATGACCTTATGATGAACAGATCCTTACTGCAGAACAGTTATATACATTTGCAAGTGAAAATATTGTAAATATAAAATGTCATTTTTCAACCAATAAAGAGCATGAAGAGGAAAGCCAACTTCTCCAAGAAAGACACTCAACTGCAAGGACTATTGCTGGTACACAGAAATTACACCATTTACAGCCAGTTTCATTGACTTCTCTTAAGGTTAAACATTATTCATTATCAGATTATTCAAATATTGAGAAAGTTACTGAAAAGGAAGAAGTTGTGACTGAGGAGAAAATACATGGTTTTGCTACTGCTGCATATGATGGCCATTGGTGGGTGGCATATGTGCTGGAAAAGATACCAGAGAATAGAGAAGTAAAAGTCACATTCCTTCATCCTCATGGCCCAAACCCATCATTTGTGTATCCTGGTCGACCAGATGAATTAATCTTACCATATTCAGATATTCTAACACAAGTTGAGGCATCTACTACAGTGCCCGCGAAAAGTATCCGATCACCCTTGAAATTTGTATTTTTTACATAAAAAACAATGTTTAAATGTATACTAACCTTATATTAGTATTTTGTCATCTGTCCTTTGGTTTGGATGACTTGTTCTAGACGTTTTGGCATGGATTTAATCAAGTTTTGACAAACTTCCACTGATATTTCCTTGCACCATACCTTTTTGATGGCCTCTTGTAATTTTTTGACTGAGCCAGTGTCGTGGCATTCAACCTTATTTTTTATTATTAGCCACAGATTTTCTATCGGATTGAGATCTGGACTATTACCAGGCCAATCCAAAATATCAAATTTATTGTCAGTAATCCATTTTGTCACTATTTTGGCCCTGTGACATGGTGCACCATCATGCATGTATGTTTTTGTCCTTTGGATTGCCATTGCCATTAGAAGTTTATCCTGTAGCATTGCTAAATACTGTGCACCATTCATAGTTGTGTTCTTCGGAAGAAAATATAAGTTTCCACGCCCATAGTAACCGAAACAACCCCAAACCATCACACTTGGAGGGTGTTTCATTGTCTTTAGGGTGTATTTAGGGTCCATCCTATTTGAGCCAATAGGCCGGCGAACCTTTTTTGGACAACTTCTGAATGTCAAAAATGTCGACTCATCGCTAAATAAAACCTTCTTCCAGTCATCAACAGTCCAATGAATGTATTTTTTACAAAATGAGACACGTTTTTTACGCATTTTTTCATTAATGAACGGTTTCTTAGCAGCATGGCGAGATGGTAATCTGATTTCTTTTTGGAGCCACTCCTGGATAGTTCGTTCAGAAACACCAGATAACAAATTATTCATATTAAATTTTATTTCTTTCGCAGTTATTGTTGGGTTTTTCAATACTAAACGTTTCATAAGTTTGTCTGTTCGCGAATTTGTTTTTCTCGGTCTGCCAGATCGTTTTTTAGGGACTGGCGTGGTTAGGCCGGCATTGTTCTTAGCCCGTGAAACCCATAAATTAACGGTACTTTGGGATATGTTTAATTCCTTAGCTATCTGTCTCTGTGATTTCCCACATGCATGCAAAGCAACAATAGCACCTCGACAATCACTCTTAAGTTGTTTTTTAGCACGCATTATATATAAATTTTATTTACACCACTTTCTGTAAAAAAAAAAAAAATATCAAGAAATTTACACAAACAGTGAAATCTGACAAATTTGAGACACAGCCACCCGCAACGAAGGCTACCAGAACACTAATTTGAGAATGCGTTGGATAGCTCTCATATCAGCGACAACCTCAGTTACCAGATGTCGCTAGAACAAATAGAAAGTGAATTACGTGTCTCTGAATATCAAGGGAAAATATTGTATTTTCTTGAGTGATCGGATACTTTTCGCGGGCACTGTACTAATGGACGAACATAAAGGATTTGCAAAGAAGTTACTTTGAAGGCATCCAAAGCTTTGGCAGATCTACAGCACAGAAAGGTAAGAATTCAAAATTAAAATGGTCATGTAACTACCGTCAACTGGGGGAAAAGTAAACAGAATGATGACTTTTTTTTTACCTTTATTATAGCAAATCTGAAAATTAAACAGTTTCATTATAAAATATATATCTATAAAAGAATATGGCCCTTCTCTGACTTAGTTACATAACGTGAAGTGCCTGGTCCCACCGACTCACCCGCAAATAATAATAATGCAACCTGGACCAAACATTAAAAAAATGGGGGTAAAAGTAATCAGACTCAAATGGGGGTAAAAGTAATCACAGTTATTTATACACAATAAACGCAGCCCACCAAAATATATACATACTAAGGTCACTTTAGATATATTAGTAACCACTACCTTGCTCAACGAACAAGTAGTGAAGCAAATGTGGACGTTTTAATTGCCACTCTGCCCCTGAATGTGTCGTGCAAACAGAGTTTTTTCACAATGGCATCCTCGGACACCACGGCCGTGTCGTCGTTGTCTGGCAATTTGAAAACAGTTGTGTTTATGTTGGCCGTAGCCGACTCAGTGCGCCGCCAGAACTGCACCTCCCACTCCCAACTGCCCTGCTCATTCATCAGCCTTCCCATGTAGTGATGGGGTGTCTTCCTGCCGTCGGCAAAGCGAACAAGGACGTAATCATTCTGTCTCAGATTGGTCGGAGAGTCATCTACGACCTCTTCCTCTTCGTCTTCCTCCTCAGTGGCAGGACCCGAATCATCTGACTCAGTCTCAGGTCGTTGCTTTCTTGGTCGTTTTGGTGCACCGGCACGTGAAGTGCTGGCCCCAGTTGCACAGGCTCCTGATGCCGAGAGCCCGAGGTCTGCCACACTCACAGTGGCCCCGGGCAACACATTAACTCGCTTGCTCCGAGGTTTTTGCTGTTGCCGGACACTTGACTCCCGCGTCTCCTTCAAGTATTCCAGCAATTCAGCACTCACGTTACCCTGATCTTCTTCTGGTGGTGTGCTGTGCTTCATTTTGTTTATGACATGGTTGGCATTGAGAGGGCAAATTCCACATGCACGGAATGCACTCTTGCAGAGCCTGTCCCACTTCTCTTCCATTTCTGACTCCAGCTGGAGCAGAAGTCGGGGGAAACACCACTTTGGGATAGTCGTCATGTGCCTCCCCTCTCCCAGCTTCCAGGCCGTCTTCAAAGGTGCAAACACCCCCACATCCAACGGCTGCAGGAGGTGCATCGAATTCGGGGGGAGGAAGGCCATCCGAATGTTGTTGGCATTGCAGAGTTGGATGACCTCGAAGGACATGTGACTGGCAAGGTTGTCGCCAATCACAACCTTCGGTTCATCACGGGGAAGGGCTTTGACAAAGGGGATGAGGACGCTTTTGAACCACTCGATGAAAATCTCGGAGTCGAACCAACCCGATGCTGACATGTTGTATTTGGTGCTGAGTGGTCCACCAGTCACCCATGAGTCTTGGATGTGCTGCCCCTTGTAGACCACATAACTTGGCAGGTTGTCTCCCGCAGCCGTAACAGCGTACATGATGGAGGTCGAGCTCTTGGTAGTATTCATTATCCGCTCAGCATGCTTAATGCCTCTGCGAAACACCATCCGTTTAGTTTTGGGGTCGTCAGTGAGGTTGGTTTCATCGTAGTTTATGATGTTCTTCAGTGGCACATTGTCGAGTGTTCTCTCCAGTTGCTGAAAATACTGGCGCACTGTAGTCTCAGAAAGGGCCGCCCTCCTCTTTGTTATATTCTGACAGTGCCTTGATGACAGAATGTCAGAGTGGTGCCGCATGAATGCTCTGGCCCAATCAACCCTTGGCAGATTGTCTTTGAACTGAGGGATGTGGCAGTTGCATTTTGTGAGGTGCATTTGTACAAATTTCCGCATTTCATCGATGTCAAACGCTAATCCGAAGTCCCCAAGTGCTGCTAAATTCTGCGCAATAGCCCTCTTCATTCCTTAGGAGGGCTGGGGAACGCCCGGACTGGCCTGGTTCTGCAACCAGGCCATGCCGACGTTTATGCAGCGTTGTGGCAGGAATATTGTACTTTGCACTGGTTGCACGGGTAGTTTTCCCCTCAGCCAAGTCAACTAAAGCCTTCGCCACATCCTCTTGGGTATACTGTAACCTGCCAGTGTTCGTCTTCTTGACATAAGTCCGTCCCATCCTGCGGGACAGACATACAGGACACATTAGAATGACTGTGTTGCAAAATTGAGAGTCTGGTTACTTTTACCCCATCAAAAAACGGTCTATATCTGCTGTACTAGCCTACATCCGTGACCAGATGGTGGTGTATAACGTACCTTGAGATGTCTGAATATGCACTGTATACAACAAAAATTGTAACTGAAATGTATATGGTCGCCAACTATATTAGCATATACCGGCATATAAAATTTTTAGTCGCTGGGAAGAAAAGAAAAGCAAAGTTAATTACTACGGTACATTCATTGATTACCATTTTAAACATAGATGGATCCCAAAACATCTTTATGCTATATATAAGCTCTAAACCACCTTAATTTTTAATGTACTACCCCGATATAACAATTTTTTATGTATACTTTGTTACTGTTTACTTTTCCCCCAGGTGATCACTTTTCCCCCACATGACGGTATATATACACTGCATACGTTTTAAGTTGTGATAAATGGAAATCAATGAGCACTATACCTATACATATTGTATGTACATTTTAATATGTTACTTGTATTTGTTAATTAGGTAGCTATCTAGGTATACATTAAAAATTTTCTCTTCTAGAAATCACAATAAATTGGGTGGCCCACAAGAATCTTGTCAACTACTGAAAACCATCACATACATGCACAACATACAGGTGAGGTGGGTAAAGAACAAATATTTAAAAATAAGTATTTGCTTGTTTGTAGAAGGCTGCAGATAGTATGTAGATATGGGTTGTATTTGTAAGAGATTGAGCTGACCTTAGACAAAAATGGTTACTGACATACACGGTCACAAAGTCATGACTTTTTGACAATTTTTGTATAAATGACTTTTTTCAAATGTTGCTTGAATTCATTATTTTTTTATACATTGAACTAGTTATCAGCCACTTACAGCTTCTTGGGATTTTGTTGTACATGACTCAAGGTATTAATGTAAAAAAAATTGAATTTTTTAGAAGGTATTTTTTTTTTATTCAAGGTCAAAGGTCAACTTTTGAAGGGATTTTTTATTTTTCATAGTAGAGATATTTAACAAGAGACAATAAACAAGGGGCTATTAAAGAGCTTTAAAATGAGACCAAAATCAATGCTCTAGCTTTAATAGTTTTTTAGTTACACCGTTTTTAAAATAGTCATTTAACGCAAAAAAGGTCAAAATGTCACAACTTTGTGACCTTGTATCTCAGTAACCAAAGGTCAGTCAGCTCTAATAATTTGGGAATTTAAGTTTGGCATGTATATCTGCTATTGTGCCAAGTATGAGCAAAATTGAAAGGGGTGAGTGCAAAAAGTGCCATTTTGTGGCTGAGTTGACATGGAATGACCCTATTATAATACAGCCATATGCATTTTATTTATTGGTGTACTGTATTATGTTTACAAATAATCACATAATGGGAACTTTTAGGTAGGTGGTGCAATTGCCCTTTGGTACAGTAATATATAAATCATGAATAAGAATACTGATTGGAGTATAAATTAATCTTAAGTTATTAATTAGTCATCATATCATCATCATCATCTTCTGCAGCATTATTAGTCCCATTTATATGGGGTCACTGTTGCGGATACTTCACTCCACCCTATCCTGCGCCATCTCCTCCGTCAGGTTGTTCTCGTTCATGTCCATCCTGATGTGATCTCTCCACCTCATCCTCAGTCTTACTTTCTTCTTCCTCCCGGGCACTTCCATAGATAACCCTCCTCCCAACGTAGTTCTCATCCTTTCTCATTACACGCCCATACCATGCCAGTCTTCTCTCTCGAGCCTCCTTTGGTCTGCATGCCATCCTCTCTGGTTTTGGCAATAAATTTTATGGCTGGATGCCCTTCCTGACGCCAACCCTCCTCTTTTATCCGGGCTTGGGACTGGCTGGAGAATGGGCTGGCTTGCCCACCCCCAGGCCACCCATAATAATAATCTATAATAATAAAAGGACGCAGTTACAAACATGAAATTAGTATAGATATAAAATAAATATCCCCTCTGTGTCCCCTTCCCTGAGCTAGTTTCCATTGGTAAAGTACAATAATCTACTATTTCTTATAAATTTTATTATTTATATATTATTTTTGTTGCTAAAACATTTCCTTTGTCAAACATCAAAATGCATGCGCAGTAAAAGTCATAAAATCTATATAATTGTGAGGTGAAATGTGAGCAAAAATATCAAATTCTGAAGTAAATTTGATATTTCACACTAATTTGATTGACCTAGAGCCCTGATGATATTGAATTAATGAGGGTTCAGTGTACTGCACTCGTAATCTTAATAATTCATTTTGTATGAAAATCATTCAACATTGTTTTATGGCAGTCAAACAGCAGTAAATATAGAAATATAACAGTTTATTATTTATTAGTTGTCTTTGATAAAAAGATAGATATGAAAGTACTTTATATTGAGTAATGTATCATTGATACATATTGGTATCTTATATCAGTAATGCTGATAGTACGAGTATCTTGTACCCTACCCACCCAAAATTTTTATTTGTTAATTCTTTAATTAATTTTACAGACTTTCTCAAAGAATAATAAAATGCTCAGCCATATTGGCTACAGGATGAAAGTAACAATGCAGGACAGTCGAACTTTTATTGGAGTATTTAAAGGTTAGTTACTCTAAATTTATCAAACCTTTGCCTATACTTTGCTATTTAGCCCATAATGTACAAATGAGGTGGTTAATTGTACCATTTCACTTACCTTTATGATGATGATCATGGTAGTATTAACTACTATTGGGTTCATATGGACTCATAATAGCGTTTTCTTTATAAATTGCATAATTTTGCCGATTTATTCCATTCGAACCCAAACATCATTTGTCTTTGAATTTAACTACTGGGTTGGCAGCCCTGGAAAATACTGCATCTTGCCTGTTCTTCCCACAGCATTTTTTGTGAACAAGGCATCATTTGTTTGACAAGAACAATGTGACTGCTGCACAAAATAATAATATTCAAGGTAAATACATGCGATTTTATGGTTGGAGAAATAAATGTAAGAAGGATGCATTGTTTTATCGCCGCAGAAATAAATGTAAACAGGATTTGTTTAGTTGTGGTAAATTTATCACCAAACCATAACTTTTATTTCTTTTTGTAAAAACATTTAAGGCTTTTATTTGTTTGATTCTCATAAAAATGTTTTCTAATTTATATTTAAGTTGGGCTTCAAAGGATTAAACTGAGGTTCCTATTCTAACCTTGTACTTCTAATTTTTATGGTTTCATTGTTGATTGTTGATTCTGCTTTGTCCAAATTTAAACTTCATCCTGACTCGTGACATACGAGCAGAATTTAATAATTTTCCATCTTCCATCTTTAATAGATTAGAGTTGAATTGGACTAGAAATTCATGCGTATAGAAGTGATCAAATGGTGTATTGAATCCAGTTACTTGTATTTGTTCATTATTTGTGAGCTGACTGGAAGTTGAGATGAAGTATATACAATGTCACTGTTATAAACTTTTTACCAAATGTATTGAATATTTCATCTCATTCTAGTTTTGCATTTTCTAAAATAATACCCAATGTACCAGATGATATTTTAAACATCTGACACTTTAAAAAGTTTTTTTTTTTAATTGAAATAAAAGCACAATTTTTTCTGTACTGTCTGTACACATAGGGAATTAGTTCCCTAGTGTGAACGAAACATGTTTCGTAACACCCCTCTCATCTTGATACACAATACTTTTGATGGAAGTCTTATTCAACAGATTTCTTGCAGTGTATGAGAAAGGAATATCATGGCCACCAACATCATCAGATCTACCCTGCAACTGTTATCTGTGGGGTTATTTAAGAGAGATTGTGTGTGGTTTCTGTTTAAACATTAGAAAATTGAAAGCCTCGTTTGAAAAAGAAATTTCTCAGATTTCAATAAGTATTCTGTTCAGAGTAGTGTATCACATAGAACATGTTTTAAACTAGGGGACTAATTCTCCATGCATAGAGTACAATGAAAATATGATTTTATTTCATTTGAAAAAAAATAGTCCTTTTGAAGTGTCAAATGTTTGAGGAGTCACCCCAATATGTGTAGGCTAGGAACTCGAAAATTTGAAAATTGATGTATTTTTTGTAGTCTTTTAAAGTTAAGATATTTTTAGTAAAGAGGAAAGTTGGCCAACTGGTATATTAAATTCACATACCATTCATATGTTTAGACATTGAAAAGATTGTCATGGCACTTGTGCTGTAATATTTTGAAAATGAGTCCTATTATAGTGTAAACCTTTTCATGTGGTATTTCTAGAGTCAGTGTGAGTGCCCTTTTTTAATTTTTAATTCCTTCTCTCGATTTAATGAAAGTATTTTCCACGTAGAGCGTGCACTAAAAATGTCTATGTACATTGAAGATTTTTTTAGCTATTTAAACAAGTTTAGCTTTTTGTCTTCAGAAATTTGTATGTGAACCAGTATTTGAACTTCAAATTTGGTTGTGACAATTCAAATTAAAAATTACAGATTTTTACTTCTATTTTTAATTTTATTGAAAATTAAAATATATATTCAAAATTCACCAAGCAACATTTAAACTGAGGTATAAATTAAAATTGGTTGGGGTTGAAAATCGTAGTCAAACTTCAGTAACTAAAATTCAGATTTGAATCAAAGGTAAATCTGGGGCACCCAAGCCCGAACATTGACCCAAACCAACCCAAGAACCAGCAGCAAGGAGCGAACCCGGAGCCTCACAGCCCAGAGTCTGACACTGATACCAGTGAGTGACCAGGAGCTCCCTAAGTAAAAGTCGTCTTAAAATTAAAAATTAAGGCCGAAGTTAAAATTCAGCATTGTATTCAGAGCGAAAAAAATCGAAGTTTGTCGGAATTCAGTTCAAAATTCTGTTCGCCCTTCTAAACCACTAGAGGAATATCTACCGACTTATTTTGTTTCAGCTTTTGATAAGCACATGAATGTGATCTTATCGGAATGCGAGGAATTCAGACGTGTGAGAGGAAAGAAAGGGAAGGAGGAAAAGGAAGAGAAGAGGACGATGGGGTTGGTGCTGCTCCGTGGAGAAACCGTCGTCACCATGACTGTCGAGGGCCCCCCGCCTGCGGAGGTATTCCATCAAATAGTTTTGTTATTGTTAGCTGAAATAATGCTGTGCACATATCCTGTTTATATGATGTAAGGGTTGTTAACTTCGTTTTTTTGTAGATTCATTTCGTGCATTATTTATTGTAGTTCAGTTTATTATTAATAGCAAGTATACGATTGCCTTATCCCTTGAGTTACCTATTGATGTAAAGGTTGTAGTATTGTCATCATTTCACGTTGAACTTAACAGGAGGGTCCAAGAGTAAATCTACCGGGCGGTCCTGGGGCTGGTCGACCGGGTGGCCGTGGGATGGGAGGTCCTGGAGGACTCCAGGGTCCAGCCAGAGGAGTCGGCGCCCCCTCCCAACAAATGATGCAGCCCGCTGCAAGATCGGGACCTCAGCTAAACATGCCGTATGGTATGCCCCCACATATGGGTAGAGGAGGAGGACCCATGGGACCACCAGGAGGGCCCATGATGAGAGGAGGTGAGAAAAGTTTGTCATTTAAAGTTTATTATTTCGGTTGTGTAGTAGTGATTGTTTCTTGTGGTTATAGTTTCTACAATAAAATAAAAAAAACTATGTAACACCTTTGACTAATTAATCAATAGTTGTATTTTTAAAGTGTTCCTTTCGCATTGAATGAATTTTAATTACGGAGTTTACTGTATGATCGCCTTTGAAGTGGATTATTTAATTTTTACTTTTTGAACAGTATATCTGAGGAATTTAATTTAATTCTTGAATTTATTTTATGTAGTTATATTTGAAGTAAGCGTGTGTGTGATAGAACGCTTGATACCACTTCCCAATCATATTGCCTGTAATAATCTGCAAATTGCTCTTGTATATTTTACACACGCATTCCTAAGGATGGTTGTCGTTACATCGGTGGTTTAGTCACTTAGCTCAGTAACGTTACTGTATGATGAATTAACCACAATGTACATTGTACAAAGACTGTTTTACAATGGAATAGAAACCATTTGTACCCAGGGGTGCAACGTACCCAGTTCTAAAGCCGCTTATGGAGCGGTTTTGGACTTGATCCTTCATGATGATTATTCAAAAACAAATTTTAATAGTAAATAGTCACTCACATGACATACATTTTGGGTTCATTTTCCAACAACTAAACTAAATGTGTATGAACACGTTGAAGCATTTGTATTAAAGTTGCGTATTATTACGATTGATATTTGTGGTGGGACATTATAGTCTCGCTGTGACTTAAAAGGGTTAAGGTGATTCTGCAGGTCTCTCGAGTTAGGTATTCATGTTAGTATAATTGCTGCGAGATAATGTCGATGATGTATAGATTGACGAGAGAATATGCAGTATTGAGTTTATCAGTTCCGCATCAAAAAAAAAAAAAATTTGCTGAAAAATGTATTTAATACACGTATGTATGAGAGTTGTTTCTGGAATTTGTCTCTACTTATTTAACCCTCTAAGGCTCGGAGGTATTTTCCGAGACTGAATAAAATCGGTAAAGTAACACTTGGCGCCAGAGGGTTAAAGAAGTTGTGATTAACATTGTGTATTTATTCTTTCTCCTTGAAATAGAAGTCTTAGACTTGTAATGAAGGGTATCATTTCACGCGTTCTTTTTTTCAGGTCCTCCTGCTGGTAACAGGCCTGGTGGTTACTAGTCACATTCCTTCTCAACCAAAAATTATTTCTGTAATATCTTATTTTTTTCTTCAAATTTAATTCTGTAAGGTTAGCTTTTAAGTTTTTAATAAAATGTTTGTAAGCCATTCTTGTTTATTTTTTTGCCAAAAGACTGAAAAAAAAATTGTAAAAATATTTCGGGAAAAACTATAAAAATAAGTACTGGAATTAAATTGAAATCTAGGTTGGCCGTTATGACACTGACTTTGGCGAAGGGTATTGGGCTACAATGGCAGTGTCCACGGTTGATTTAGCAGTACAATAATTTGGAAGATTGGTTTGTTTCACTATCCTATCCAACCACGGATCACAACTGGACGCAGAGAGCAGTCTGCCATCCAACTACAACTAGTGATGTTAAAAAACGGGTTTTTTTATGTCCATGTTTTTTTTCGTTTTTTTTGTTTTTTTTAATAATTAATATAGATATTGCCAATTTAATTATAAGGTATACTTTTGCAATGATATATATTATAAAAATAAATACATAAATAATAAAATAGGCCATATGGTACCAGTATAGAATGTCCTTTTCAGCCTATTTACAGAAAAAAACTGGCCTCTTTCTTGCACTGAAAGTCTTGTATCTTGAGATCCGTTAAACTTGCGAGAACACTGGCTGGGAGCTGACTGCCCATTGTCCAACCTTTCCAGGACTCTCCCATCCATGCCTCGGATTTTGAATCTCCCACTTAACTATCCTTTAGACCCGCGATGACATTTTTTAACCCCGAGACCATCCATATATATACATACACATACACCCATATACATATATACCAATATATACATAAATACTTATATACACATATTTATATCTATTATATACGTACCCGGTACCCCATACACACGCATACATCCAGAATTCCAGATACATACGCATGCATACTACACAAACTCATACACCTCTATTTCGCCCTTTCATTACCTCCGAGATCATTTAGCACATACAGTAATATCCATACAGCCAAAAGAAACCGATTAAGCACAGACAGCAGCAGCAAAGCTAGTATTTATATCCCAAAATGCAAAATTCCAAGAAAGTGAAGTAAAACATGGTGCTACATTGGCTTCGTCAACATCCAAATCTGCAATAAGTACCAGTACCTGTGATATTGAAACTATATGCTCTAATCAATCTAGTGATAATGATTCTTCAATGGAAATAGAATCGGATAATGAAAGTTAAACAGCATTAGGTTAACACAAAGGTTAAAGAAAGCGATGAATATTTTTATTTTTTTTATTTTTCTATTTGGAATATATATATATATATATATATATATATAAAAACACACACACACACACACACACACACTGGTATTCTTGCCAATCACAATTATATACAGTATATTGTTTTATACCAGTATTATGTATTTTTTATTATGTATATTATACAGTACCTGTGATATTGAAACTAGCATATATGCTCTACCCAATCTAGTGATGATTCTTCCATGGAAATGAAGGTTAAACAACATTAGGTTAACAAAAAGGTGAATATATTTTTTTTCTATCTGGAATATATATACTGGTACTCTTGCCAATCACAATTATGTATACTGTTTGAAACGAGGAAGAATGTTTTATGTTCTAGTTAAAAAATATATATATGTTGGGGTAAATGTGATAAATTGGTAATTATGCATAATTGAAAATATCATGACAACCTAACCAATTGTCAAGGGCGTACAGTTGACCTAACCGGGCATTCAATTGACCTAACCTTGAATGCCCTGTTAGGTCAATTGAATTGAATGCCCGGTTAGGTCAACTGTACGCCCTTGACAATTGGTTAGGTTGTCATGATATTTTCAATTATGCATATTTACCGGTAATTATGCATAATTACCAATTTATCACATTTACCCCAACATATACATACAAAAAATGAGGGTTTTTTTTCTTTTCTATTGTATACTTTTTGCGTGATTCAGTTTTTCTAAAAGATTACTATATATACACTAGGTATACCGTATAAGCATGGTAGTATAGTAAATTATAGGTAATACTAATATACTTATTAGATTAAAGGAAGAAAAATATGGAATAAGTTTAAAACAATAAAAAACAAAAAAAATATCTTCGTTTTAAACAAAAAAAAAACGACTCATTACTAGGGCAGTCAAAAAAATAAGAAAGTTGACCTTACGAATTGAAAAAATTGACTTATAAAGTTGCCTTTACTTTCAATAATAAAAACGATACTTTAATTACTTATTCTTGCTCTTCTACATCAGTTGACCGATTGTGGTAAATTATGAAGTATTTGCCGACATTTTCTGGCAAAAAATTGCGATCCTTACTTAATAATTTATTAAGCATGGAGAAAGATCTCTCAACAGCGGCAGTTGTTGGTTGACATTGCTATTGATCTGCAAGTTGACACGCAAGGCACTGCTACACCTAATTCAGAGAACAATTTTCACATGAGGGTTGCTCAAGTTATGAAGAGGTATGTTGGCTGACAGAAATGTAGTCACAAGTTTTTCCGAAAAATCTGAAGACTTGTACTTTAAAAGGGTTTGCGTCTTTTCATTTCCTACATTTTGGTCTATACCACGCTGGTGCTTTTGGGTAGAGCGATGTTTATCCACAAAAAAGGATTTGTCATGCTTGACCACAACACAACAAATCTGACAGTATAGCTCATTTTTTCCTGAACAAATTAATTCATTAGGATATTTTGCAATTATAGCGCGCACTTTAGCAATAGAACTAACTGCAACTTTTGGCATTTTAAATATCTGAAATCAAAAGAAATCGAAATCAGTGAAATCACAAATCAGAAAAAATCACAAATCAAAATGGTAACCAGTAACCACAATACATACAACACAACCACATCCAAAACCAGAATGGACATAACTGAATAAGACAAATACGAGCCGAAGTTGCCAGTTAACCAAAAAGATGCCAATTTTTAGTTATTTTAATTATTTATTCCAAAAAATTGACTTTTTTTACCTCATTGCTATTTTTTGACCTAACAGGTAAAAGTTGACTTTTGGTTGACCTATTAACTTTGGTAATATACCCCCTACAGGTGTTTTTATTGCATTTTCAGTCGTTTCAGCGAAAAGTGCCCCATAGGAAACAATTTGACTTTATTGACTTTTGACCGCCCTACTCATCACTAACTACAACCCGGACCCAATGTCGTTTAACTGCCATAATTATGAATCCATCCTGGTTTCGCGTAAAATCAAAGAAGTTAAAAATAATGAGAAATTTTGGTTAATTATACTTCGGCTATATCTATTTGTCTGTCTGTGGAAGTTATTGTAATGTATCATTTCTCTGCATTATCTGAGAAGTGTTTCTCGGACATAAAAAAAACAAAAAAAAAACGGTGTTTATAAAGTCTGTCTATTTCAATGAAAACGTAGCAAAAAGGGTAAAATTTAATGAATACTTAATCATATGATTCTACATGAGCACCATCAGTATCTCTACAGAGTTCGAATCTGTCAGCAGCATTGTGGAACACATTTTGGAGTATGACGGGTTATTTTTGTAACTGCTGTTACGATACGAGCATGTAATGTCCCAGCTTCATTCAGATGACGGTTTAAACACCGTCGTCTTTCAAGAAGATGGGGCACCTTGTTATTACGCAAACATTGTTCGGGAGGACCTAAAATGAACGATTTTTTTTAGCATGGGGCTTTATCAAATCAAACGCTTATCAAACGAGGGTTAGATCTGTAAGATTTACGTGCTCGTATCGTAACAGCAATTATAAAAATAACCGCTGTCATGCTCCAAAATGTGTTCCGCAATGCTGCTGACAGATTCGAACTCTGTAGAGATAATGATGGTGCTTATGTAGAATCATATGCTTAAGTATTCATTAAATGTATGCCTTCTATTATATTATTATTGAATTTTATCCTCTGCTACGTTTTCACTGAAATAGATAGGAACTTTATAAACACCCTGTATAAGAACAGACCTTTTTGTATCTGTTTTGATTTGGTTAAAACCATTAAGGCTCTCTTAACTGCTAAATCCAAATCTGATGGTAAATAATTGCAAACACTGAATTAGCCTACATTATTTGAGAAATTTGTGACGTGATGGTTACACTAGTATTTATGCATATCTAAGTCGTTTGTTTTTAAAAGATCATAAAAGTGATTTTATTTATATATACGTTAAAACAAACTAGCTCTCCCTTTAGAGAGACGTCTCTGGTAGCATTGTGCCCCACAGAGCATAGGCAACGATTGAGAAACTCTTTCTTTAATCATTCATAAATAACTGAGACACAATTTGTCGTAGCAACAACGGATGATCACCCACGAAAAACTTCTCTATAAGAAACAAGTACACGGGGATAGATACAGATACCTCCCACCAGACCCGGATCTAGGGGTGGGCTATGTGGGCTGCAGCCACGGGCCTCGCATTTGAGGGGGGCCCCCAAATTTTCTACATTATTTATTTTAATTTTAGGTTTTTACATTTATTATTACATTATTTCAGATTTTTTATTGAGGTGAAATGTCTAAGCGATCTTACGAAAGTGGAAGTAGCAAACGAAAGAAGGCTACTGCAAAAGCTGAGTCTACAGAAGCTCATCGCAGAAACAAAGTCTATTAAACAGTACTTTTCGGCTACTGCCACTACGTCTGGCTCTGAAGATTCTGCTTCGCCTGTCACTGAAGGCGCTACTTCGTCTATCCATGAAGCCGCTACTTTGTCTACTATTCATGAAGCTGTTCCAGCGTCTGTCCCTGTAAATGTCCCTTCATCTACCTTGGAAACAGAAGGGGCCTCAACGTCGCAGTAATCCGAAACCGCTGATTTTGTGTTGGATGTTGGACTATGGTTGCAGCCTGTACAACCAGAGATACAAGCTCAACTAATTGAATCTGAGTCGGGAGAAGGAAAATGTCCACTTCGGTTACGCTGCCAGCATAAGGACGCCAATTTATCAGCATCAAAGCGTGGTTACAAAGATCAGCATCGTTATTTTGGACAAAATATGTTTATTCGCGTGCATCCATTGACAAAGGAAAAAACAGAACGTTCATGGCTTTGTTACTCACCCGCAACTGGTAAAGCTTTTTGCTTCTACTGCCGCCTATTCTCAGCTGGAAATACTGATTTCGTCAATGGATTTGATAACTGGAAGCATGCTGGTCTAATGATGGAACGACATGAAAAAACAAATGCACTGGAATTCTACAATTGCATTTGCACGTGTTTCTGCGCAAGGCTGCATTGATGAGAAACTTGAAACAAGCCTCAGGATGGAAAAAAGCTATTGGGTATCCATTCTGGAGCGTTCGCTCAATGTGATTTTGTACTGTGCTGAACGTGGGTTGCCTTTGCGTGGGGAAGATGAGGTTTTTGGTAGGGAGAATAATATGTTTGTTCTGAAAACTAAATAAATAAAGCAAAGTAATATGTTTGTTCTGAAAACCTTTAATTTTCCTCGTAAACAAAGCTTATAATCTTTATATAATAAAAATTGTAGCCAAGGGGGGCCCCCCAAAAAAAAATTAGCCACGGGCCCCCATTCTTCTAGATCCGGGCCTGCCTCCCACTGATATTCCTAACTTGAGATAGATTTTCTCTACTCTCGTGGTGGCACAACACCGCAAAGTGCGAACTATTCAATATAACGCCCTTTTTAGTTTATTCTCTTTTATTGAAGGAAATAAATCAATTACAGCATTTTAAGATAAATGTTTTTAAGAAAAATACAGCATTTTAAGAAAAATAATAAGTACTTTCTCAGTAAAAACTAAAAAATAACAAAATGATACAATATAAAACTAAAAAATTATACTGTATAAAACTATAAAGATAGAATTATTAAAAGGGCGTTACTTTTGTCGCACCCGGTATATCCGCATAAACACCTTTCACGGCGGGAGACCCAAGTTGAAATTCGACGATATTCAGTTGTCAGACATTCAATTACAGAAAACATGCTCACACACTTTCATGCCTCGTTAACATGTCTGAGAATAGAATAGGTAAGTAATTTGTAGAAATATATTTTTTCTTCTAATTCTTCCTAATGAAAAACAAAAAAAATAATTGCATGGATTAGATGAGGTAGACTTGCGTTTTAAAGGTTTTCTTGGTATAGTTCATTTCCTCAAATAAAATTTGGGGGTTGCTAATGTGAAAGTCTCTTAGAGACCCATAATGACACCCTTCGTGGTAGAGAGAGTGGTGTGCATTCTCTGGCCATGCTCTCCGCCTATACCTTCATAATTACCTACCTATTTGTATTGCTGAAATTATTAAACTATGTTGCTCGCTTCAGAAGGCGTTGCGAGTCAATTTTTTAATTAATTTTTAACGCCATGAAATTAACTTTTATGAAAAGATTTGGTAAATTGTATTAGACTATGATTAGCCTAGGTCTGAAAGTTATAAACCTAGTTGAGCAATGAACATTTACAATGCCTTTGTGACTGTAATTCTGTTAGATTTGCAAGAAGGAAGTTAGGCTAAGATATAAGGCATGTGAGTTGTGAAGATTGGTACTAGCACACTAGATATAAATTACAGAACGAGTTGTAGGGTGGGTATGAAGTCTCCAAACATTTGGCGGTTTTGCAGTAACTTCAGAGAGGGGTTAAGAACAAGCGGCATTTCTTCGCAATAGGCTCCACACTAGAATAATAAAATTTCTGAATTTTAAATTTGTTAACAATTCGTTTTAGGTTTTGAAGTGCCGTAATAACTGAATGCCCTTGACGAATGGTTAGGTTAAGTCGTGATGGTTTCGTTAAAACTAACGAAAATATCATGGTAATTATGTCGCAAATGACATGGCCTGAAGTTGAAATAATAAATACATTTTTCTAGTGTATTTTCGTGTGCTCTCTTCAAATATAACCTTCATTTCCTGTGCAAATGGAAAGCAATATGATTATTTGTACATTACTTCGGAGTCGTATTTCTTCATTTCTGGTCATGTGAATAGCAATATATTAACCAAAAATTATGAAAACTAACTAAACCTAACGCTAACAAGGGGGCTCCGCCCCTTTGACCCCCGCTAATAACCTAAAGTTCGTTTCTGATATGACGAAATATGACTCCGAAATAATGTAAACAAATTCTTATTTCTTCTGTGGGTGAATAGAGAAGGGCAGCTTGCTTGAGGAAAGCATGAAGACGCTCCCGCTGTGGGTGCTCGTTAATAAATAAATAAAGGGCGAAATACTGGGAATAGTGATGAATGAGACATGTGAATGGCGCATAGAAAATAATGACATCACTATTTCCCCGTACAAATAGCACAAAATTATACTCGTCGGACCAAAAATGAGTGTATTTATATATATATTACACTGGCCTGCGTTTCAAATCTTTTTTTCAAAGGTCAGAGGTTTTTCAACTGATTTAGGATCAGTTTCGCACGCTGAATTCAGAAATGTAATCCATTCTCCTCAATCAGGTCAGGTTTTTTAGATATGCTGGCTGACTACTGCTGGTGCCTGAAGAGGGATGTGGTGTCTGCCCGGCACAAGCGGAAGTCCCTGAAGAGGCCATTCATCCCTGATTAGCCTATTATAGTGTGCTGTACCCTTCTTGAGATCTATAAGAACAGCCTGTAAAGCCTATATGTATATACCAGTCGACATATGCTACTACATGTATCGCTCACCTACCAATAAAACGGGAAATGAGAATTTCTAGAAAGTGTTTATAGTTCGAAAAGTTGACCTGATTGAGAAAAATGGATGCGATTTTCGGAATCAGCGTGAGAAACTGACCTAAGAACAACAAACATATCCTTGACCTTTAAAATCACGCAGACCAGTGTTGTTAGTATCATAATTTTCATTTAAAACATATTAACCAATATCATGACTTACGATAACTGAGCCTAATATAGGAAGTGTTAATGCAGGCTCTAATCCTATTGAGGTCGAGTCTAAGACAAGTATCAGTGATAAGGATGCAGGTGCAAGTAAAGTTAGCCGGAAATTGAGTAAAATATAGGAAATGTTAATGTTAGTCCTAGTTAGATTAAGCCTAAGCCTATTGTCAGTGACTAGGATGTAGGTTCAAGTTTAGGTCTGATGAATAGCATATGTGTAAAGTCAAAAGTAAGGCAAAGAAGAGGCTCAGCGAGTAATATTCATCATTTGGTTGTAACTAATAACATGCTTAAGGTACTTAGCAGTTTAACTAAAGAGAGAAGTTGTGAATTTACCTTGGGGACTCTTATCATTAGGAATCAGGACAATGAATTTTGCAGTAGACTAAGGGAAGGAAAACTTATAGAAAAATGTCTTCTGGAAGGTAATATTTCCAATATCAATGCACTAATGAATCTCTGCTAGTCATGTTTAGTTTTCCCAGACATAAAACTCGCCAGGGCCAAAGCAGTTGGAACTTGGAAGTGGAGGTGTCAATGTTCCCCTCTGCTGGGCTCCCAAGTTTTTTTTACACATTGTTAAAGGATTTATTATTGATTGTGTCGATTTTCGTTTATTGGGATTATTGAAGTGTAAATGGCTCTATTCCTGAGCTTTGAGTTTAATTTAACTGGGTATTTGAAGAGATTTGGGGGTTCATTCAGTGCATCCTAACATTTTGGTTGATTAATTATCTGTAATTATGCAACTAAGGGGCGTCGCCGAGTTTGGTGATAATTTTTGTTTTTTTCTGCATGTTTTTTCATGCTTTGTGTAGTAGATATTGTCAATAGTTGTGGAATTATGAAAAAACATCAGTTTTAAGCTGTTTTGGATAGACAAGTACACTGTGCAAAGCACAAAAAAGTAGCAGAAAAAATCAAGAATTATCACCAAATAATGCAGAAAAAACAATAATTGTCACCAATTAAAGTAGTCTAACCTAATCATATTGGAATCTAGACTGAGAAATAGTGCAATTTTAAACCTGGGATAGAGCCAGGTTTAAATTTGATTGGCTGGATGATGTCATGGGAGTGCTTGTCACTTGGTGATTGGTTCACCATAAAATGATATTTCCCCAGTATATAATTAATTGTATTTACCTTGAAGCACTTCTGCCTCAAGGGTGCGCTGCTCCCACAAAATCTGCTCAGTGCCTCCTGAGACGGTGCCATGATGTAGTTGCCACCCTTCTTTTCTCTTGCTCCTGCCATACAATTTGGTCTACTATTGAATTTGTGAGGGCTGGTCTGGCAGAGGAATACCCTTTCACTGTGGGTTGGTTGGGTATGTTTACTAAAAACATGTCCAAATGTTTTTTAAAAGTATCTATTGGGACTGCACTTATATCTCTAAGGTAGTGAGGCAAGGAGTTAAACAGGTGAGAACCCTGCCTAGAGATACTATTATATTGAAGGGTTCGAATCCTTCTCAGGCTGTTTGGTGGGAGGTGATGTTTTTGACACATTCTGCTAGTTCTTGTTGAGGTGGGTACAATTGGTTTGGTATCAGGGGCAACTAAAAGTCCTCCTAGAATTTTCCAGGTGTAGATCAGATGTATCTCTCAAACCTCCTCTCTATGGAATAAAGGTCAAGGTATTGACTTAACTGTACTAAAGAATGTGGTTATACATGTAGGTGGAAATGATATAAAGGGTAAGCACTCTGAAGAAATCATGGAGTCATATAAACAGCTATTAATGAAGTTAAAGGAACGGACCTAACCTTAAAACATCTATCACAGGTATAATTCCCAGGATACATGAGAATAATAAGTGGTACTCACAAGCACTCTATATAAATAGTAGGCTTAAGACACTATGTCAGAGCATGGAAATTATATATATATCAAACTATGGAATAAATTTTACAAAAAAAGAAAGTTCTGTAATAGAGATGGAATTCACCTTAATAGTAAAGGGACTGATTTACTATCAAAGATTGTATCATATAAGTGACTAAAAACGAAAGGAATAGGCCAAATTAGTACAAATACCAATACTCTTGATAACAATAAACTAATAAAAAATATAATTAAAACTAAAAAAAAAAGGTCAACAAAGAAAGTAAAAGAGATGCAATAATATACCCTCACAGAACAAGAACCAGACTAAATTACAAGCAAAATATTTCAAGGGTTCTTTGTAGTGATGGGACGATACCAAAATTTTTAACGATTCCGATTCCGATACCACTAAAAAGTCTCAATTCCGATACGATTCTCGATTCCGATTCCGATTCTCAATATTTTTAAATATAATTCTATACTTGTTTTTCTGGAAATTGTCATATTTTACTCTGGTAAGATTAACTATTTACATTATGAGTATGGTAATATAAATTATAATAGATTGGTTTAAAAATAAAAATCAACTGTAAGTTGTAACAATTCATTTTAATCTTCTTGATTACACATCATGGATATACATGTTTTAATGTATAGCTACAATACAATAAAAATAAAATTTGTTATCCTCTTTCATTTAAATTTTAAAGTTTACATTGCAAAACTGGTTCAATTAAAAGTTAAAGAATCGTTTTAAGAATCGGAAATCATGGCACAATTCTCTCAATTCCGATTCCTGAAAAATGCTCGATTCTTCCGATTCTCGATTCTGATTCCGATTAATCATCCCATCACTAGTTCTTTGTCATTTTTCTATGTAAATGCAAGAAGTATTCAAGATAAAATAAATGAATTCAAGGCATACATAGGTATTGAAATCCTGATGTTATGATTGTCACTGAAACTTGAACAAAATTCAGTACGATACCAAATAATCCATTTAGTGAAAGAGATAATACCATTACTTATGAAATTGATGGCTATGAACTTTTTTATTATGAATGTAAATATTCAGAGGGTGGTGGAGTATTTATTTATGCCAAGACAAATCTGAATCCAGTTGAAGTTATCTCTGTTAAAGAAGAAATAGTTGAATCTATATGGATAGATATTGGGCATAAAAATGCCAGGAAAATCAGGATAGGGGGTATCTATAGACCACCTGAGGGATGTTCAGTTGGAGGAATCCCCAAAAGTAGAGAAGAAAATAAGTACGTATGTAGAAAATAAACTTATTGATGAAATAAATAAAGCAATGAGCCAATGACAAGCAATATTATTATTGTTGGAGATTTCAATTATAGGCATATAGACTGGGAAATATTATAAACACCAGAAAGTAATGAGAGATTCTTAGACTGTATAATTGAGAATGGTTTAACCCAGTTAGTAAAGGAGCCAACCAGGGTCGATGCCATTCTAAATTTAATTCTAACAAATAATCTAGATACCTTCCAGGATATCTCAGTTTCAGAAACAGTAGGTTCAGGTGATCATTGTATCCTTTGGTTTAATATTGTTTGTAATTCAAGACCTAGTGAAAATAAAGTAGAAATCCCAGATTTTAAAAGAGGAAATATAAATGGACTAGTAAATGATCTGTGTCTAATAAATTGGACAGATATTCTACAGCCTGAACAGACAGTAACTAGTATGTGGGAAAAATTTAAAAGTATAATAATGAACATACAAAGGAAGCATATCCCACAGTGTAAAATCAGAACTGGAAAAAATAAAAAAACAACCTTGGATAAACTGCAATGTAAAAAGAGCAATCAGAGAAAAAACAAAAGCATTTCATAAATTCAAAAGAACTAAAAATGGCACAGACTCTGAAATATATAAAAGTAAAAGAAGCATTTGCAAGAAGGCAATCAGAGATAGCAAACGAGACCTGGAAAAAAGCCTAGCCAAGAATTCAAAAAACAATCCTAAGAAGTTTTTCAGTCATTTCAATTTGAAAAGTAGAGTGAAAAAGAAAATTGGCCCCCTCCATATAGATGATAAAACTATCGATGATGATCTTGAAATAACTGAAGAACTAAACAAATACTTCTTATCAGTATTCACAAATGAAAATTTAAATAATATTCCTGATCTTATACTACCAGGACAAGATAGAGAAACAAATGAATTAAGGGTAGCAAAACTAGATATCTTAAAAGCGATAGATAAATTAAAAATGGAAAAATCTCCAGGGCCAGATGAAACGCATCCAATAGTCATAAAAGCTGCCAAAAAGAATATAGCACAGGCACTAGAAATTATTTTTAATAAATCATTGATATGTACTGAAATTCCAGAGGATTGGAAGAAAGTAAATGTGGCTCCAATCTTTAAAAAAGGAAATAGAAACTTGGCAAAAAACTACAGACCCATCAGCCTCACCTCCATTATTTGCAAATTACTCGAAAGTATCATTAGATGTAAAGTTACTGAGTTCCTTGAAGGGTGCAACCTTATAAATGATAGCCAGCATGGCTTTTGAAATGGACAGTCCTGTCTAACCAACTTGATTGAATTTTATGATGGAGTCCTCTTGCATTTGGACAATAAAGAGCCAGTAGATATAGTATACTTAGATTTTGCAAAGACATTTGATACTGTTCCTCATGCAAGATTGTTGATAAAAGTTAGAGCCCATGGTATAAGAGGTCATAAAGCTGACTGGATAGAAGAATGGCTGAGAAATAGAAAACAGAGTTCATCTAAATCAGTGGTTCTCAACAGGGGCGGTACCGCCCCCAGGGGGCGTTCACTGGGTGTCGGGGGGCGTTAGAAGCTGGTTAGTTGAAAAGGGGGTGTTAGTCAGCTAATGGGGGGCGTTCATGTGTTTCAATGAATTTCATCTACACAGTTCTGGAATCTACATTAAATTTGAATGTTTGAATGAAATTAAGTGGCTGAAACAAGGTTACTAGAACCTTTTAATTTAGCAAAATTGCAAAAGCACTTACCAAAAAATATGGAATCCACTCAGCTGATGTAATTTCTCAAGCGCCATCTACTGGGAGAATTGTCACTATGTCAAGTTCAACATTCTCTCAATAGATGGCTCTTGAGTAATTATGTCATTTATTGTGAATTATTGGAAGTGAGTAGACGCCATTTTTTCCGTAAGTGTTTTTGTAATTTTACTAAAGCCATCTTCTATTAGTCAACTGACATTTAAATAGTTGTCTAGTATAGTTGTCTAGTATATAGTCTAGTATAGTTGTTAGTAACATCCTTGCTAGGAAAAACATTTAAATACATTAATACAGCAAACATGATTCCATTTTGTTAAAGATATAGCAAAATATTCAGCTCGCAGAAGTATAATTTAGGCTAGTTTACCATAAAACTTATTTTATGCATACAAATAAAAACATTTCTTACGCTAATGGCTAACTTAACTAAAAATAAAATTTCTGAATGTTTTTACAGTTTTCGCGATGTCACAAGGCAAGAAAAAGTGTCGTCAGTATAATGTTGAATATCTCAGCTATGGCTTCGTACCTTCTCCTACGAATCAACGGCTTCCTATGTGTTTACTGTGTGAGCAACTATTCTCTAACGAGGCCATGAAACCCTCATGCCTGAAGGAGCACATAATTAAAATCCATCCTGATAAAACTGACAAAGACCTTGCATTCTTTAAAGACTTCAAAGAAAGACATGCCAGAAGCACAATCAGTAGCATATTCAAAAAGAACGTAAACCAAACTGAGAAGGGCTTAGTTGCTTCATATAATATCTCTCTCCTTATTGCCAAATGTGGAATGCCATTCACAGTTGGAGAAAAGCTGATTCTTCCTGCTATTAAAGAAGCTATTTGCACTGTTATGGAATGTGACCCTTCGCAGGTTCTAAAATCCATCCCCCTCAGCAATGACACTGTGTCAAGGAGAATCAATGAAATGGCATTGGATAGTGAGGAGCAGTTGTGTGCCATTCTGCGAGAAAATCCATTCACTCCTCAGGCTGACGAGACAACTGTCTCAGATAATAATGTTTTGCTGATGACCTATGTTCGTTATCTGTCATCTGGTGAAATTTCCGAAGAGTTTTTGTTCTCCAAGTATTTGGAAACCGACACTAAAGGGCAGACCATATTTAATGCAGTTGAAGAATATTTGAGTTGCAATTCTATTCCAGCTGCCAACATCATTGCATGTGCCACCGATGGGGCTCCATCCATGGTTGGACGGTACCGTGGTTTCACTACTCTATTGAAAAAGTGGGCTCCACACATTTTGACAGTCCATTGCGTGCTGCACCGTCATAATCTAGTGGCGAAAAAAATCAGCCCTCCTCTCCACGAGTCACTGAGTGTGGCAGTTAAGGCCATCAACAAGATAAAGGCCAATGCACTGAATGACCGAGTGTTCAGACAACTCTGTGGGGACAATGATGAAATTTTTGAGCGTCTGCTACTTCACACCGAGGTGCGCTGGCTCTCTAAAGGCAATTGTCTTTCCCATTTGTGTGAGTTGTTCAGCACAGTTTTAGAGTTTTTTGAGGATACTGATGCAACTCTCAAGGAACAAGTGTTGTTAAGTCAATGCGATATTTTCTACCTGGCAGACATCTTTGAAAAAATGAATGAGATCAGCATTAAATTACAAGGAAATGAAGTGACGCTGATTCACTGCAAATCTGTAATTTGCAGCTTCATCACCAAGCTGAACATATACCAGGAAGGCATTGGACGGCATCAGCTGGCTCATTTTCCAAAATTGATGAAGGTAATTGATTTTACTAAATACTTACTTTTTAATAAATTTCAGAAATTTTTATTTAAAAACTACTTGTTTTTTAATGTGCTTTTATTGAATTTATTCACAGGTGTCCGAGAAACTGACTGATGAACATCTACTCCGTTACATCGACCACTTAAAGATGATGAAGGCTGACATGGAAATCCGATTCAGCGATCTTCAAAAGCTTGACGTCCCTGACTGGGTGGTACAGCCCTTCAAATCAGATGTTACGAAATTTGAAGTTGAGATCCAGGAGGAGCTTGTTGATGTACAAAATGACGATGAGGCCCAGGTAACCTTCCGCACCTCTGGCTGGCGTGGTATGTGGGCAACACATTGGCAACGTTATCCAGTTCTTTGGAAAAGAACTCGTCTTCTTCTCTTGGCATTCCCTACCTCATATTTAGTGGAACAGGGTTTCAGCCATGTCCTTTACATGCAGTCCAAATATCGTAACAGGCTTAATATAACAGCCTCAGGTGCACTGAGGTTGAACCTGACTTCTATCCAACCTTCAGTGAAGATATTGGCTGGAAAACACCAAGCGCAAGGCTCTCACTAGTATTTTTGTATTATTTTTGTGTGGCACATTGTTTTTATTTTACGTTACTGCGTTTTTGTTTGTTTGAATAAAATTCTTTCATGTTATGTTAAGCTGTTGTTTCATTTCCAGGGAAGATTTGCATGACCATATTCAACATTCCAAGACTTAAGAATTGAATTTTCCTGGTGGGGGGGGCGTTGAGAGGTCTAATAATTGGTAAAGGGGCGTTGGTATAGAAAAGGTTGAGAACCACTGATCTAAATGGAAATAAGTCTGCTTGGAGACCCATATTGAGTGGAGTCCCACAGGAGTCTGTGCTGGGACCTCTGCTTTTTGTTGTCTATATAAATGATCTAGAGAAAGGCCTATCATGTAAAACCTCAAAATTTGCTGATGATACAAAATTAGACCATAATGTTAAGTCAGTAGCAGGAGCAATGACAATACAAAAAGACACAGACAGAGTAACAGCCTGGGCAGATAAGTGGGAGATAAGATTTAATGTTGATAAGTGCAAGGTTATGCATATTGGGCCAAAAAATCCAGAATTTGAATACAATATGAATGGAATTTGGATTAAAAATGATGATAAAGAGAAAGACTTAAACCCTCAAATCACTGTATGGAAATCAGAAATAAAGCAAATGCTAGACTCAATCTCATGCAGACACACACTGAATACAAATTGCCCAATATTATAAAGCAACTATACATTTCATATGTGAGACCCCTCCTTGAATACTGTATTCAATTTAATAGTCCCTATTTGATACAAGATATTGAAAGACTGGAAAAAGTACAGAAATGAACAACAAGAATGATCCCATCTCTAAGACAATTGACATATAAGGAAAGACTAGCATATCTAAACATGTTCTCATTAAAAAGGAGGAGGTTAAGGGGTGATATGATAGAGGTGTATAAAATGATAAAAGGGTTGGATAAGATAGATTTTGATTCTCTCTTCATTAAAGATCACAATAACCAGACTAGAGGTCACAGTATGAAATTATTTAAGCCAAGATGTAGAACAAATTTAAGAAAACATAGTTTTACAAACAGAGTAATTAAGTTTTGGAACAGTCTGACAGAAGAAGTGGTGACTTCAAATACACTTGATTCTTTCAAAAGAAGGTTGTTGTTTAGCCGATCAGCCCACCCTGATCGAGCAAGCCGGCGGCACGCAGGTAACTGATCGCCCTCTCCAGAGTGGACCAGAGGTTCAGCGCACTAGTGATGTTGTGTTGTGTTCATTGTTGTGCTATAGCGGTACAGTCTGTCATAATGTGTTCATTTGTTTGTGGTGTGTCCTGGCACAGGTGGCAGGTGTCATCTATGGAGTTGTCTAGTCTGTGTTTATATGTCCGTAAGTTGGGGTGATGTCCACAGCGGAATTGTGCTAAGTTAACTCGATCCGATCTGCTCAGGCTGATCTCTGACCTGTTAATGGGTGGTGGCTTCGCACCTAGGACTGCATTCGGACCGAGTCGTGTCAGTGCTTTGTGGGTTAGGTGTGTGTGTATGTGTTTTCTGTACTGTGTGATGTCTGTGGGGCGTGGTATTGAATGGAGTATTTGGTTATAATGTCTCTCTGGTGTTACCTTCATGGTGCAAGGTGTTGGTGCATGATTGTACATGTAGTGGCAAGGGTGTTGTGGGTTAGTTGTTGCTGCTGCCATGAATTGTGTTCCCCTCATGTCTAAATGTTCCCTAACTTTTAGTATTTTTGTTTCTGTGTGCAGGTGTTCTATTGGTGTTGTTTGAGTGCATCCTGTAATGATACGAAGTGCGTTGTTTTGTATTGTTTGTAAGGTGTTTATGTGTGTGTTTGAGATAATGGGTGCCCAGCATGGGCTAGCATAGTGCATAACTGAGCGAATATATTGTTTGTATATGAGTGATGTTGTTTCCTGCTGGTGTCCAAAGTTTGTGCCTGTTAGTACCCTAAGCGTGTTAAGTCTTGACGTACATTTGGTTTTAATGTCCTGAATGTGGTTTGCAAAAGATAATGAGGTGTTGTATGTGACACCAAGTATTTTGGTTCTGTGAGTGTGTGGAATGTTGTTGTTGTTTAGTGTAAGCTGTGGAATTACCTGGTGTTCTTTTGTGTTGCTTGTAAGCAAGGTGATGGTTGATTTTGTGGGCGCTACTTTGAGTCTATTGTGTGTGAGCCAGTCTTGTATACTGTTTATGTATGTTTGTAGGTTATTTGTAGCAGTGTCGATGTTGTTGTGGGTGGATGTTAGAGTGATATCATCTGCATATGATGATAAGGTAAGCTTGTTATCTATGGGTGTTGGAATGTCATGCATGTATAAGTTGAAGAGTGTTGGTGAGAGAACAGAGCCTTGAGGGGCCCCATTCGGAAAAAGCTTGTTTTTGGATGACTTGCCATTAAATGTGACATGTGAGTATCTTCCTGAGAGATAGTTGCTCAGCCACCTTTTGGTGTTATTGTGCATGTTTGTGTTGAGTATTTTGTTTATGAGAGGGAAGCGTGGGATAGCATCAAATGCTTTATTAATGTCTATTGTTGCTAATAGTGTATGTTGAGCTGGTCATCTGGAGTTGATGCCATCCATGATGTGCTGTGTGAGGCAGGGTTGTGGAGTCGGAGTCATGGAGTCGGAGTCATGGAGTCGGAGTCATGGAGTCATGGAGTCATGGAGTCATGGAGTCATGGAGTCATGGAGTCGGAGTCATGGAGTCGGAGTCATGGAGTCGGAGTCATGGAGTCATGGAGTCATGGAGTCATGGAGTCATGGAGTCATGGAGTCATGGAGTCATGGAGTCGGTAAAATACTTCCAACTCCAATTTCTGTGTCCTGTGTGACGTGTCACCCTTAATTTCTAAATTCTAAATACTAACATTTAGGTTATTTAGTTTTTTTGGTCAATAAACCTTATTCATTGATAGCCCCTAGATTAAGTTTTTTTAATAGTTTTTTTTTTACATTTTCAGAATATACAATTAATATTTATTTAAATATAAAATATAAAATATAAAATTTCACACTTAGTGTGGTGGTGATGAAATGTCTTATTATTATGATAATTATAGAGTGAAACACTAGAGGAGTCGGAGTCGTATATTTAAAATGTGAGGAGTCGGAGTTGGATTTTTAGATTTTTTACAATGTGTGGAGTCGGAGTTGGAGTCAAATTTTTACAATGTGTGGAGTCGGAGACGGAAAATTTTGGACCGACTCCACAACCCTGGTGTGAGGTTAGTGAGTAATGTCATGGTTGAGTGGTGAGGTCTGAATCCATGTTGAGTAGGTGATAGTGGTATGTGTGGGTTGGTGATTTGTAAGATTAGTCTTTCTGTTACTTTGGAAGGTGTGCATAGTAAAGTAATGGGTCTATAGGAAGCTGGTTCTGTTGGATTTTTGTTTGATTTGAGTAGTGTAATAATTTTACCTTGTTTCCATATGTCAGGAATAATACAGTGTTGGTATGAATATGTGCTGATATTTGTGAGAGCTAGTATTCTCTGTGGGCCCAAGTGTTTAAGGTGTATGTTAGATATGTTGTCTGGTCCAGTAGCCTTCGAATTCTTAATGTTTTTGATGATCTTGGTGGTCTGGTCTGTATTAAAGGGTGTAATGGTCGTGTCGAGTCTAGGTTTTTTGTGTCTGGCTATTTTTCTGTCTGCGTGTTTCTGGTTGTTGTCTCCGTTTAGGTGACTTATATTTGCGTAGTGATTAACTAGAATGTTAGCTTGTTGTGTACATGTTGGGATATTATTTTGGCTGCAACAGATAGCTGCATGTGAGGTGTGAATGCCACTGTTAGAGTGGATAGTGCTGTTTATAGTCTTGTATAGCCTGGATGTATCTGTGGAGTGGTTTAGTGTTGTTATGAATTCCCTAAATGTTTTCTGTTTTCTTTGCTTGACTTTTTGTAATCTTTCTAATCCCTAAGGATGGTACTAAAAAATCACTACTAAATTTGTTGCAGGCGAGGACTTATTTACTATTGACTGAGGTTAATATAAATAGGCTATTTGCATTGGTTCTATTGTTCTCCCTCTTAGGATGTTCTTTGTGAGTTTAAACATAATTGTAACCTAGCATAATTAATTTTATTATTTCAGGTTATATTTAATTAGGCCATAGCTCCCTAGATTTTTATTTTTAATATGCCTGAAGCAGAGCCTTTTCAAAGATTACCCACAAATGTTCATCCAAAGAACTATGAAGTTGTTTTACAGCCAGATCTAATTAAGTGCATCTTCACAGGACATGTTGAAATTGAAATTGAGGTAAGCCCAGATGATGAAATCAGTAGGTACCATAATTAAGTTATAAGTAATAATAATAACTATTCAGTACTAGTACCATAGCTACATGGCCTTTTTGTTACTGAACCCTTTGGGCTAAATAATTTGCAAGGACCAGTGGTGTTATTACTTAGCATGAGACTGAGACTACTAAACCATTTAGGCCTGGCTACTGTATATGAATTAGTTAGGGGCTGTATGCTATATAATTTTGAAATTAAAATTTTTATTCCAATCTTGTCTCGAAAAACATAGTATTTTTTTTATATAGACCTGCTGTTCTTGATGCTAGTGTAGCCTTTTCCAGTCCCTAGGCTATATAGGTTAGCTTAAGACTTTGTTGTTTAGGGGTGTTTCCAATACTGAATAAAATCCTCTGGCATTAGTGAGAGAAAATCTGTTTAGTACCCATCAGCCATTAAAGGGTTAAGTTGAAGTCTCTGTTTAAATAGAAATTAATGGGCCATTTTTAATATGTAGGTACGGTACAGTATGTGCATATAGTATTATAGTATGACACTTTTATTTCAAATTACTTGACATTAGAATATCTTCTATTGGCTAAAACATAAGCCCTAGGGCAGTGGTTGGGTTAGCAACTGGTGGCCATGGGCCAGATCTCTAATTTCCTTTCTAGCCAATCTATAGATGTGGTTGTAGATGGCCACTGTTCTTCTCCTAAATCTATTAACAGTGGTGTTCCGCAGGGTTTTGTCCTGTCACCCACTCTTTTCCTCTTATTTATTAATGATTTTTTTATTCTCACTTCCTGTCCTATTCACTCCTATGCCAATGATTCCACTCTTCACTTCTTCACCCACTTCCCAAAGTGTCTCTCACAGCAGTCACTTCATGATTCGTGTAGGATGGCTATGGGACACGACCTCTGATCTTTCTGCTATATCTGATTGGGGCAGAGAAAACCTTGTGGCTTTCACTGCCTCAGAAACATGGTTCCTCCATCTGTCTACTCATCACAGTCTTCCACATGATTATCCCTTTACCTTCAACAACACGCAACTCAATCCTTCCTCTTCTCTTAACATTCTTGGCATTTCTTTTCTCATGATCTTTCCTGAAAAGATTATATATACTCTCTTTCTAAAACAACTAGGCTAAAATTATCAAAGTATTTCCAAAGGAATAGTCCCATCAATGCTAAAAACTGATTGTATAATACCCCTTTTTAAAGGGGGTGACCCTACATTAGTAACAAATTACAGGCTGGTGTGTTCATTATCCGTGTTCAGCAAAGTTTTTGAAAAAATTTAAAAAAGTAGAATGCAGCAATATTTAGAATCCTACAATTTATTATCTCCAAATCAATATGGCTTCTGTAATAATAAAGCAATGGAAATGGCTATTTTAAATCTTGTGGAAATTGCAAATATAGTTAGGTAGCTAAAGAGAATAAAGAAATAATGATATCAATATTTATGGACTTGAGTAAGGCATTTGATGTAATAGACCATAATATTCTACTTAATAAAATATATTGTCCAGTAGATATCATTTTGTATCAGTAAACAAGTTTTGCTCAACTAAAGTGCTTGTCAAACATGGTGTGCCAGTGCCACAGGGCTCAGTTCTGGGTCCACTGTTATTTTTATTATATATATATATATATATATATATATATATATATCAGAGGCGACTGCGGGGGTCAGGCAGGTAAGAAAAGTAAATTTAATTTTCTGGTCATCATGTAAAATTTAAATTTGTGTATTTCAAAGATCTGTTTATTATGGTCACTTTATTAGAGCAATATAAATTTTAGAATGCCACATTTTTTCCTTCTCTCTATGCGCCGCTTCTTTGGGCAAAGTCAGACTTGTTTTATGATGCCTGAGCGACCGAGCGCATTAAGCCACAAAGCCAGGTCAGGCATCATTTCCGATTCCTTGCATCACACTTATGAAAAAATGAAACTTTTACGAAATTTAATGTAATTTAAAATCAACATTAGTATAGCATCTGTCAAAACAATCAGATAAGTATATAATTTTGTCAATCTATTTTTTCAAAGAAGAGAAAAGCGAGTTTTTCACTTTACGAGTCAGGCATATTTCTAAGTGCCTAACATTACGCTGGATGCCAAATCTCATCCTCAGAAAGCTGTTTGAGTGAAAATAGATATATGTGGCAACTATGAATTGCGCATGGCTTTCCTCATTGTCAGTTACCTCAGGGACTGTGTCGTATTCGTTTCAATGTATTTGAATTTTTTTTCTTTTGTGCTTTTTGTGTGTTTTTTTTCTTTTTTCTTTTTTACTCGACCTTAGATACCCATTTACATTGAAGTACATTATAAAGATCCTGATTTTACTGCCTGCAAAAATGTCAAAAACTGCTAAAATTATGCATTGACTTAGATTTAGAAAAGCTTTTAGTGAACCTGCAAAACTGTTTAGATGATTTTAACTATACCAGTGAGCAGTGCATCCACAGAGAGAAGTTTTTCAATATTAAATCGAATGAAGACATATCTAAGAAACAGAACTGGTCAGAAAGACTAGTATGTTTAGCAAGAATTGCAATAGAGAAGAAATTGTGGTTCCCTGGAGAGGCAAAAGATTCTACATGACAAGGTCATCGAAGAATTTGCATTGAAACCGAGGAGGTTGGAGTTTATGTATAAATGACTCATGGTAGATTAAATATGATGAAGACATTCTCTAAGGACATAATAAAATACAAGTAAGTTTTATAAGTATTAAACAACTTATTGATTTAGTAGGCTTTAAGTAATTTTTGAAAACAAAAGCAAAATTATTTAAAAAACAAAATTATATATTCATCAATATGAATTCTATCGGTCATATCAAGCCCATAATGCTTGTGCCTGACCTATGTGAAAAGTCTGGCATCGCCCCTGATATATATATATATATATATATATATATATATATATATATATATATATATATATATCCCCCTCCCCGCGGGCGGTCTTTCTGGGTGGATCGCCCGCGGGCTCCTGCCTACATGTGGCGAGGGGGGTCAGCCGCGGCTGGGGCCCTGCCGGGTCCGCGCCCGGTTGCGAAGTGGACTTTTAGCATACCCTGCTATCCTACAGCCCCCTCTTTCCTGTCTTCCCCTCTTTACCCTCTTCCTTGCCCCCTCTGTTTTTTCTGCTTTCTCTGTTCACTTCGCGCGCCCCGTGGGCTGCCGGGGCTGGTCGCTGGGGGTCTCGCCCCATGCCGGGCCGGACTAAGTTGGCTGGTAGGGTGCCCAGGCCTGGGACCCTGGGGGGCCTTGGTCTTTGCTGCCGGCGGGGAGAACTCTCGACGCTGCAAGGGCCCCTTTTGAAACGGGGGTACCTGCATGGGACGAGGCACCCACCCCCCGCCGGCGTGCGCTTGGTCCCCTTGGGCCCCGGGTAATCGGTTCCCCGCGGCCCCGGGCGCGAAACTACAATAAAAATTTTCTATGGAAACACTTACAACTCTAATGGACCTCGTTGACGACCGGCTTGTGCATCTGACCTCCCTCTGACTACCTCTTTGGACCGTGGGTCTGGTAAGGGCAGTCGGCAGCCCTCGCCCACCCCGTCTGCTCTTCTTGCCGACGCCTCCTCTCCCTCTCTTCCCCAGGCTCGTGGCGCCGCTGCCCGACCCCCGCCAGTAGCGGATGGACCTGCAGTGGACCCCCCGACCCTGGATCCCCCCATATTCCACGTCCCGATAGGCACCCACCTGCTTTTTCGCCCTCAGTGGGAGGCCCGCGGCCCCGGTCGCCTCCCACTCCGGTCGGGCCTCATCGCCCCGGCCCCCTCGGCCCCTGGGGGACGTGGGACCCGACGTCGCCGTCCGCCTTTCTCGTCTTCTCGCCCCCTCGAAGTTCCGGTGGTGTTTGGCCAGACGGCTTCACTCGGCCTTAGGACGATGGACAAGTTCCTCGTCCTCCGCCCCTCCTCCTCCAAGCCCCTCCCCACTAACCACGAACGTCTCTTTCGAGCGATCCATGGAAGACGGGGACGGCGCGTTTTGACCTTCGGCCTCAGAGGGATGGCTCCATTTTGATAAGGTCGCGTTCCTCTGCCGAAACCTCCTCTCTGCTCGCTATCCCCGATGTCCTGGGCTGCGGGATCACGGTGACTCCCCACCCCCGCCTCAATCGTGCCAGGGCACAATTTACGCTGCTCGTCTTCTACCCATCCCGGTGGAAGACCTCCAGATTGACCTCGCCTCCCAGGGTGTGTGAGGGTGTACCGCTTTCCCGACAGATCGCGGTCCCCAACTGCCCCTTCTCCTCGCCTGCTCCTCACTTTCGACTCACTGGGCCCCCCGTTTCGGTATTCTGGGGCTTTGGTGAGAGACGAGCGTGCGAATTCTCAGTACGACCATACGTGCCAGATCCTACGCGCTGTTTTCAGTGTAATAGGTTTGGCCACGTGAGCAGCTCCTGCGTCAGCCGGCCCCGTTGTGTGTCCGCTGCGGCGGCCCTCCCCACCCCTTGCCCTGTACTGCTCCGCCTTCCTGCACCAACTGCCATGGACCACACCTGCTTCATCCGCTCTTGCCCGTCCTTCCTCTTTGAAAGGGAGGTTCGGGCCTCTGTTCATCAGAGTTTCTCAGCGCTCGGGAGGCGCGGGAGCGGTTGCGTGGCGGCGAGGCCCGGCGTGGTGCCTCGTACGCCGAGGCTCTCCGTTCCCGGACCCCGTCCTCACCGGCGTTCCCAACCGCCTCCACCCACCGTGTCCGCTACTCCCAGTCCATCCTCTGCCGCCCAGCGGACTCCTACCGCGGCTCCCCGTACCACCAGCGCGTCCCACGTGCTCCCTCCGCGAACGCCGATGCTTCGTCGGCAACCCCCCTGCCCCTTCTACGCCCTCTCCACCGGCGCCTTCGGCCACCCCCATTCCGGATCGTGACCCGCCGTCACCCACGCGGGCCGCACGAACGGAGGGATAGGGGCCGCAAGCGCCGCGCCAGTGGTGACCCCGAAAGGTTCGACGCCATAAGCCTCGCATCACCTTCTCTCCTAAACACAAACGCCCCCTTCGCCCTACCGCCCCGGTGTCCTCACCGTCCCACTGCGCAACCGTTATGCACGCTCCCCCCCTGGTGTCCCCGTCGGCCCTCGTGGTGGAGGCTGAGATACACCCCTCTCCGGCCCGGTCGATGGACCCACTGGAGGGGGAACTCGCCCGCCTGGTCGGCGTGGGTGGGACGTGCACGCCCCGCGTTTACCGCCCCACCTCTCTCCTCGACCTGCCAATGCCTCTGGTGAGGTATTATTTTCCACTCCCCCTCGTAGTCCTGCCTCCCCGCACCTCCGGTGAAGGGAGGGGCATTCTGGATACCTCTCACATCCCCTTCTCTGCATCGCTCTCCCCGGACGTCCGGGAGACTCCTCCTCTGGAGGACTTGCGGCGTCTGGTTCCACATCGCCCCCTCGTCGGGGGACCCTCGCTTCGCCCTCGTTCGGCGTCCCTCACTGAACTCCGGGGCTTTCCGATTCCCTCTTTAATCTCGGGCCGCCCGATCGGTCCACCCACCCCATAATCATCCTTTACGCTGACCTTCCTACCCCTCCCTATACCTCGCTCTGCAGTGGAACATCCGCGGGCTCCTGGTAGGCCTCGAGAGTCTCTCCTCTCTCCTGGCCTCCAGGTGTCCGCGTGTTTCTGCCTTCAGAGACGATTCTGGGATCCGTTCCCTCCCTCGAGTGTCCGGTTACTGCGGGCTCCCTTCCCCGCCTCTCGATGGGGCGGGGAGGGGGGGCGCCGCGGTCTTCGTGCACCGCTCCGTCCCTTTCCGCCCCCTCCCGCTCCGTACAGTCCTGCAAGCTGTGGCCGTGCGCCTTTTCTTGGGGCGCCGCTCACGGTCTGCTCTCTTTACCTCTCCCCTAACGTACGCCCTCCACCCGATTCTCTCCGTGACCTAATTCTCCAGCTTCCCGCCCTTTTCTGATTCTCGGGGACTTCAACAGTCGGGACCCGGCCTGGGGGGACGTTTGCTCCACCTTTTCTCTCCGGGACCCTTCTCTCCCTTATGGACGAGCTCGAGTTCACCTTTCTGAACGATGGCTCCCCAACCTGCCTTCACTCGGCCCATGACAGTTTCACCTGTATCGACTTTCCCTGGTTTCCCTCGAAATCGTGACGGAGTTCACACCTGGGAGGTCATGCCGGATTTTCCGGCAGTGACCATTTCCCAGTGTTTCTTACCCCGACCCGTCTCCTCCCCCCCACCTCTGTCCGCCCGCGCTGGCTGTTCGCCCGAGCAGACTGGGCCTCATACGCGAGGGGCACGGCGATCTCGCCATCAATTCCTGCCTTTCCCTCCGTCAATGAGGCCCTCGCCTTCCTCGAGAGTAAGATCCTCTCGGCTGCCGCCAGTTGCATCCCCCGTACCTCTGGCTCCCACACCAAGACCGCGACGTCCCATGGTGGACCCCAGAGTGCCCATGCCGTTCTAGGAGCGGCGCCGTGCCGGCCGCCGCTTCTACCGGACCCGCCAGCTGGAGCACAAGATAGAATTTCAGCGCCTGAAGGCAGTGGCCCGTCGGGTCCTGGAAACTGGCCCGGCGTACCTCCTGGCGGAGTTACGTGGTCCGGGATCTCCTCCTCGACTGCCCCCTTGACTGTTTGGCGCAAGGTGCGTAGCTTTGAGGGGACCCGTGTCCCCCCTCGACCCCCGGTGCTTCGGGTCGGGGACGACGAGTTCGTGTCCGATCCGGAGGCCGTCGCGAACGCACTCGCGGGCGCACTTTGCAGCCATCTCCAGTTCCGATTCCCCCCCACTCCCGCCGCGAAACCCACCGGAATTCCACCTCATAGGAATGACCCCTATAATCACCTCTTCCACATGACAGAGCTTCGGGAGGCCCGACGCCCCCGACGCTCCTCCGCCCCCGGCCCCGATAATATCCCCTATGACCTTTACGGCATCTCCACCCCTCTGCTCTCAGCTTTCTACTGGACCTCTATAACCGGATTTGGTTGGAGGGTTCATTTTCCGGACCGATGGCGTGAGTCCATCGTCGTCCCATCCCGAGCCCGATAAAGACCCCTCACTCCCTCGAACTATCGCCCATTTCCCTAACATGCTGTGCCTGCAAGGTGATGGAGGCGATGGTCGCCTCGCGGCTGTCCTTTACCTTGGAGGCGAGTGACCAGTACCCTGCTACCCAGGCTGGTTTCCGGCGCTTCCGGTCTACCACCGACCCCCTCCTTCTCCTTAGCCATGACGTGCAGGAGGCTTTCTCCCGGCGTCAATTTGTACTCGCCGTCTTTTTCGACCTCCAGAAGGCCTACGATACTACCCGGCGGAGCGCGGTCTTCGACTGCTTACGCTCCCTGGGTTTCGTAGGCTTTCTCCCTTCCTTTATTTATAACTTCTTGTCCGCCCGTTCTTTCCGCGTCCGCATCGGTTCTGCCCTCTCTGACCGCTTTCCGTTGGAGGAGGGTGTCCCTCAGGGTAGTGTCCTTAGCGTCTTGTGTTTCTCACTCGTGATGAACACAGTCGCTACGGTCCTGCCTACATCCGTTCGTAGCTCCCTCTATGCCGATGACCTGGCTATCTATTGCTCTGGCCGCCTCCCGTCTTTGGCTGAACGTCGGCTCCAGCTAGCCATCAACGCGGTGGTTCGCTGGGCGTCCTCGGTTGGCTATGCTTTCTCACCCTCTAAGTCTTCCAGTATGCTTTTCCGTCCTCGGCGCCTCCGTCTGTCGCATACCTTCGCCCTTACCCTTGCCGGCACTCCTCTTCCCCTCGTCCCATCCGTTAGATTCCTGGGTATGACCCTCGACGGATTTTTCGGTTGGGTTCCACACCTTAGGCGGTTGCGGCAAACATCTCGCCGCACCCTCTCCCTTTTGGGTCATCTGTCCCACACGACCTGGGGGGCGGACAGGCGTACTCTGCTGCGCCTGTACACCTCCCTGGTGCAATCCCGTGTCGACTACGGCTGTGTGGTCTACAGCTCCGCCTCCTCTCCGGCACTCCGTATGCTGGATCCTCTTCTCCACCGTGGCCTTCGCCTGGCGTCGGGTGCCTTCCGCTCGTCCCCTGTCGCTAGTCTTCAGGTGGACTGTGGACACCCCCCCCTGCCCCTTCGCCGGGGCCTTCTCATGGCGAAGTGTTACCTTCGCATCTGCCGCCTCCCGAGTCCCTACTCTTCTCCGCGATCTCCCAGGCGCTACCCCGGCCTGACACGTGGCATTTCGCTGCCTCTCTGGCCGAGATTTTCTCGTCCCTGGGGATCCCCCCACCCTCTATTCTGCCGTTCTCCTTCGATCTGTCGCCCCCCTGGCGGACCACCCCTATCTGCCGTTGCCAGGCGCTCCGTGGCCTGCGTAAGGAGTCTCTCCTGCCGTCCTCCGGTCTTCTTTTCTGGCCCATCTTCCCGTCCATTCGGACGACGTTCCCGTCTACACCGACGGCTCGCGCTCCCCTGCAGGTGTCGCGGCCGCCGTCTTCTCTCCGTCATTGTCACCTACCTCCCGGGGTATCCCCCTGCCGGTTCAGGCCTCCATCTTTTCCGCGGAGCTCTTTGCCCTTCTGGAAGCCCTCCGTCTGGTATCGGGTTGTTCGCGGTCCTCCTGTACCATTTTTTCGGACTCGCTGAGCGCCCTTCAGGCGCTCGAGCGCTATGATTCCCCGGACCCCCTCGTACGCCTTATTCAACAGGAGTACCATGTCCTGCACACCGTTCACCGGATCCGGGTCACCTTCTGCTGGGTTCCCGCCCATGTTGGTGTTTCCGGTAATGAGGCGGCGGACCGCATAGCCCGGTCCGCCGCCTCGCTGCCTCCCCTCCCCCCCCCCCTCCCCTCTCAGACTATGTGCAGGTCTTTCGTTCCTTTTACGACCGCATGTGGCAACAGTCCTGGGACGATGCCACCGGAAATAAACTCTGGTCCATCCGCCCCCGTCTGTCATATTGGGTGTCCTCTTTCCACCGCTCCAGACACAAAGAGGTCGTCCTTGCGCGGCTTCGCATCGGCCATACGCGCCTCACGCACGGCTATCTTATGTTCCGGCAGGAGGCTCCTCGTTGCGCCTCCTGCCAGTCGCCCCTCACCGTCTCTCACATCCTTGTGGAATGCCCCACCCTGTCGTCAGTACGTCGTCGCGCCTTCCCGTTCCTTTCTGATTTCCCCCTCCCCGAACGTTTACGCCTTATGCTCGCTGAGAGCCCTCTCTTCTCGCTTGACCGTCTTTTCCTCTTCCTCTCCCAATCTCGCATCCTATCTGAGCTTTAGGTGACTTCTCACCTGTAGTCCGCTGTTCTCCCTTTTCTAGTGCCTTTTCTCCGTCTCCGTTTCTCTTTCTCGTATTCCGCCTCGCCATGATATCCGCTACCATATAGCGGGAAATGGCGGTAAACGCCCCAATACAAAAAAAAAAAAAAAAAATATAATATATATATATATATATGAGGGGTCATGTGTCTTAATATACCTAAGTGCCACCACAGGCAAAAACGTGTTTTTGATGGATATCACTATTTTCACCCTCCTCTATCGCGTGGTTTGGGTTATAATGACCTTACAACACTAGAAGTATGGTTGAAAACCGTATGAAGCGAACTACTTTTTTCACCTCTATCGCCAGCCAAAAGTTCACCCAAAGTTCGGCATAATAAGAAAATAAAAAAATTAAAAAATATATATATATAAAATATGAAAATCTATTCCAAAAACTCATCATCTTCATTAGTATACTTAGAACTCGGTACTAGGGCAATTGCGTCCTGGTCAAGTGCGTCCTGGACAATTGCGCACTTCTCCAACTACTATATGAAGTTTATTTATTAGAGAAGTGAATAGAAAGTTAGTATCAGAATTTCAAATATACTTTTCATTTTAACCTATTAAACTTGTTATATGTTCATAAGTTTTGTTTGAAACTGTTCTCGAACTTTATCCATCATCAGCAACATCATTGTCAAATTTTATGGGTTACATCCACTTAAGATAAAGTTAGTTTCGTTAGTTTTAACGAAAATATCACAACTTAACCTAACCAATCATCAAGGGCATACAGTTGACCTAACTGGGCATTCAATTAATCTAACCGGGCATTATATCCCATACAAAATTACAATAACAAACATACTCATCCCTCATCACTGGCGTCCCTGGACAATTGCGTAGGTGAAGTCACAATGAACTTTCTATTCACTTCTCTAATAAATAAACTTCATATAGTAGGTGCGGAAGTGCGCAATTGTCCGGGATGAAATAAAACCGGATGCAATTGTCCAGGGATACCAATGACCAGGATGCATTTGTCCGGGACGCACTTGACCAGGATGCAATTGTCCTGTCACCTTAGAACTCTAATTTAGCCAAAAATGAATGTTCTAGCTCAATTAATAACAGAGATACTATTGTGAGAATATTGCTGAACTTTGGAGGCAATTTCTGCGAATTTTAATTTTGGCACTTAGGTACCTTAAGACGCAGGACCCCTCATATATATATATATTATATATATATATATTATATATATATATATATATAATATACTCCACATTCATCTGATATACTGAACTTCATAATGTTTACAGATGATACAACTGTCTCTCTCTTGCAAAGATGTTAATTCAGCTAAGAATATATTTAATTCAGAATTCATCAGTGTAATGAAATGGTTGACCACCAATAAACTACTCCTAAATACCAGTAAAACAAAATTTATGATTTTTACTAATAAAAGAAATGTATATCTTGATGAACTTAATGTTAATGAAATTGCTATAAAGGAGTGTACTGTAACAAAATTTCTTGGTGTAATGCTAGATAAGAATTTGCAGTGGTGATGATGTAAATTATATCGTGAAAAAGATTTCAAGGAGCATTGCTATAATGTTTAAACTCAGAAATGTTGTCCCTAAACAAGTTTTATTGACTCTCTATCATACTCTTGTTCTTCCTTATATAACGTACTGCACCCTTGTTTGGGGAACTCTGCTAACAATGCATTAAATGGTATCTTTGTCATCCAAAATGGAGCAATAAGGTATCTGATGCTGATTTCCTTGCTCACTCTTGTGCATTATTTAAAGAACTAAACCTACTAAAGCTCAATGATATAACCAAACTGGCTCATTTTATTTTTATTTACAAGTGTAAGAACAAAATCATTAATTTGCAATGGGTAAATAGATATTTTGTAACTCATCAAGAAATCCACTCGTATCACACCAGAAATAGATCAAAGCTTGTTATACTTCAATTTAGATTGTCTTCATATTGAAAATGTAAAAATTTTCCTCTTGATATACGAGCATTACACAAGCTACAAATAGCTTTTGATTCATCTTCTGGATCAATTGTAAAATATTTCCATACAGTCCTAGAAACTTGTGCTGGTTTTGCCATAGTGTATTACAATTAAAATCAATTAATACTTGACTTAAAAATTATATACTGTATAATCATATAACAATTCTGACTTTGGCTATATATAAAGTAAATAGGCTATTTGCCTATTTCAAATAATTTCCTGAAAAAAAGTAAATATTAAAGTTTATTTTAAAACATTAAAATATAAAAACATACAAAACTACCGTGTGTGTGTGTATATATATATATATATAGAGTGGTTTTAGATCCTAGGCTAGCTTTAGCATGTTGTTAGCCCACTTATAAAATTAGAAATGGAGATGCAAATGCATGCAATGCATGATCATTGGAAAAATTTTGCCAATGCCAATGACCAAAAGTGGCTGATTTTCATCAGCGCTGATGCCAATGAATCGTCCCATCACTATTGTTCACCCCTGTATAGAGTATACTTCTCATGTGTTGGGTGGCTCAATCCACACAGCCATACTTGACTGGGTAGAATCAAAGGCTTTTCATCTCATCAATTCCTTGCCTCTTACTGATTGCCTTCAATCTCTCGATCCTCACCACAATGTTGCCTCACTCTCTCTTTACTGTTGTTATTATAACGGACATTGCTCTTCTGAACTCTAACTGCATGCCGCCTCCTTTAAGGAGAGCATGCAGCACCAGACTTTCTACACTTCCTCATTCCTTTTCTGTCCAATATCTAACACGAGGGTTAATTGGTATTTTCAATCTTCATCTATTCAACCAGTCAACTCTGGAACAATCTTCCTCAATCCATTTTCCCTCCTGTCTATGACCTTTTATCTTTCAAACACAAAGTGTCTAAGCATCTCAAAAACCCCAGACCTTGATTTTGGCTCTCTCTTTCTATGAGGGTGGGGGACTGGGGGTGCTTTTGTGGGCCCCTCCTTCCTGCATAAAAAAAAAAGTCATTGTCCGAGTTGCTTGCTTGGTTCACCTACAATTGCAAAAATGTTTCTTTTTAGAAGAATGACTCTTCAGGATTAAAAAGTGGACAATTCTTTCAAGGTATAATTTTATTCAATTACATTGAGAAAAATCCTTTGATAATTTGATAGTATGTAGTGTGTATGTGGCAGGACAATGAAATGAGTTAAGTATTTCAGAAGAGCTCATGTATCCTCACACCTTGTTCCAAAGTATATTTTCAACACCTGAAAAATGTGCCATATTCAGACACATATTTGGACTAGGTTTTTTATTAATAAAGTTACATACTGTACCTCTTAATAAGTTCCATAAGTATCCTTTCATGAGAAAAATTGCGTAAGATGATAGTGCAAGATCCATAGGTTGCGCGTAATTCCCAGTAGACTCGGCCCCTGCCACTGGACAGACCTACCTGAATCTAGTTGCCAACCATTGCCCAAGGATACAATCAATACAGTTGTGTATTGCGTATGATATTGTAGCCCATGTAATGGAGTAATTATGACTAGACTCACCCTCTCTTCTCTCGATCATAACCAGTTATAACTGAACTGATACTGATCATTATCTTATTTTTGGTCTTTTGGTTACTACATTAAATAATTTTTTACTTTCAGGTAAATGATTTGACAAGTCACATTGTATTGAACTGTGTTGATTTAAACATTGGAGATGTTTCAGTCACTAAAAATAAGCAACATACAGCCTTCAAAAATTACCTTTAAATCATCCAAAGAAACCCTTGATCTAGCATTTGATGGTCCTCTGCAGCAGGTGATGCCTTCTTGAAGATCAACTATGAAGGGACTCTTAATGATAAGCTGAAGGGATTTTATAGAAGCAAATACACTGTGTAAGTCAGTAATAGAAATCATATTCAGCAAGTTATAAAAACAGTAGAAAAGGAAGATGAATGATCAATATGTGGAGAACAAGAGTTAGTCTGAAAAGAAGTAGAATGACTGGTAATATGAAGGATAATGACAATGTTAGGGCAACATGAATAAATACACAAGAACTTTCAAGAATATTTTGCTGAGCTGGTACACGACGTAGATAACAGAAAGCAAATTTTAATGTACTTGGCTTTGGTGGTGTATGTAGAAGGTAGCTAGCTATATCAGGGAGTGGAAGATATTAAAGAAACTTGAATGAACACCACTAAATGTATATCCCAACCTTATCATGAAAGGTAACACAGTGGTGATTCCTATGTATTCTTGTAATTAATATGAGTATCCTGTCCCCAAGTTTCAAACATTGTACCCACCCATGAAGAATGAGTATTAGGTTGTGCGTGTATGTATGTGTTATTTTCAGTTAATGTAGGATTATAACTATTCTCTTATTTAACTTCGTGTATTAAAGTATTGACTCTTATTGCATTGTAGGGGAACTGAAGTTCATTATGCAGCAGTGACTCAATTTGAAGCTACTGATGCCAGACGATGTTTTCCTTGCTGGGACGAACCTGCAATCAAGGCTACATTTGATGTGATACTGAATGTGCCTGGTGACAAAGTTGCCCTCTCAAATATGGTGATTAAAATTCATACAACACTGGTATTAGTGTAGGTCCCAAAAATATTTAAAGCACTTGTGAATTTAGCCTAATTTGGTTAAATAAAGATCACTATACCATCTTATGATTTGGCCAACCCATTTCTTATGATGGTGTAGCTAGGGTTGGAGTAACAAATTTTGTATGTTACTGTTAGAGACTAAGGCCGGTTATTGAAAGATAATTATTATTACAAATTATAAAGTTAGCTTTATAATTTCACAAATAGCCTTCACCTCAAGACTTTCAGTTCATCAATTTCAATTGATCTCAGTTTGAGACAGGAGGAGGAATTTAAATACTGTGAAGTATTGAGAAAATCCCATATAGACACTATTTTTCAAAGAAGCTGAAATATTGTTAAAAACTTTTGTTCTTGCTCCTCCATTTTTATATCACACACTAGTTCCATGAATGTATGTTTCTTAAGATATTTTTGTTGAGAAAAATATATTAAAATTCTTTTTCATTGATTTAGAAATTTTAGTATTAAATTTATTTAAGCTTTTTTCTAGTACTTCAACTAATATGGGTATGAACTTCATTTTAGAATGAAATTTCGAGAGTGGCCCACCCAACTGACACTACTCTACAAACAGTGAAGTTTGCGAGGACTCCTCTCATGCCCACTTACTTATTGGCTGCTGTTGTTGGTGAATATGATTACGTTGAGGAAATTTTACCCGATGGAGTTGTAGTAAGCTTGGAAAATGCCAATTTTGTGCTTTTGTCGACCATCACAGGCAAAACTTTTAGATTTTACAACATATGACCCGTGTCTCGTATCTGTAAACTTTATAGTAGGAATATTTTGCCCTTCAGCTACAGTATATAGCAGTGATTAATTATGATCTTTGCTGTGTGTATCAATATACAGTCCTGTTCACTTAAATATTTTGCCATTTTTTAGTAACTCCTTCACGCCCAGTGACGCGACATTTACGTTATAAGAGCTGCTGCTGGTCGTTAAGGGGTTAAGAATGGCTCGCTTTCCACTTGTGAATATCAATTTGTAAAGAGTAAATGTTCTTCCTTACATTCTCCAGTTTTTGTGAGCCGACTGAAGCTCGAGACCAATTATGTTAGGTTTTACGTTTTCGTTGTTGTAAATTTTATTAAATACCTGAGTTACTATTCTAGTTTTTGAATTTTCGGAGAGATAATGCAGTGCATATTTGAGGCACTCCGGACCACAACCTGCCAAGTGCCAGTGGGGCCAGAATTGAGTTTTATATCAACCACTATACTTCCCCACCCTTCCTCTATTCCGTGGGTGAGTCAGGGAGCAGATTGTGGACCTGTACCTATGGTTAAAATCAATCATATTTAGTTATTGGTTCAAAAGTTGTGGCATTTTGCAAAGTGACAAACTTTAACTGCATTTTTCTCGTTTTTAATTTTGGTGTGTGGCAGCTTGTGGTCCGGAGCGCCTCATATATATGATGCAAACCCACAAGGAAAAAGAAAAATGATTCCAAGACCTTTCATGTGTTTAGAAGTACATCTCATCAGGGAATGAAGGGAGAAGGCGAGATGACAAAAATATATACATATGTACAGCGGGACAGAAAAATAAAAAGATTAGCACATGGTTAACAAGAGTTAATTAGAGGCAAAAGGTATTTTAACAGGATATTGTCAATTTTATACATTCCCACACTGTCATTGAAATTATTTTTAAAATGGATAAATGCACATTCTAGAATATTCTTTTCAATTATATCTTTTTTAAACCAGCGCTCGTTAAAAGCATATAATTGAAAGGAATATTCTACGAGGACCACTCAATATATTTTGACCCACCTTTTTTTTTTCTTTCCAAGTTTCCTTGTAAGTTCCAGAAATTTTGTACACAGGTAGTTACATACCTTTTTTACAAGTCTTTATTTTTCCAAATAGTCTCCATCCTTTTCTACGGCTTTCCTTCACCTCGAAACAACGGCCTTTATTCCTTGCTAGTAAAAGTCTGCTGGGTTCCGCTCGAGCCACCTCTTAACCTCCTGAACAACCTCATCGTCACTCTGTAACTTTCTTCCACGAATAGCATCCTTCATTGGCCCAAACAAATGGAAGTCTGAAAGTGCCAGATCTGGGCTGTATGGAGGGTGGGGTAACACAGTCAAGCACATTTTTGTGATGGCCTCTCTTGTTTGGAAACTGTTGTGTGGTCTTGCGTTATCGTGCAAAAGAAGGACGTCTTCCAGTTTTCTCACCGGTTGAACTCGCTTTATACGTCTCTGGAGTGTCTGTAGGGTAGCAATTATGCCTCTTGAGTTGATTGTTTGTTCTTTCTTCATAATGTCCACCAGAATCATCCCTTTCATGTCCCAGAAGATGGTGGCCATAACCTTTCCTGCAGAGGGAGCCATTTTGAACTTTTTCTTGCGTGGGGAGTCTGCGTGATGCCATTCCATGGATTGGCCTTTTGTTTCAGGTTCAAAGTGGTGCATCCAAGTCTCATCCCGTCACAATTCGTGAAAGGAAGTCATCCCCTTCTGTCTCCTATCGAACCAATGACTCAGAAGCAATTTCTTTTCTTTGAGCTTTGTGATCTTCAGTCAGTTGCGAGGAACAAACCGTGAACACACTTTTGAGTATCTCAGTTGCTGAATTATCGTATTCACACTTCCTTCACTAATTCGTAGCTCGAGTGATAGCTCCTTGTATGTGACGCACCGATTTGATCGAATGACGCTGTTAGCACGTTGCACAGTGTGAGATGTCCCAGCCGATGCCGGGTGACCGCTGCGTGGCTCATCATCGAGACTGGCTCTCCCTCTCTCCGATGATCTCACACGTTTAGACCAGCGTCCAACTGTGCTTCGATCAACAGCAGCATCTCTGTAAACGTTTTGTCGACGTTTGTGAATATTTCCAACTGTTTTCTTCTCTACGGTTAAGAACTCGATAACAGCTCTCTGTTTACGACGCACATCACTGTCGGACGCCATTTTCGAAACTGCGTTAACCATCGGTTTTATACAAGGGTGTTTAAAAGCGGTTTTTATACAAGGAGGAGAGGTTCAAACTGGAAAAATCCGGTTATGTGAAGCGCAGAAAGTTCAAACTTAGGCCCAAAAGACATTTCAGCCCCATGGCCTATTATTTAGCTAAGAAAAAAGGGTGGGGCAAAATATATTGAGTGCCCCTAGTAGGATGTGCATTTATCCATTTTTAAAATAATTTCAATAACAGTGCGGGAATGTATAAAATTGACAATATCCTGTTAAAATACCTTTTGCCTCTAATTAACTCTTGTTTATCATGTGCTAATCTCTCTATTTTTCTGTCCCGCTGTACATATGTATATACAGGGTGAGTAAAAAAAAGTGACCCCTTAGAGGTGAACTGTCGTATTAAAAAAAGTAAGGGGACTAGAGCTCCCAAACTTCATAGATGCTTACCTTAGCATGTTGTTCGTCTTAATTGAGAAGTTGCTCGATGTGTCCCCCTTCCTGTTCAACGCAGGCCTCCAAACGTGGACGCCACTGATCAATACATATGATTGAGACACCTTCTCCCAGCCGAGCAGAATTCTTTCGTGTAGTTCATCTATGTCCTTTATATTGGTACCAGGGATGTAAACTTTGGACTTTAGGGCTTCCCAAACACCATAATCTAGTGGTGAAAGATCATGGCTACTAGCCAGCCCACATACTGGGTTCGATAAAATCCGGTGTTTCATTCTCAAAGGGCACCATCTTGTTAGAAAGTATATCTTTCACTCTATGTAACTGATATTCGACGAATTAGTGGTGAAAGATATACTTTCCAACAAGATGGAGCCCCTGCTCACAGAGCACGCCAAGCTGTCACATTCCTTGAGAGGTGTAGCTCTGAATACACGAAAGGCCTTGGAATCGTTTTCTTTTTCCTTGTGAGTTTGCAGCATATATATATATATATATATATATCCCGCAAGGGGGTTCTAAGCTCGTGCTCTTGAGTGCTCTTTGTGCTCGTTTGTACGTGCTTGTTCCTGGAGGTTTCACGTGCGCCCTCCCGGCCCTAGCACCCAAGGATGATGGGCTCGACCCTGCAGTCCTTGTCATCCTTGGTCTTTTTCCACTTCGACTGTCCCCTCCACCCTTTCTTTTCCTCTGTCTTTCCTCTCCCTTTTTCTTTGTTTTTCCGCTGAGATATGCCCTTTTAAATAGAGGCGAATCGGTTCTTCCTGAACTTAAAAAAAAAAAAAAAAAAAAAAAAAATATATATATATATATATATATATATATAATATATATATATATATATATATATATATTATATATATATATATATATATAAAATGGAGATTACTGGATTTCAAAATTGAAAACTATTTGTGTTTTGCATTGGAAAATGAATGAGTTGTAAAAGGAGTGTATAAGAGTGTTTGCGAAGGTAGAAGGAGGAGAGGAAGGCCGAGAAGAATGGATGTGGTGAATGATTGCGTAAGGAAGCATGGACTTGATCTGGGTGATACATGAGAAGTGGTTGCAAGTAGGTTTGAATGGAGGAGGTTTGTTAGAAGTATGCAAGTTCGAGACTGTCTCTTTTATTATTATAAGACCTGAAACTGCCACAAGTGCGAAATTTTGCCATGTGGGGTCCACTGGCCCGCTAAGACACCCGTGTGAATGGGTGTGTATGCTTTAGTTCCTACCTTTTCAGCTCTTCATTACCTTCTGTATTTTACATCGGAATGATTCTGCTTTTCACCTAAATTCGTTATAAAATGAGATTTTGAAAGATTGTATGCATGCAAACTTTTTCTCAGATTTTGGGACTTAGAATTTTTTATTTTAGTATGGTCGTCAAGGGTAAAGTATATGAATTTTAAAACATAGATATGTTATCTAAAAACTCGTTTCGCCTCCTCCATGGAGTGGGCACGATGCTTGGACACAGAATCGAAAACACAAATGATTTGCTGTGGGTTATGGGTTTTATTTGGAATATTAATACACTGGATAAATATTCAAAACGAAAATGGTTAATTTTTCCTTATTTAAATGCCATTTATGATTCCAATTCTCAAGAAGTTTTTCCTTAAACGAATAACATTCTTCTTTTCTGACTCCTCTGTAACACAACAGTTTTTAAATTTAATGTTAAAATTCTTTAGCGGTTTAGTTTCTCCTCATAACTGCGTGTAATTCATTTTACTTTTTGCATTTTGTCACAGAGCTAATGGAATACTTTTTTTTAGATTAGAGTCTACACGCCAGTTGGAAGAAGGACCAGGGATTATTTGCCTTAGAAGTTGCTTCCAAAGTCTTGCCTTATTATAAAGAATATTTCGAAATTGATTATCCACTCCCAAAAATGGATTTAATTGCGATTTCCGACTTCAGTGTTGGTAGGACTTCTTTTTAATTTGACTAGTTTTAATTTGTCTAGTTTTCATTTTAGAATTATCATATTGTAGTTGGTCACTACTACACTTTCTGTACTGGTTTAAACTAGGCAATCCTTTTATGTGATCATTATGTTATTTGAATGACAACACTACCAGTGGTGATGGTTTCATTGAATGATTTGTAAGAGCTGTTTTTAGTTGGTAATAAATCTGCTTTTGAAAAGGACAGTACCATTAAACCTAGATCTTGTAGCTTCCTAAGTCTTATGGTTTAGTAGACTGGCGAGACATTAGGCCTCACTTGTTAGTGAATATTAAAATAATTATTTCTTAATGCATTTAATTTATTTGGATCCGCCATGTCATCATAAATGAATTCTTGAAGGTGCCATGGAGAACTGGGGATTAATAACGTACAGAGAATCTTCTCTCTTGTTGATCCACAACACCAGTGCAAGTCATAAACAAAACATTGCATTAATATGTTGGACATGAAATTGCTCATCAGTGGTTTGGAAATCTGTTACGATGGTGAGAAAAGGACCCTTATTTTCCATTGTAACGCTGAAATGTAGCTTGATTACTGTTTAGTGTACACCATTTTTATAGTCCCTTGAACCCTTTTCATCAAGTAAATTAATGGCCATAACTGTATATGATGTTATTTTTTTCGTATTTTATTAACTGAGAATTGCTTTTTATAACTGCAATTTATCTTTTGCGTGAAATCAGGAATGGTGGACGCATCTTTGGTTGAACGAAGGTTACGCTACTTTTGGGGAATTTTTATGCATCAATCATTTGTTTCCCGAGTAATAATTTGGACTCAGTTTGTGACCAATACTTACACGTGCGCGCTAGAGTTGGATGCACTCAGGAACTCTCATCCAATTGAAGTGCCAGTTGGCATCCATCTGAAGTGGATGAAATCTTTGACAACATTTCCTACTGCAAAGGAGCATCCGTCATACGGATGATTCACAATTATATTGGAGATGAAGTGAGTTAATTTAGGACTTCGTGATTGTATTAATCTTGGGTCTGAGATATATATTTTTTCATTAAGTTTCTTCCGATGTTAAAAGTTATCGAGTGAAGTCGTTTTATAGATGTTGCCTGACTGTTATCTTTGATCAAAGGACTTTCGGAAGTGCATGAACATTTACCTCAACCGACAACGGTTTGGAAACACTTCAACCAAGGACCTTTGGGTCGCACTGAGTGAGGTTTCTGGAAAACCAGTCGCAGATATTATGTCCAATTGGACAGAGAAAACTGGTTTCCCAATGATTTCTGTCACGTCACAACAAGATGGGAACAACCGAATTCTCACTCGACTCAACAGAGGTTCTTGGCTGATGGCTCTGTTGGTAGGTGTTATTTTTTAATTTAATTACCTCACCTAATATATAGTGGAAGTACTCCCCAAGTCGTATCTTAAAAGGCATCAGTGCTTATAATTGGACTTGTTGCTGATTGAGTTCGGCCTTACGCTTGCTGTTTGGGAAAATAAAAATCTCATGTCGCATCATGACTCCATGAGCAATGTTCCCTCTAATTTTTTTTAGTCCGTGTGCGCAAGAAATTTTCGTTGTGCAAACATTTAGATTCATGGTGAAAAATTGTGCAAACTTTTCCGAGCGCTATTATCTTCAAAATGAAATATATGTAAATATTAAATACTTAATAAATATTATTTCCATAAGGTGATAGCTCGATCATTACGGTACTATTAAATGTATATTAAAAACTGTTTACAATATATATATTCTTAAAAAAAAACATTTTATCCATTCTAAAAATATGAAAAAATAAAAAATAGTAAAATAAAATTCAACAAAATAAAGAAATAAAATAAAAATAACATTAATTGAAAATGACTATTTTAGTTATCATTCTCAAACAATTTTTAGCATTTACCAATTTAAAATAGACTATCAAGATTAATACATGATTTTATCCATTCACAAAATAGGAATAAAATAAAAAATAATAAATTCAATAAATAAAATATAATCAAAATAACATTAAATGAAAGTGCCTTTCAATCAAGTATGATTATGATTTCTCCCTACGATCTTTAGCATTTGCCCATTTCAAATAAACTCTCTGAAGATTAATACATCCGTCATCATTTCAGGTAACTTTTAATTCGCATGAGCGTGTCCAAATGATTTTTTTCAAGCGGTTTCTATTTGTTCTTTATAGAATTCATTAAACTGAAATTTTTTAAATTACTTCATTTACTGTCGTGACTCATGATACGCTTGAGCTTGTGCGCATTTTATTTTGCTGTGTGCGCGGGTTTCAAACGCGTGGCGCGCGCGCACGCGCACACCTTAGAGGGAACATTGATCATGAGAGGTAAAATCTGTCTTGATTAGCGTCGACCAGCCTTACCATCTATCTCCTTTTCTCCTTAATTTTATATGTAAATGTCAGTTTGTATTAGATATTAACACTTGCGTGTATTTATTATGTAGTAAAATAAGTCGTTTTGTCTTTAATAGTGGTTATTTTTTTCTTTTTATCAGACGCGAATCAGCCTGAGTGGATCGTTCCACTGAGTTTTTTGACGTCGAAAAAACGGCCCCAAAATCGGTCAGAGATCGTGTTTTGGACTCCAGACTTCTCGAGTAGTTTTGGAAGGCGTTTCTAGTGATGACTGGGTGAAGATTAATATTAGTTCAGTTGGCTATTATAGGTGAGAATAAGTTTCATATACATACATGTGGCGTAAAAGTCAGGAGTCAAAGGAGCCAGAGAGAATGGAATCTTTTCCGTTTTATGGCCACCAAGCACACCACTGCTATTACTCAGCGAACCTTTCGGGACTTCAAAAGGAAATCATTCAAATTTGTTCGTCCCAGTAGTATTCGACCATGCCCCAATATATTCTTGCCTGTATAAGCAAATAGCAGCACTTTCAGAGTATGGTATATGTTTTATAAATGCGAGAGAATATAGTGGAGCATGGTTGAACACTGCTTAGACTTCATCAAATTCTGGATGACTCGTTGAGACAAAGCAGTGAATACCTTCAACAGTTTTTTCCCATTAAGAATTGCTTTTTATAAATTATCCCTGCGAACTGCGGTTACTGCACTAAAAATATGTATCTATTGTGTATGGGATGAGGTTGACAGTTAAACACGTGAAATAAATAAATGATGCCACACCCACAAGGAAAAATGAAAAGCGACTCCAAGGCCTTTTATATGATATATATGTATATATATTTTTTAACTGCAAACAACACACAGTATAAGTAATGTAAAGAATGACGCTTGTGTAGAAGAGCGTTCCACACAAGATGAGGAGGGAGAACGAACAAATGAAAAATGAGGTACCTCATTTTCATTTGTTCGTTCTCCCTCCTCATCTTGGTTACGGAACGCTCTTCTAACAAGCATCGTTCTTTACATTAATTATACTGTGTGTTGTTTGCAGTTAAAATGTATATGTACGGCATGCGAAGGTGCCCCCTCAGGGCATTAGTTTCTGCTCGTATGTAGGAGAATTACGACTTCTGATTGATCGAGGTCCTTGGTGTAGTGGATAGCATATCTGACCGGCAATCGGATGATCCCGGGTTCGATTCCCGGGAGGTACCTCATTTTTCATTTGTTCGTTCTCCCTCCTCATCTTGTGCGGAACGCTCATATATATATATATATGTGTGTATATATTAATATATACATATATATATATACATATATATATATATACATATATATATATACTATAACATATAATATATATATATATATATATATATATATATAATATATCTATTTAATATATATAAGTAAAAGACTCGTTGCATTCACGTCGTGTTGAAAAATCAAAGAAAAAGGGGTAATATTGTATTTTTAGCCAAAAAAACCAAAACTTAAACCTCAACCGGGACATTGAGCGTCCACTTTTCAAAGGCACGAACACACGTCCGTTTAGTATACACAAACTCAGAATGGTTCCCTGAGAACATTATATGTTAAACACAGACGTGCATGGAACAAGGAACTCTTCTGGGAAGCTATATTTATATAATATATATAATTACACATATATATATACGGGCGTCCCAAAAAAATGTATACACACTTTAACAGCTGATAGCTCAATTGATGTTTCTTTCTTTCCAAGTTAAACCCATTAGAATAATAATGGGCAGTCAGACTAAGCTTTGAACAAAGGAAATCATTCTAAAATGCTACTGGAAGTGTGAAAACGCAGTTGAATGTGCAAGACAGTTTAGGAGGGAGTTTCAAACAGATCCACCAACGCGACTTACCATTCACTCGAATTAGAGATAAGTTTGAAGCCGATGGAACTGTTCAGAATGTCCACAAGAAGCGTTTCGGAAGACCACGGACATCGACAAGCCCACAAAGCAAGAAAGAGTACTGGAAACGTATCACCAAAGTCCAAGAAAATCTGTGCGGCAAGCGAGTAGTGAGGTAGGAATTTCAGAATCGTCTGTCCAACGCATTTTGAAGCGCTGCAATGGAAAAAGTTACATTCCAAGATTAGTCCATGCTATTAATGAAGATGATCCGGACAGAAAGAGTGGAGTATTGCGAGTGGTACTTGGCACGATGTGGATGTGGATTGGACGAAGGGGTTCGTAGAATACCCCCGCGTTCACCAGACCTCACAACCACTAGACTTTTTTTTTATGGGGATACTTAAAAGACAAAGTTACGCTATAAACCTGCAACAGTCGCTGAATTGAGAGCAGCCATTGAACGAGAATGCACACAAATACCAAACGAAATGTTTCGTGATGTTGCGATTCCATTGCTTCGCGTATCAGCAGTGCCTGGACCAGAACGGACGCAGTTTGAAAACAGGCGTTGACAAAACAAAAATAATGTCTGTAGATTCTATTACATTTTGAAAATGAAATGTATTTTAAAAAACGCTGCCTTTATAAGTATTTAAAGTGTGATACATTTTTTTGGAACGCCCTGTATATATATATATATATATATATATATATATTATATATATATAATATATATATATGGTTAAACGACATTGGGTCTGGTAGTAGTTAGATGGGAGACCGTCCTCTGCGCCCCAGATTATGTAGAGCCCCGTGGTTCGGATCCACGTAAAGCTGTAGGTCCCCTCCGTCATATGACCTTAGATGTTGCGAAGGAGGTTAAACAACCCAATTAAAAAAAAATATATATATACAGTATATATGTATATATATATGCGCCTCGGTGGTGTAGTGGTTAGCGTCGCTGACTACGAATCCATCGGCCCCAGGTTCGAGACCCGACGACAGCCGGCGCGCAGCAAAACCCAGCTTTCATCCTTCACAATAGAGAAATGGTTGGTAGATAAATGGGTACCGTAGGTGGCCTAGTGGTTAAGACGCTGGGCTGCTGATGGGGCGAGGTTCGGATTCCACGTTAAACTGTACGTATAAGGTGGAGTGAAAAGCTTGACCTTCGTCAGAATGAACATTCGGCGGGAGCTAGCAAAGGTATACACAGGTATATATATATATATATATATATAATATATAATATATTATATATATATATATAACCCCTCCCCGCGGCGGTCTTTCTGGGGTGGATCGCCCGCGGGCTCCTGCCTACATGTGGCGAGGGGGTCAGCCGCGGCTGGGGGCCCTGCCGGGTCCCCGCCCGGTTGCGAAGGGACTTTTAGCATACCCTGCTATCCTACAGCCCCCTCTTTCCTGTCTTCCCCTCTTTACCCTCTTCCTTGCCCCTCTGTTTTTTCTGCTTTCTTGTTCAATTCGCGCGGCCCCGTGGGCTGCCGGGGCTGGTCGCTGGGGGTCTCGCCCCCATGGCCGGGGCCGGACTAAGTTGGCTGGTAGGGTCCCAGGGCCTGGGACCCTGGGGGGCCTTGGTCTTGCTGCCGGCGGGGGAGAACTCTCGACGCTGCAAGGGCCCCTTTTGAAACGGGGGTACCTGCATGGGACGAGGCACCCACCCCCCGCCGGCGTGCGCTTGGTCCCCTTGGGCCCCGGGTATCGGTTCCCCGCGGCCCCGGGCGCGAAACTACAATAAAAATTTTCTATGGAAACACTTACAACTCTAATGGACCTCGTTGACGACCCGGCTTGTGCATCTGACCTCCCTCTGACTACCTCTTTGGACCGTGGGTTCTGGTAAGGGCAGTCGGCAGCCCTCGCCCACCCGTCTGCTCTTTGCCGACGCCTCCTCTCCCTCTCTTCCCCAGGCTCGTGGCGCCGCTGCCGACCCCCGCCAGTAGCGGATGGACCTGCAGTGACCCCGACCCCTGATCCCCCCAATTCCACGTCCCGATAGGGACCCACCTGCTTTTTCGCCCTCAGGTGGGAGGCCCGCGGCCCCCGGTCGCCTCCCACTCCGGTCGGGCCTCATCGCCATGGGGGACGTGGGACCCGACGTCGCCGTCCGCCTTTCTCGTCTTCTCGCCCCCTCGAAGTTCCGGTGGTGTTTGCGACGGCTTCACTCGGCCTTAGGACGATGGACAAGTTCCTCGTCCTCCGCCCCTCTCCTCCAAGCCCCTCCCCATACCACGAACGTCTCTTTCGAGCGATCCATGGGAAGACGGGGACGGCGCGTTTGACCTTCGGCCTCAGAGGGATGGCTCCATTTGATAAGGTCGCGTTCCTCTGCGAAACCTCCTCTCTGCTCGCTATCCCCGAGTCCTGGGCTGCGGGATCACGGTGGACTCCCCACCCCCGCCTCAATCAGTGCCGGGCACAATTACGCTGCTCGTCTTCTACCATCCCCGTGGAAGACCTCCATATTGACCTCGCCTCCCAGGGTGTTGTGAGGGTGTACCGCTTTCCCGACAGATCGCGGTCCCCAACTGCCCTTCTCCTCGCCTGCTCCTCACTTTCGACTCACTGTGCCCCCGTTTCGGTATTCTGGGGCTTTGGTGAGAGACGAGCGTGCGAATTCTCAGTACGACCATACGTGCCAGATCCTACGCGCTGTTTCAGTGTAATAGGTTTGGCCACGTGAGCAGCTCCTGCGTCAGCCGGCCCGTTGTGTGTCCGCTGCGGCGGCCCTCCCCACCCCTTGCCCTGTACTGCTCCGCTTCCTGCACCAACTGCCATGGACCACACCCTGCTTCATCCGCTCTTGCCGTCCTTCCTCTTGAAAGGGAGGTTCGGGCCTCTGTTCATCAGAGTTTCTCAGCGCTCGGGAGGCGGGAGCGGTTGCGTGGCGGCGAGGCCCGGCGTGGTGCCTCGTACGCCGAGGCTCTCCGTTCCCGGACCCCGTCCTCACCGGCGGTTTCCCCAACGCGCCTCCACCCACGTCCGCTACTCCCAGTCCATCCTCTGCCGCCAGCGGACTCCTACCGCGGCTCCCGTACTACCAGCGCGTCCCCACGTGCTCCCTCCGCGAACGCCGATGCTTCGTCGGCACCCCCCTGCCCCTTCTACGCCCTCTCCACCGGCGCCTTCGGCCTTCCCCTCCATTCGGATCGTGACCCGCCGTCACCCACGCGGCCGCACGACGGAGGGAAGGGGCCGCAAGCGCCGCGCCAGTGGTGACCCCGAAAGGTTCGACGCCATAAGCCTCGCATCACCTTCCTCTCCTAAACACAAACGCCCCCTTCGCCCTACCGCCCCGGTGTCCTCACCGTCCCCACTGCGCAACCGTTATGCACGCTCCCCCCTGGGGTCCCCGTCGGCCCTAGTGGTGGGGCTGAGATACACCCCTCTCCGGCCCGGTCGATGGACCCACTGGAGGGGGAACTCGCCCGCCTGGTCGGCGTGGGTGGGACGTGCACGCCCCCGCGTTTGACCCGCCCCATCTCTCTCCTCGACCTGCCAATGCCTCTGGGTGAGGTATTATTTTCCACTCCCCCTCGTAGTCCTGCCTCCCCCGCACCTCCGGTGAAGGGAGGGGCATTCTGGATACCTCTCACATCCCCTTCTCTGCATCGCTCTCCCCGGACGTCCGGGAGACTCCTCCTCTGGAGGACTTGCCGGCGTCTGGTTCCACATCGCCCCCTCGTCGGGGGGACCCTCGCCTTCGCCCACGTTCGGCGTCCCTCACTGAACTCCGGGGCTTTCCGATTCCCTCTTTAATCTCGGGCCGCCCGATCGGCCCACCCACCCCATAATCATCCTTTACGCTGACCTTCCTACCCCTCCCTATACCTCGCTCCTGCAGTGGAACATCCGCGGGCTCCTGGTAGGCCTCGAGAGTCTCTCCTCTCTCCTGGCCTCCAGGTGTCCGGCGTGTTTCTGCCTTCAGGAGACGATTCTGGGATCCCGTTCCCTCCCTCGAGTGTCCGGTTACTGCGGGCTCCCTTCCCCGCCTCTCGATGGGGCGGGGAGGGGGGGCGCCGCGGTCTTCGTGCACCGCTCCGTCCCTTTCCGCCCCCTCCCGCTCCGTACAGTCCTGCAAGCTGTGGCCGTGCGCCTTTTCTTGGGGCGCCAGCTCACGGTCTGCTCTCTTTACCTCTCCCCTAACGTACGCCCTCCACCCGATTCTCTCCGTGACCTAATTCTCCAGCTTCCCCGCCCTTTTCTGATTCTCGGGGACTTCAACAGTCGGGACCCGGCCTGGGGGGACGTTTGCTCCACCTTTCTCTCCGGGACCCTTCTCTCCCTTATGGACGAGCTCGAGTTCACCTTTCTGAACGATGGCTCCCCAACCTGCCTTCACTCGGCCCATGACAGTTTCACCTGTATCGACCTTTCCCTGGTTTCCCTCGAAATCGTGACGGAGTTCACCTGGGAGGTCCTGCCGGATTCTTCCGGCAGTGACCATTTCCCAGTGTGTCTTACCCCGACCCGTCTCCTCCCCCCCACCTCTGTCCGCCCGCGCTGGCTGTTCGCCCGAGCAGACTGGGCCTCATACGCGAGGGGCACGGCGATCTCGCCATCAATTCCTGCCTTTCCCTCCGTCAATGAGGCCCTCGCCTTCCTCGGGAGTAAGATCCTCTCGGCTGCCGCCAGTTGCATCCCCCGTACCTCTGGCTCCCCCAGACCGCGAAGCGTCCCATGGTGGACCCCAGAGTGCTCCCATGCCATTCAGGAGCGGCGCCGTGCCGGCCGCCGCTTCTACCGGACCCGCCAGCTGGAGCACAAGATAGAATTTTAGCGCCTGAAGGCAGTGGCCCGTCGGGTCCTGAAACTGGCCCGGCGTACCTCCTGGCGGAGTTACGTGTCCGGGATCTCCTCCTCGACCGCCCCTTGACTGTTTGGCGCAAGGTGCGTAGCTTTGAGGGGACCCGTGTCCCCCCTCGATCCCCGGTGCTTCGGGTCGGGGACGACGAGTTCGTGTCCGATCCGGAGGCCGTCGCGAACGCACTCGCGGCGCACTTTGCAGCCATCTCCAGTTCCGATTCCCCCCACTCCCGCCGCGACCCACCGGAATTTCCACCTCATAGGAATGACCCCTATAATCACCTCTTCCACATGACAGAGCTTCGGGAGGCCCTCCGCCCCCGACGCTCCTCCGCCCCGGCCCCGATAATATCCCCTATGACCTTTTACGGCATCTCCACCCCTCTGCGCTCAGCTTTCTACTGGACCTCTATAACCGGATTTGGTTGGAGGGTTCATTTCCGGACCGATGGCGTGAGTCCATCGTCGTCCCCATCCCGAAGCCCGATAAAGACCCCTCACTCCCGTCGAACTATCGCCCATTTCCCTAACATGCTGTGCCTGCAAGGTGATGGAGGCGATGGTCGCCTCGCGGCTGTCCTTTACCTTGGAGGCGAGTGACCAGTACCCTGCTACCCAGGCTGGTTTCCGGCGCTTCCGGTCTACCACCGACCCCCTCCTTCTCCTTAGCCATGACGTGCAGGAGGCTTTCTCCCGGCGTCAATTTGTACTCGCCGTCTTTTCGACCTCCAGAAGGCCTACGATACTACCCGGCGGAGCGCGGTCTTCGACTGCTTACGCTCCCTGGTTTCGTAGGCTTTCTCCCTTCCTTTATTTATAACTTCTTGTCCGCCCGTTCTTTCCGCGTCCGCATCGGTTCTGCCTCTCTGACCGCTTCCGTTGGAGGAGGGTGTCCCTCAGGGTAGTGTCCTTAGCGTCTTGTGTTTCTCACTCGTGATGAACACAGTCGCTACGGTCCTGCCTACATCCGTTCGTAGCTCCCTCTATGCCGATGACCTGGCTATCTATTGCTCTGGCCGCCTCCCGTCTTTGGCTGAACGTCGGCTCCAGCTAGCCATCAATGCGGTGGTTCGCTGGGCGTCCTCGGTTGGCTATGCTTTCTCACCCTCTAAGTCTTCCAGTATGCTTTTCCGTCCTCGGCGCCTCCGTCTGTCGCATACCTTCGCTCTTACCCTTGCCGGCACTCCTCTTCCCCTCGTCCCATCCGTTAGATTCCTGGGTATGACCCTCGACGGATTTTTCGGTTGGGTTCCACACCTTAGGCGGTTGCGGCAACATCTCGCCGCACCCTCTCCCTTTTGGGTCATCTGTCCCACACGACCTGGGGGGCGGACAGGCGTACTCTGCTGCGCCTGTACACCTCCCTGGTGCAATCCCGTGTCGACTACGGCTGTGTGGTCTACAGTTCCGCCTCCTCTCCGGCACTCCGTATGCTGGATCCTCTTCTCCACCGTGGCCTTCGCCTGGCGTCGGGTGCCTTCCGCTCGTCCCCTGTCGCTAGTCTTCAGGTGGACTGTGGACACCCCTCCCTGCCCCTTCGCCGGGGCCTTCTCATGGCGAAGTGTTACCTTCGCATCTGCCGCCTTCCGAAGTCCCTACTCTTCTCCGCGATCTCCCAGGCGCTACCCCGGCCTGACACGTGGCATTTCGCTGCCTCTCTGGCCGAGATTTTCTCGTCCCTGGGGATCCCCCCACCCTCTATTCTGCCGTTCTCCTTCGATCTGTCGCCCCCCTGGCGGACCACCCCTATCTGCCGTTGCCAGGCGCTCCGTGGCCTGCGTAAGGAGTCTCTTCCTGCCGTCCTCCGGTCTTCTTTTCTGGCCCATCTTCCCGTCCATTCGGACGACGTTCCCGTCTACACCGACGGCTCGCGCTCCCCGCAGGTGTCGCGGCCGCCGTCTTCTCTCCGTCATTGTCACCTACCTCCCGGGTATCCCCCTGCCGGTTCAGGCCTCCATCTTTTCCGCGGAGCTCTTGCCCTTCTGGAAGCCCTCCGTCTGGTATCGGGTTGTTCGCGGTCCTCCTGTACCATTTTTTCGGACTCGCTGAGCGCCCTTCAGGCGCTCGAGCGCTATGATTCCCCGGACCCCCTCGTACGCCTTATTCAACAGGAGTACCATGTCCTGCACACCATTACCGGATCCGGGTCACCTTCTGCTGGGTTCCCGCCCATGTTGGTGTTTCCGGTAATGAGGCGGCGGACCGCTTAGCCCGGTCCGCCGCCTCGCTGCCTCCCCTCCCCCGCCCGCTCCCCTTCTCAGACTATGTGCAGGTCTTTCGTTCCTTTTACGATCGCATGTGGCAACAGTCCTGGGACGATGCCACCGGAAATAAACTCTGGTCCATCCGCCCCCGTCTGTCATATTGGGTGTCCTCTTTCCACCGCTCCAGACACAAAGAGGTCGTCCTTGCGCGGCTTCGCATCGGCCATACGCGCCTCACGCACGGCTATCTTATGTTCCGGCAGGAGGCTCCTCGTTGCGCCTCCTGCCAGTCGCCCCTCACCGTCTCTCACATCCTTTGGAATGCCCCACCCTGTCGTCAGTACGTCGTCGCGCTTTTCCGTTCCTTTCTGATTTCCCCCTACCCGAACGTTTACGCCTTATGCTCGCTGAGAGCCCTCTCTTCTCGCTTGACCGTCTTTTCCTCTTCCTCTCCCAATCTCGCATCCTATCTGAGCTTTAGGTGGCTTCTCACCTGTAGTCCGCTGTTCTCCCTTTTCTAGTGCCTTTTCTCCGTCCTCCGTTTCTCTTTCTCGTATTCCGCCTCGCCATGATATCCGCTACCATATAGCGGGAAATGGCGGTAAACGCCCCAATACAAAAAAAAAAATATATATATATATATATATATACAGGGTGAGTTAAAAGTCCGGAAACATAGGACTAATATTATCCTGTGATACAATCCAGCCCGATGTCCTGGAAAGAGTCCAGGTCGAGTGGGGAAACAGAGTCTAGAAATGTCTGGAAGTGAAAGGAGAACATATAGAGCACATCCTATAACATTACTTGTGACGCATGTCTTTTTGCAATAAAAGTTTCCAATCCTTCCTATGTTTCCGGACTTTTGACTCACCCTGTATATTATGAGGGGTCCCGCGTCTTACGGTACCTAAGCGCCAAAATTAAAATTCGCCAGAAATCGCCTCCAAAGTTCAGCAATATTCTCGCAATAGTATCTCTGTTATTAAATTAGCTAGAACGTTCATTTTTGGCTAAATTAGAGTGCTAAGTATGCTAATGAAGATGATGATGAGTTTTTTAAATAGATTTTATTTTATTTCATATTTTATATACATTTTTTTAAATTTTTTATTTTCTTATTATGCCGAACTTTGGGTGAACTTTTGGCTGGCGATAGAGGTGAAAAAGTATCAGGTCATCCATAAGTAATGTCGTTTTTTACGATAGATTAAGTTTAAACTAGTCCTACTCCGTTTAAGCATAAATTTTCCGAAGGTTATATCTAAGAGGAGATCTATCGTGTTTCGCTACATACTTTACAGACCTTGACCAGTAAAGACGTGTTTTGCTTTATGTGAACCCCTCATAAACATGGCGGTATCAGAAGAGCATATCAGGCATATAATGCTTTAACGAGTTCAAAAAAGGAATAGTGCTACTGAAGCAACGCGAAACATTCAGGACGTTTATGGCAACGATATTCTGCATGTGAGGAAATGTCAAAGATGGTTTCAAAAGTTTAGGAATGGTGACTGCTGTTTGACAGATGCAGCACGCTCTGGACGCCCTGCTGAGTTTGATGATGACCTGCTGTTAGCCGCACTTGAAGAAGACTGTTCAACAACTGTCGAAGAATTGTCCCAGAAACTCAATTCATCCCCGTCCACCATCAATCGACATTTGCAACAACTCGGGAAAGTGCCTTAGTTAGGAAAATGGGTGCCACATGAATTGTCGGTCGACAATCTGAGGGTGCAGGTAAACATTAGCACAGCTCTTCATTCCCGTGAACTCCAAGATCCGATTTGGCACCGTTTAGTGACTGGTGATGAAAAGTGGATACTGTACCAGAATGTTAAGCGCCGTCGACAGTGGGTTTGTGCCGGAGAACCAGCGACACCACAGCCAAAACCAAATCTTCACCCTCGGAAGGTGTTGCTTAGTGTTTGGTGGGATAAAGGTGGTGTAATACACTTTGAAACCTTACCACACATCCAAACAATCACCGCTCAAGTCTACTGTCAACAACTGGATCGATTGAACACTGCACTAAAAGAAAAGGGACCTTCTTTGGTTAATCAGAAAGGAATCGTGTTCCACCACGACATCGCATGTCCTCATACCGCTCGGATCACTTCTGCAAAAATGAGGAGCTTGGGTGGGAAAAACTTCCACATCCTCCATATTCTCCAGACCTTGCGCCTTCAGATTATCATCTCTTCAGGAGTCTGCAAAACTATCTTGACGAGAAACAGTATACTTCTTTAGATGACCTGCACACAATCTTTGTACGTTTTTTGCCTCAAAACCGCCTGAATTTTATAAACATGACATTGAAAAGCTTGTAGGACGTTGGCAGATGTCATTGATTTCGATGGAAAATATATACTAGATTAAAAAGTTTCAGTTGAGTTTTTTTTGTCCTTCAAATCCCGATCTGAAAAACGACATTACTTATGGGATGATCTGATAGTTCGCTTCATAAGGTTTTTCAACCATACTTCTAGCGTCGTAAGGTCATTATAACCCAAACCATGCGATAGAGGAAGGGTGAAAATAGTGATATCCATCAAAAAACGTTTTCGCCTGTGGTGGCGCTTAGGTATCTTAAGACGCGCGACTCTTTATATATATATATATATATATATATATCCGTGTTGGTAGTAACGGCGTTACGTAACGCCGTTACTTATTTTGTAACGATACCGTCATTATTTATATCGTAACGAAATTGGTAACGCCGTTACTTTTCATTCCATTTTCAGTCATTATTCGTTACTCTTTACTTTCTTATATGCTCAAATTGGAAACGTATATGAATGAAAATGACTTCACACTAAACATGTGCAAACATGTTTGAACACAACACTTGTGACACTGAGTGATTCAACATGTGGACAGACTGTCCTTAAAAAGGACATTTTTGAAAAATTAGTTTTTCTGAAATGTAACGGTCTTCCTGAAAGACATTCAGCAACAGTTTTAAGATTTTTCTTTTTTTCTTTATATGAATAATCCATTAATCCTTTAGGCATTTTATAATTTTTTATTCACTATTTATTTTACTGTATTATGTTCAATAATTTTCGTTTTTGTAATACTAAGTGCAAAGAGCATTTATTTTTAGTTTTTTACTTACCGTATTTTATGTCTCATAAGACGCTACTTTTCTCCTGTAAAACGTCTCCAAAAACCACTTCAGGGCTCATATGTTATTGTTTTGTTTAATGTTCTTTTAATAAAGTTATGGGAATATATTTTTTGTTAGGCTGATAAATCTTCGAAATATTTTTTTCCTAAATATTCTTCGCTAAATAAATATAGGGTGCGTCGTACCACTTGTAGCGTCTTACGAGGCGTAAAATACGGTAAGATCTGTTGATCGCAATTAATATTATTTCAAATGGTAAAATTGTTAAATTGTATTGCTTATTATTTAAGTACGAGTCTAAAATCAGGTATTGTTTCATTGTATTATATATATGACCTTAATTAAATACTTGCTTGATATTCAGAAATTCTTTGATAATTGAGATGTAGATATACGAGGGGTGGTCAGAAAGTAAGTGTACACAGCGTATAATAACTTCGTAACTAAAGGACCAACATTGATTATGTTTGTATCAGGTGAATTCGTTAATCATTGTTGGCAACACTGCACGTCGATTCGGCTGCCATCTATCGTACATTGGTTATATGAGTCAGTTGAACGTGGCGGCTCGACTGGAACATTGCCCTGTCATTTCTGCAACGATATTCCGAGTCTGTCAGTGGTCAAGAATTTCTGGAACGCATTGTCACGGGAGACGAGACATGGGTTCATCACCATACTCCGGAAACAAAACGTGCCAGCATGGAATGGAAATACCCTGGGTCCCCGCGACCAAAGAAGTTCAAGATTGTGAAGTCCGCTGGCAAAGTGATGGTTACCGTGTTTTGGGACCACAAAGGCGTTTTGCTCGCAGACTTCATGCAAAAAGGCACAACAATGAATGCAGCTGCATAGTGTTCAACGCTGGAACGTTTACGAGCGGCCATTAAACGTAAACGTCCTGGACTGCTCCGTAGGGCAGGGCACTGTTCCAGTCGAGCCGCCATGTTCAATTGACTCGTATAACCAACGTACGGTAGATGGCAGCCGAATCGACGTGCAGTGTTGCCAACAATGAGTGACGAATTCACCTGATACAAACATAATCAATGTAGGCCCTTTAGTTATGAAATTATACGCCGCGTAAACTTATCATATAGGTATCATATTCGACCCCGCAAGGGGGTTCTAAGCTCGTGCTTTTGAGTGCTCTTTGTGCTCGTTTGTACGTGCTTGTTCCTGGAGGTTTCACGTGCGCCCTCCCGGCCCTAGCACCCAAGGATGATGGGGCTCGACCCTGCAGTCTTTCTCATCCTTGGTCTTTTTCCACTTCGACTGTCCCCTCCACCCTTTCTTTTTCCTCTGTCTTTCCTCTCACTTTTTCTTTGTTTTTCCGCTGAGATATGCCCTTTTAAATAGAGGCGAATCGGTTCTTCCCGAACTTAAAAAAAAAAAAAAAGGTATCATATTCGTATATTGAGAAATACTATATTTTCTAGTTTATTATAAAAGTAATGGTAACTGTAACTCGTTACTTTTCCATGGAAGTAACTGTAGCGGTAATGACGTTACTTTCTATTGCAAATAACGGTAACGCCGTTACTTTAAAAAAGTAATGCGCCCAACATTGTATATATCCCAGACTAAAAAATTTGGCGGGGTCATACTGGATTGAACTTATTCGTCTATCTGTTTGTAATACTTTCGTGTGTAGTCTTTAACTTTTGAACCGTTTAACATAAGTTGATTTGTTACATTTTCTTTCATTGAAAAGAATAATTTTCAAAATAAAAATAAATAAAGAAAATCTATATTCAATACCTGTCTTAGGTTTTTTCATTCTGATTTAAATCTAATTTACATTTGTTTGAACATCAGCTTTTCTGAATTCTGTCCCTGTTTGAATTCTCATTTGTAATTTGAGCTGTGTGAGTGTAAATTTGAAATAAATTGAAGCTTTCCTGTTGGAATTCTCTCGCGCAGGACGCGGTACCCCCCAGAAATGCTGGATCAGCTTCGTCCAGCGATTTCCTCTAAGACTCTTCCTTCAATAGATCGCTTGGGAGTTATTGACGACCTCTTTGCAATGGTAGGTAATCTTTTGTTGAAGTACTAAAGTAATTTGCCATTTTTCTACCTTTTGCACGTTGTACAAAGTTAGTGTTTGGAACATTAGGTAATTTTATTTTACTTTCACTTCTTGTAGTTGATCTTTAGTTGTGCGTAAAGAAATTCGTCTTTGGCGTATGAAGGAAAAAAATAAAGATTTGTGTGTAAAGAAATTCGTCTTTGGCGTATGAAAGAATAAAATAAAGATTTGTGTGTACTTGATAAGAGATGATAAATTGTTAAAGAAGTGTATCTGAAAATTTTAATACAGTACAGCAAACTATAAATGAAAACTTTGCAAAATTTAATTTAAGCTTTCCACACTCATAAAGAATTTCAGAATGCCATTGTGTTCATAATTACAAATTAATCACTGTTATTTATGACAAAATCAGAGTGTGTGTAATGGTTCTGTATAAGTTTGATCTCAGATGGAATAAAAGTATGGTCTGAGCCTTATAACTAGGTAGCCCTGTTGTCCTAACTTTCGTACACATTTTATCAAAGACGAAAGGCGCTTTCCCATACACCATATAGCCATTTGGCTTATTCACTGTCGTATATCTCCAGTATTTCATCTTGGTATCGAATTAACTATTTTTTTCTCAGTAGAAATTATGAACGAAAGTATTGATTTCAATTTCAGTGCTGTATGTAAAAATGCACAAAAAGTGATTGGTTTTTTTTGGACTTCAAGCCGTTTTCTTGGATTATTATTATTATTATTATTTTATTATTATTATATTATTATTATTATTAAATAGAAACGTTTTATTCGGAACGTGATTATTTTAACTTTTCGTGTAATTGAAGAAGGCTAAATCGGCTTCTCTTTCGGAATAAGCTTTAAGAACTTGTTAGGCTAAGCAAATTACCGAACTCAAGGTTGGTAGGTAGGTACCTAAGTTTTAAGGTCAAAACTTGTTCCCTATCTCGCTGTTAGGTTTTGCTATCATCTCTTTCAACTGCAATGCTGCATACAGGGCTTAGAGATTGGTTCTTGACATAATCCACCACTGGTAAAGTCAAACTTGAAGGGTAATTTCGTTCTTAAAAGTGTGTAAATTACGCCATAAATTTGTTTATTTAATGAGGAAACGTGTGCCCTGATACTTCGTTCACCGAGTGTAGCTAAAATTTTTTAGTAAAATTTACATCATAATTGTTAATCGGTTGAAAACTCTCCTCTTCAGTCCTTGTATTTGCTTCCTTAGTTTAAAGTTTTAGAATCGGAAGAACGCCACTTACAGGATGTTGCATTTGCCAATTCTCGCTCTCTTAATTTTCACCACTCAAAGGTCCAAGCAGGACACATTTCAACAGTGGAAGTGTTGCGTTTCCTGAAGAGTTACGAAGATGAAACGGACTACACTGTGTGGGCAGCCATCCACAACATCCTTTCCCAACTCAACCAGCTTCTTTCTCACACCACCTACCAGCCGCTATACATGGCGTTTGTCAGGAAGTTGTTAGCGAAGATTGCCGTTAAAGTTGGGTGGGAAGCAAATCCGAATGAAAGTAAGTCATTGCAGCAATTTAACATTGTTCAATATTTAGAGTATTTATCAAACGTATGGTTTTCATTTTCTAATCGACTGAAATATTTATTGCAATATGTTGAAAGCAGTTGTTTCCACTTTATTGACTTTTGTTATTTTAACTATTTGGTTTTATTTCGCGTCAATCTCCTAACTGCTTTACTGCCCTGAGAAATTTCACCCATTCGTAGTTACATCATCGAAGTTAGAGTAATCCTTCTATAAAATGTAGTTGTATCATAAGATAACTAAGTTTCTACTGTTTAGTTCCCTTTCTTTGTTCAGTTTCCTTATTTTTACTTTCTTCTGAGCCGTAAAGTACAAAACGTAATATTTTTCTCGTACGATTGTCAGGCCATTTAAACACCCTCCTTCGGTCTCTCGTTCTTCATCGTCTGGGCACTTACGGTGAAGAGTCCGTGGTTGAGGAAGCCAAGAGGCGACTCAGTGCCCATCTCAATGGAACTGCCGTGTTGCCGGCTGATTTGAGGTCTCCCGTATACAAAACAGTTTTGAGCAAGGCTTGCGAAACTACTTTCCAGCAAATGATTAACGTAAGGTTAAAGTTCAACTGAAGTAAAACTGCCGTAGAGTTTTATTGAACTATTTTGGTTCTTCATATCCATTTGAATCAATATTCTGAATTCACAATACGAGTTGAAAAGTGTTTGTGATAGATAAATAATTGGTGGTAGAATAATGTTTGTGGTATGTAAGTTTTTATTTGAATGTTTTTTTTTTATTTTAGCTTTACCGGGTGACTGATTTGCATGAAGAAAAGGATAGGATATCAACCTCATTGGGCGCTACCAAAGACCCTAATTTGATTCAAAAAGTTCTTCAATTTGCTATGTCGGTAAGGTTTTCACTCGCTGTTTAGAGTTTCATTTATCACGGAACATTTTTTTTACTCAAATTCAAAATAACTCTCGTAAAACTAAATAAGACATTTTAACAGCTGTTAGTGTAATATGAAGGTTGTCCCCTCTCGTCAATACTTACGAGTAATTTATTCTCGTAATTGGTATATGTAATTTCGGCAGAAGCTGCGTCTTTCATCTAAAATATGGCGACTATTATCAGTTTCCGTGTGAGTTGTACGATGATAGTGATAATTAAATGCACATCCAAACGCAGTCCCAAAGAGACGACCAAAGTATTTTGTTTTGCATTCAAATATGTTAATCCCGAAGGGTCCACGAAATATCTTCTTTATCTACATATCTGATACGATATGAATTCCGTTGACCTTTGCACGCGAAAACAACATTACCCTCGAGTCGTCAATCGAATTCCTATTTGTTATATTTTGTTTATCTTTGCATACAAAACCCAGTCTTTGGTACATTTTGTACATAGATAATGTGTGTGCTGTCCAGGAATTTTGGTGATAATTGGTGAGTCAGGGAAGTTTGAACCAAATTTCTTAAAACTACGTGCGGAAACACATTTTAAGATATTTTGTAAAAAAAAAATCCTGTACCTTATCAAAATGTTCCGGTGAATTTTTCCTGTATCTTCAATATTTTGTTTGAGTGTGAACTTCTGTGGATGGAGTGGTTCGACTTGGTAAATTGGTTTGGCTGTAGTCATGCACTTAATGTTATGCGTAAATCCTGATGATTCATACGGTTTTAGGCGAATTTGTCTACAACAATTTGTCTAAAGATACAATTCATCTACAACAATTTACAACAATCTCTACAACAATTAGTCTACAGATACAATTTATCTACAATAATTTGTCTACAGATACAATTTGTCTAGAGAAACTATTACTAATATTGGACCTAGTATGTTTCATGGACTGCTCTCGATTTTCCTACGAAATTGAAAACAAGGGCAGTCGATGACCCTGATTTTGTTTCTGCAATCGGTTTTCTTGAGAAACCTGACCTGATCGAGTTTCTTATACTATTGTTTTTTGCAAGATATCGCACTAATTCTTGTCATTTTTTGTGAATTTGTATGGCGTAAGCGCCACACCAGCTCGGACTTATTCAAAAAGATGTTGGAGTGTATTGCGTCGTTTCAGTAAATAAATTTATTCAATATCCAATAACATTTTTCTTTATCATTTCTCAAGAAAACCGATTGCAGAAACAAATTTTTCATTTTTTTGAAAAAATTAATAATAATTAACATCAAATAGCTTTCATTTTTCCTCTCTAGACAAATTGTATCTGTAGACAAATTATTGTAGATAAATTGTATCTGTAGACAAATTATTGTAGATAAATTGTATCTGTAGACTAATTGCTGTAGATAAATTGTTGTAGATGAATTATTGTATCTAGACAAATTGTTGTAGACAAATTCACCGGACACCGATTCATACACCACGATCTCTGTGCCCTGTAAATTTTATGGAAATCTTGCAGGATCTTTCAATCTACAACCCTGTAGTTACCGCAGTGATGGGGAAAAGAACTGATTTTGGAAAATTTTACACGTTATCATACATTCCACATAAATACAACTGTGGAGCAAATCTTGTGACAACTGTTTACTCTTCCATCACAACAGAGTTGCTATGAAAAAAAGCTTGTGCGCTCAACTTAGCCTCCAAAATCTACTTGTCTCGCAAATTTGGTGAAAATTGGCATGAAATATTGAAGTTGCTCGTGTTACCTCAGCCTGAAATTTTGTAGTCTGTCTTTACCCAAGTCCATACCTATTCTGTAAATTTTACTTTAGAAGGTTTTTTATAACTCCCTGGATGAAAAAATTCGTGATCAGTTTATAAAGACATTTAGATCTCCATGTAATATGTAGGAGAAAGAATTATACTGTACATCAAGATAATCTATACGATGTGGCCGAGTGTTTGAAACGGGCATTGTTTTTAGTTTTAAAATTCTACTGAGAATATTGTAGAGTTTTTGGGGAAATAAGGAGGTTAAATGATTTTTATTTTATAAAGCAGTCAGTCACTGTTCTATAACTTAAAGGAAGCATTTATTTATGGGAGGATTAATGATGCAACTGGACCGGTTTCCAAAAAAGATGGTCCAGACCACTGTTTTTCAAAATTTCCAAGTATGAATTTTAGCTTAACTACTCGGTTGCTTTAATATGAATAACGCTGGAATAACACGTTTCTAGCGCAATTTGTTACTTAACTGTCTGAAGTAAATAGCTTTAGATTCTGGCCTAGTCCAAAGATCGCAGGTTGCATTATTAGCGAAGATATGAAGTCGCGATAAAGCTTTGAAAAAATAACCACTCTAAAAGAACAAAGCCAAAGCAATTTCAGAGATCCAGAAAAAAAGATATGTGCGTTTTTAAGGAAGAGGAAATGTTTATAATGTCAGTGTGTTTACTTCATTAAGAAATTTTACTTTTAGGGTTCTTAATTTTCATCCCCAAATGTAAAATCAGTTACCCCTTCGTTGGAAACTCTTGGATGTCGGTAATGTCAGTAATTTATAGGGTTTGATGGATTATGAACTTTTTCACAATATTTCGACGATTGAAAGCGAGAGTGATCTGATGAGTGTAACAAAATTCTTTGTCGGTTTTGGATTTTTTCCTCATAGTTTTGACGGATGACATCAATTTAGCAATGGCCTCAAACTACACCCGATTTAAATCTGTGTGAGAAAGTGGGTGTAGTTATCACACTACGAGCTGAAGTAGCTCTGCAATATATAAAGAAACCGAGACCGTTATTCAAGGCAAACGTTGGTATTCAAAGAAGCTTTGCAAATCATTGAGATTGACAGAGTTGTTTGGTCGACTTTTGCGTTCCTTTCAAAATCGAATGAAATTTGTCATCATTGAGGTTAGTCAGGTTTTTTAAACTGATCAAAATATTTTTCTCTTAATCTCCAAAAACCGGTAAAGAATTTTGTTACACCTTATCTGCAAAATTTTTTGAGGGGTAAGTGGTTTATGTATTTAGATCACTTTGTAACGCATTCACTGAGCGACTAGTTCTGATTGAGGTGTTACTCCGCTCACCACGTTACAAAGTGATCCACACAGATAACCTGCCGAAAAAAATTTTTGCACATCGATAGATCATTATGGCTTTCAATCATTCATTTGAAGAATCACTGAAAATATCAGATCTCTAACAATCAGGAGGAACATATGAACCATAAACATGAAGCGTACACAAAGAAAGGAACTCATTCTCTTGCATATTAGTACAAAAAACAAAAGGTTAGTTTATTGCAGTTTTCTGTGAATATTTCGGAAGTTTTAATTTTGAGGGATACATTTTTATAATTTAAACTTTTTACTGAGAGCTATTCTCTTTTGTAAACATTCATTAGCGCTTTCATACGATACGCATGTTAGAATAAAAACCCACTCTAATAATAATAAACTCTGTCTATTAGAGTGGGTTTTTATTCTCATATTTTGACCTTCACGTAAAAAAGTGAAGTTTTTTGCATTTGATACGCATGTTGTTTTGATAGTTTAATTACCTGATTTTATTTGAATATTCTTCATCTTGATTGGGCCTCGTCTTTGCCAGTTGAAAGTTGTCACCTTCAGAATGGATAATAGCTGTAAAAAAAACTGTTAGTATCACCCAGAAGTAGAGGAATTGTAGTTGAAAAAAAAAAATTCCTGAGGTACGTAACCTGAAGAGAGTTACCCTTCCATCGAGAATAATCGGAAGCGCACAATCGCGTGTGAAGGCTCGATCTGTTTTAGAGTACTAACGCCATATATCCTGAAAATTTGGCGTAATAGGTTTAGGGAGAACCCCGTAACCTAAACGATAACATAGTTACTCCTCCAACGTGAACCACGAGCAGTGGTCGAAGTGGATTATAGTTGTTCGTAATTCGAAGTTTGGAAGCTCTTTTCCTCATTACAATTTTTAGTTTTCAGATTATTGAAAGTTAAAACGAGTATTTTATTAGCAAAATTGCATAAATCAATGAGTGACGTGGAATGTATATTAAAACAAATTCAAGAACGTACAAATACATTAGCTTGCCTTTAATTAGTTCATTGAAAAATTGGTAAATTTTTGCTCCTTTTATATGGGATAATGTGATCTGTAATCACACACCGCAACGGGATGATCCTGCGTAAGAAGTGGTGGTACTCAAAATGCCAAATTAGAGAAGTGAGGGTACGCACTGGGTACGAGAAAGTTTTTGATATTTAGTTTCCCTTCAAAAGGAGCTGATTTTACGAAACCCATTTTGTAGCAGTGTTGTGCATGGAAAGATCCTTTAATTAACCCCTTCATCGTGATGAGGTACGCGAGTACCTCAAATAATGAGTCGTCGGCGGCAATCGCGAGTACGTAATCGGGCGGAAGAGGTTAAATTTGATGGTGATATTTTGAATAGGGAATCTCGTTTTAAAACGTATGTAAAGACAGAGTTGTTACACCTCCCACAGGAGGTGGGTTTTGGCCACGAAAATAGCGGAGTTCCTATTACGCCTTGTTTTGGGGACCTTTTCCCAAGATCTTGCCTCTAATCTTTACATATGCAAAGTTGGTGTCGATCGGTTGAGAGGGGAACCTTGTGTAAGGTAATACTATTCCTAATACATAATAATAAACTTAAGCGAAACAATACTTGTCCATTCGGGATTAATAATAAACAACGAAAACAGCACTAATCCCCTAGAAATTAATAATAATAATTGATTTTGATATAAGGATGAAGTGAGAACGCAAGACGCAGTTTTTGTGATCATCGGTGTCACTCACAGTAACCCAGGAAGAGCAGCTGCTTGGGCTTTCCTCAAAGCAAACCTTGAGCAACTCGTCGAAAAATATGATGTAAGAATACTGTTTGCGTTTCCTTTCATTTAATTTAGAATAGAGGTCTGTTCTGTAAATTACTACATTCCCTACAGTTTTGTTTTGTTTTGTTTTTCCCTAAAGCAAATAAATTCTAATGATTTAGTGAAGCTTATTTATTGTAACTCGAAGTTGCGTGCATCGTATATTAATTTTTATCATTCTTCCTACTACTTCAGTATTGATGTTGTTGTAATTCTGTCTCCATTCCAGGGTGGGTATCTTTTGGCGCGCCTCATTAAATGTGTCACTGAAAACTTTGCTTCTGAAGAAATGGCCACGGAAATCGAGGAGTTTTTCCAGGGTAAAAATGTTCCAGGGTCGGAAAGGACTTTGCAGCAGTCTATAGAATGCATCAGATTGAACGCAGCTTGGTTGAAGAGGGATTGTGAAAACGTTGAAAAGTTTTTGAAGGAGACTTAGAATTTTTTTTAGAAATAGTTTATGAACTAAATAAATTGAAATAGAAATGTAATTAATTTAATTGTTGGGTATTTGAGATGTTTAATTTGTTTGTCGACCTTAACTTTCAATATATATATATATATATATATATATATATATATATATATAATATATTATATATATGAAAAATATTTCACGAAAGTAACACGTGAAAATATTTATGATGAATAAAACCACGAAGGAAAGGAAACACAGAATGGTGCTCAAGCGCTTTCGTCTAATGACATCCTCAGGAACACTGAAGTACATAAAGTGTTACAGCATATATATAGGTTACAGAAAAAAAAAATAATATATATACAATAAACGGAGAAATAAAATTAAAAATTAAATTTCTCCGTTTATTATATATATATATATATATTATATATATATTATATATATATATATATATATATATATATTATAAAGGGTGATCCAGAGAAATGGGACCCAAAAGAAACCCCTGTAACTCTTAAAGTATAAGTCCTTTAATAAAATCATACGCATCATTCGAAAGAGGATAGTTATAAGTTTGTACAGGATTGTATAGGTTTTGACAATACAAGACAAGATAAGATACAAAACAAAATAAAAGTGTTAGTTAAAACTAACCCTTCAAGATGACTGCATGGACTGTGGAACAGCTGCGTTTCATAACTGAGCAATATTATGAGCATGGAAGAAGTGTAGTTTCAGCTCAAAGATCTTTCAAGACAAATTTTCAGATGTCAAAATCACCTTCTAAGAGCTGAAACTACACTTCTTCCATGCTCATAATATTGCTCAGTTATGAAACGCAGCTGTTCCACAGTCCATGCAGTCATCTTGAAGGGTTACTTTTAACTAACACTTTTATTTTGTTTTGTATCTTATCTTGTCTTGTATTGTCAAAACCTATACAATCCTGTACAAACTTGTAACTATCCTCTTTCGAATGATGCATATGATTTTCTAAAAGGACTTATACTTTAAGAGTTACAGGGGTTTCTTTGGGTCCCATTTCTCTGGATCACCCTTTATATAAGCAAACAACCACAGGGAAACGGAAACACAAAGTCTGAGCGCTTTCGTGATATATTCACATTATCCTTGATAATGTGAATATATCACGAAAGCGCTCGGACTTTGTGTTTCCTTTTCCCTGTGGTTGTTTGCTTATTAATAAGGTCACGTGTTATTTTGTGATTTTAGTGCATATATATATATATATATATATATATATTATATATGTATATATAATTTTTTTTTTTTTTTCTGTAACCTATATATAGGCTGTAACTCTTTGTACTTCAGTGTTCCTGAGGATGTCATTAGACGAAAGCGCTTGAGCACCATTCTGTGTTTCCTTTCCTTCGTGGTTTTATTCATCATATATATATATAATATATTGTTTTTTTGGCTATGTTACGCATCCGTGACATTACACACCCATCAAACGCCATGGCAATGTGAACGTTTGTAGCGACATTATTGGTGTTGCCATAGAGTGACTAATTTTTTTTATTGAAAATCATTACATATTATGAAGAAAAGCCATATAATGATGGTTTGGCTGGTTAATCTGGATTAATTAGATTACATGTAGAAATGTGATTTCTTAAGGTAACCACATGTGTGTGTGTGTGTGTCCCAGAAAAAAATACGCACACACGTACATACTTTCGTACAAAGGTATATATTCTCGGTGTTTAGATAGGTTTCATTGAAATCCCGTAGATAGTGGTATCTTGCATCGTGGCTCCATAACCCAATATGTAACGTATTCAAAATTTCCACTATCGTCAATCGGCATCCACACACAGCTTTGTGGTGTCCGACGACAGTGACACGCAGTGCGCATGTTTTTACAGGAAATTAGATGCAAGCATCATGAAATGGAATTTCTGAATGGTAATTGGTTTTGTGGTGTACACTTTGTCCTTCAACATTTCCCACGATAAAAATGTCGGTGGGAGATATCTGAAGACTGTATTTCGGGTATACCTTGTTCCGCTCGTCCAATCCACAGCCCAGGAAAGTTTATCCAAAAATGTACGTAAAGTGTCGAGGATCGCTATCTTGCGGGAATATATTAGTTCATTACCACACACGTTCTGGGAGCGTTTCCTATCACAATATCATTGAGACGTCTTTAGCTTTGAATTCCTCACGGGTGCTGTTTTGTCCATACTGAAAACACTTGTCGGCGGTATGCTGTTCATTTACAAGGTACCACCATTTGTAGGCTTTCGAATGAAACATTTAAACACCAAGAGACGGCTTTCTCTTCACTGTACTCTTTCTTGGTCACATCGACCACCACCACCTTTGTATGGTAGAGTACGTAAGTGTGTGTATATGTTCCTGGGACGGGCGCTCGTGTGTGTGTGTGTATATATATATATTATATATATATATATATATATAATATATATATATATATATATATATATATATATATATATATATATATATAAATATATATATATATAATATATATATATATATATATATATATATATAAAACCAAAACGCTTTAGAAAATGTAACTGATACGGTATTATATACATTGAAGTATTGATATTGATACTAACAAATATTTATTTGTAAGCCTTAAGCGATTCGTAAAGCCTTTTAGAACTTAAACTTTGCCTTATAAATTCTCCTCTGCTCTTTAATTACTATGTATATCGATGGCTTAATTACTTAACTTTATGAAGCCAAAGTAGGATGATGTATAAACCAGACATGGGCAGTAATGTATTTGAAAATACTTAAATACATATTTAAATACACATAAATACTTTTTGGAGAGTATATTTAATTATGTATTTAAATACTTTAGAGAAGTATTTAGTATTTGTAAATACCTGTTTTTAAATACATTTTTACTGTTTTGTGAACTGTTAAATTTGCGAGGATGTACAGTACTAACCACCCAGTATTTAACTGGGTGGTTACAATAACATTTTTTAAGTTCAGGAAAATGATTAAGATTCTCCTTAGAAACTTGGCTCTGAAAAAGTTTTTTTTTTTTTTTTTTTTTAAATCCCGTAATTTCCTCATATAAGGCAACAACAAAATTCTTTTTTCCTTGCAACCTCGGATTTAAGTCGTTTAAATGGCTAAAAGTGTCGACCATGAATGAAATTATCTTGAAGTCAGCAGTAAAAATTTCAGGAAAAATATTGTCCTTTTTGCTTTGCATTAGAAAAGCAGGCTTTGTTCGTGAGCAACATGTTGCTCGCGAGCGACAGGTTAAGAACCCCCGTTAGACGAAGACAACATTTGTAACATGGCTGCAGCAAGTGGAAGTGGTGGAAAAGAAGAGAGGCAAACTGTCAGATTCTCTCTTTGAAAAGCTTGTGCTAATGAGAGCAAATAAACAAAAAATATAATAATGTCTCGAATGTCTCGATTTTATTTGACTCTAAGCTGATGTTAGTGATTTTATGTGCTTTTCGAAAAGTATCTAAATTGTATGTGAAATGTATTTAAATACATTTTAGGAGTAATGTATTTAGTATTTAAATACTTTGTGAAAACCTGAATTTTATTTAGTATTTAATTACTTTTATTTTCAAGTAATGTATTTATTATTTAAATACATCTAAAGTATTTACTGCCCATGTCTGGTATAAACAAGAATGAATAACTTAGTTTGTGCTGATGACATGGTATAAGAAATCCTTCAGTTAAAGGTTTGGGTTCTCTCTCAAAAATTTGCGCATTCTACTCGCAGAACCATGATGTTCGGGTGGTGGTATTTTCAGAATGAAAGTAAACCACTAGACTGCAGTGGTTCTTAACCAGGGGGGCGTCGGTAATTTCCAGGGGGGGCGCGATCCCTTGGGGAAAAACAGGAATTTCTCTAATTGTATTTGTTATTCTCTTAACGAGCATAAAATCTGGGAGAGAATGTTATTTTGATGCAAGGGGGGCGTGGAGGGAAGGACCAATTCCTAGAGGGGGCATGGTAGTAAAAAGGTTAAGAACCACTGCACTAGAGCATATACAAGAATTTAAGCATTTAGATCACATCACTAGCTACTTGAGTGTTGACTCAGAAATAAGGAAACGATATCGAAGTTTATGCTAAAGCTAACATCATGATAATGAAATTCAGATTATTTACAAGTACACTAAAGCTGAAGATGCTCCTTTTCGTACTTTTTTGGCATCTATCTATCTATCGTCACGAAGAAATGTCATAACTTCGGGAGCTTACAGCTGTCATCATTCCCAGTCAAAAACTTCACATGAACATAGGTCCGATTCTTAGTGGTTATGGAGCTGTGGATGTACTTCCAGCAAGACTGAGCTGCTCCCCATTTTAGCCATGCAGTGAGAGCGCATCTCTGTGATCGCTTCCTTGGTCGATGAATCCGTCGTGGTGGTGCACAAAATTGACCGCCCAGGTCTCCGGACCTAACCCTTTAGATTTTTATCCGTGGGGCGCATGACAGAGCTGATGTATCAGAGAAAAGTGGGAACACGAGATGCATTGCTCCGTCGCATTTTGGATGCTGTAGCCCTCATAAAGGATAATCGTAATGAACTAATGCGAGCTACATGCGCGATTTCCAGACGAGCCGCGATGTGTATTGAGGCCGAGAGTAGTCATTTTGAACAGTTATTGTAAATTCATGAATAAAACTTCAGCAGCTATTTGTTCGCTTATTCTTATTTTAAATATTCAAACATCCATAGCTCTATAACCGTTAAGAATTTGACCCATGTTCACATGGAGTTTTTAACTGGGAATAAGCTAAGTTATGACATTTCGTCGTGACTCACCCTGTATATATATATATATATATATATATATATATTTTTTTTTTTTCCTTGGGACATATTTTAGATTACTGTATAGTTACTTAAAGATGATGAGTCAACTTAGGAAATATTTGCTAACCACGAAATCTTGAGCCTCCGAGGTAACTAAATGTGCTTGGTACAATACAATCCAATCCAGTGAATTCCAAACTCGGTTAATTCGCGTATCCAAGTCATTCATCAGTCCTTCCATATGTCTTCTAAACTACGGGCTTTATGGTAAGAATGTTTGTCCATGGTTCCACTTAACACATTTGTTTTAATTAATACACTGTGGTGTGGAAATCAGTTTTCAGCCAATAAAATTTTTCATTATCTTAATTATTACGATGGATATTAACTAAACTTTATGTATTACATTTGTCTGTGTGAAGTTAGACTTAATCATCAGTTTCACTTCTTTCTCTTCGCCCGTTCCCGCCTCTATGCGGGGTCGGCGTTTCTGACCAGCCTCCTCTACACAGCCCAGTCCTGGGCTTCTTCCTCCGACAAGCCCTTCTCCCTCAAATCGTCCCTCACCTTCTCCATCCACCTTCGCTTCGGTCTGCCTCTCTTTCTCCTGCCATACACCTCCATATTCATCGTTCTCTTACCCACATAATCTTCGTCCCCTCTCATCACATGTCCATACCATTTCAGTCTACTTTATTGTATCTTCCTCGAGATTTCTCCAACCTTTGTTGTGCCCCTTATCCTTTCATTCCTTACTCTATCCAACCTTGTCACTCCGCACATCCATCTCAGCATTCTCATCTCCGTTACATCTAGTCTTTTCTCATGATCTTTCTTATAGCCCAAGACTCAGCCCCATACATCATAGCCGGTCTTACCACAGTCTTATACACTTTTCCCTTAACCCTTGCGCCTATTCTTCGGTCACACAACACCCCTGAAACTTTCTTCCAATTTTTCCAACCAGATTGCACTCTGTGTGTTATTTCTGTGTCCAGCTCACCGTCCTCAGCCACTGTCGATCCCAAGTACGTAAACTTCTTACTCTCTTTACCTCGCTCCCTCTAAACTAATTTCTGAGTCTTGATTTTCGTAGAAACCTCAGGTACTCCGTTTTCTTTCTGCTGATTTTCAACCCTCTGTCTTCAAAAGCCCTCCTCCATTCCTCCAATTTTCTTTCTACTACTTCTCTCCTGTTGCTGCACAGAACAATATCGTCTGCAAAGAGCATACACAAGGGGATTGATCTTTTATCCCCTGGGCCAACACATCCATAATCAAAACAAAAAGGTACGGGTTCAAAGAAGATCCCTGATGTAGACCAACCCTCACGGGGAACCATTCCGTTACACCTACACTACTCCTAACCTGGATCCTTGCTCCTTCATACATACTTTGCACCAACCTAACGTACTTCTCCGGCACACCTTTCTCTCTCATACACCTCCAAACCTCCTGGCGTGGCACTCTATCATATGCTTTCTCTAGGTCGATGAAAACCATGTGCAGTCCCTTTTGTCGCTCCCGGTGTTCTCCATCAACTGCCTCAGTGCAAAAATCGCATCAGTTGTTCCCCTACCTGGCATAAAACCCAACTGCTCTTCCCCCACGGTTGTCTCTTCTCTTAACCTTTTCTCTATAATCCTTTCCCAAACCTTCATCGTGTGTGACATAAGCTTTATTCCCCTATAATTTCCACAATCCTGGATGTCCCCCTTCTCTTTGTAGATAGGTACGAGTGTACTATCCCCCCACTCCTCCGGCATTTCCTCTTGTTCATATATCTTCTGCATCAGATCCCACAATAGATCTATGCCCTCATCTCCCAAACAATTCCACGCCTCCACTGGTATCCCATCCGGTCCCAATGCCTTCCCCTTCTTCATTCCTTTCAACGCCACCTTCACCTCCTCCCTACTCACTCCTGAAGTTAACCCTTGATTTGGGACACCATCTTCAAAAATAACCCTTGGGTTTTCCTCATTTAACAGATGTTCAAATAACTCTTCCATCTATCCATGATTTTATCCTGATCCTTTAAGACCACTCCCTGCCCATCCTTTACCTGTTAATTTGAGTAAAATCTTTACTCGCCTTATCCCTAGCCTTCGCTATTCTAAGGATCTTTCTCTCTCCCGCCGGTGTCTCCAACTCTTTATATACTTCATCCATCGCCTGCGCCTTGGCTCTTGCCACTCCCTTCGCCTCCTTTTTCGCCTGCCTATAGCTTTCTCTATCCTCTTGTCTACCAGATGTGTCCCACTCAGTGTGTGAAAGTGATCATTCTTATTTCGGCATCAAACTGTTGAACAAACTGTATGGAAATGATTGTCGCATTTAACGTTCAACACAATAGTCTCGTCCACATCTTGTGTACGAGAGTTGGATTAAATTGCTTCTCGAGTATAAATCTCACTGATAACGAAAATTTGAATAGTAACACCAACCAAAAACCCTTGAAGGAAACTGGGTTTATAGAGAAATTGAGTTTAAATGTTTTCGATAGTTAAATATTTGTGTAGACAATTTATTGTCAATTGTTACTTAAACAAATTTTCAAAAAGTACTTAAATACGTCCCTATATATGATGGTAGTTAGGCAATATCTTTTTTTTTTTTGTCTATATTATAAAGTTGCGGCAGTTTTTAAGAGAGAGACCGAGCTCATCGCGAAACGAACGTGCGTGTAGCGACATTAATGGTAATACCATAGACTGCCATTTTGATTGAAAAAAAAAAATATATATATACACAAAGTAGGGTTATGGTAATTAGAAAGGTTAAATGTGCGGGTGTGTATTGCATTTGTTTGGTTTTGGGTGCTCACGAGTGAAGTATATGAGAACATTATTAATATGCCATTCTACTAATTCTTTTAGTTGGTGAAAGCACTTATTTGTGATGTAAATCTTACCTTTTGGTCTTTTTACCCGCTTTAACGGTTTTCTAGTTCAAGTATTTTATTAGCATCGAGTTCTGTTCGATTGGACAGTTAGTTTGTATCAGTTCGATTTATAATAGTTCCACTTTTTCGTGTCAGAGTCCTCCGCGGCCTTAGTCGTGACCCTCGAAAGAGATTGGTAAGCAGAGGTATGTGATAATGGTACTTTCTCATCCCATCAAGTATTTCTCGTTTCTCTTTCATCTCCGACTATAGTTTTGAAACTTTACCTTAATGTCAGAAGACCTCGATAATGCTGTTATTGAAGGATATATTTATTAGTAAATTGTTATGTAGTTCGTTGTTAAAAGATGAATTGCAAATTAGTGGAGTAGTTATATATAAAATATATATAAAAAATTAACAGTTTATATTGTTTAAAGTAGTCTAACATCACTACGAATTCAGTTCGTTGTACCATATTTGCATTATCTTGAATGGGGTTATGCATTATGGCACTAAGCATATTTGTTTTAACTTGCAAATATTTTATTTTTTTTTAACATTTTCCAGTACTTTTTGTATATTAAATTTTGATTGTGTTTATTTTTTTATTTGCCTCACTACGAGTATTATTTACTGGTAAAAGTGTGTGTATATATATAAAAAGTGTATATATATATATATATATATATATATATATATATATATATATATATATATATATGCTGCAAACCCACAAGGAAAAAGGAAAACGATTCAAGGCCTTTCGTGTATTCAGAGCTACACCTCGTCAGGGAATGAAGATAAAAGGCGAGATGCCCACAGATATATACAACGTACAGGAAAAACAAAACAATTAGCACATACTTAACAAGGGTTAATGAGAGGCAAAAGAAATTTTAACATGATATTGTCAATTTTATACATTCCCGCACTGTTATTGAAATGTTTTTAAAATGAATAAATGCACATTCTAGAATATTTCTTTCTATTATATATCTGTTTTTAACAAGCGCTTTAGAACTATCCCACTTGATGCTATGGTTACATCTATACATATGGTTAAATAAAGCATTGGTATTATTAGCTGTTCTACAAGCATATTTATGTTGTTTTACCCTAATATCTAACGTTTTACCGGTTTGGCCTATATATATACTGAGTTACATTGTGTACAGCCGATCGAATACACACAACCAACAACATTATCAGGGCTATTCTTTATTAGGCGTGATTTAACAGTACTGTATTATTATACTTAAAGATTACATTAATGCCAATTGCTTTAAGTAAAGTTGGAAGGTATTGAAAATTAACATGGTAAGGTAGGCTAAGGATATTTTTACGCTGAAATTCCTTTACAATTACATTATTTCAGCGTAAAAATATCCTTAGCCTACCTTACCATGTTAATTTTCAATACCTTCCAACTTTACTTAAAGCAATTGGCATTAATGTAATCTTTAAGTATAATAATACTGTTAAATCACGCCTAATAAAGAATACCCCTGATAATGTTGTTGGTTGTGTGTATTCGATCGGATGTACACAATGTAACTCAGTATATATAGGCCAAACCGGTAAAACGTTAGATATTAGGGTAAAACAGCATAAATATGCCTGTAGAACAGCTAATAATTCCAATGCTTTATTTAACCATATGTATAGATGTAACCATAGCATCAAGTGGGATAGTTCTAAAGCGCTTGTTAAAAACAGAGATATAATAGGAAGAAATATTCTAGAATGTGCATTTATTCATTTTAAAAACAATTTCAATAACAGTGCGGGAATGTATAAAATTGACAATATCATGTTAAAATTTCTTTTGCCTCTCATTAACCCTTGTTAAGTATGTGCTAATTGTTTTGTTTTTCCTGTACGTTGTATATATCTATGGGCATCTCGCCTTTTATCTTCATTCCCTGACGAGGTGTAGCTCTGAATACACGAAAGGCCTTGGAATCGTTTTTCTTTTTCCTTGTGGGTTTGCAGCATTCATTTATTTCACGTGATCTTATTAATAAGCAAACAACCACAGGGAAAAGGAAACACGAAGTCCGAGCGCTTTCGTGATATATTCACATCTTCAAGGAGAAACAAAAAAGATATATCACGAAAGTGCTCGGACTTCGTGTTTCCTTTTCCTTTTCCGTGTGGTTGTTTGCTTATATATATATATATTAGCGGTGGACCGGATGTCAGTTTTTCAACATCTGCGGATGCGGATTTTTAATTTCAATATCCGCGGATGCGGATATTTAGTTAATCCATCAATATACTGTAATATAGAATTATGAATATATGACATAATTTTTCAAATTTCGTGATATTACTATTATGGCAGGCAATGCAAAAGAATTAAAATTAATATTAATGTTTTCATTATGATAAAATAATAACTTTCTCAAGAGTTTCAGCCACAGAAAATTCAATGAAACAAGTTTCATTCAATTTTCGAATGCTAATTTTAGAAACTGCAAAGTTTGCAATGTGTTTGCTATAAAAAATTAGCATTTTTATTTTTACTAAAGAATTTACTATTTTTTGTATTTATTTACAATAATCTTGTTCGAAACACGATAGACTGCTTGATCTTATACGAACAATTTCATTCTGAAAAGTTACTGTGTTGCTGTGAAAAAAAAAATCAGTGGAGTACGTACAGCGACACAGGCAGTGTTTGTTGATTTAATGGTATTTATATTTTGAGGTTTATATATTTGTTTGTTCATTAATAATTAATACTTTACATGAAATGTGCATGACTGGGCCTTATAAGCTACTTTATAAGCTAATTTAATTGTAAATTGCATAATTTATTAGAGGTAATATCCGCATAACATCCGCAGTCAGAAGTGCGGATGCGGATGTTAAAAATGATGCAGATGCGGATATCCGGTCCACCACTAATATATATATATATATATATATATATATATATATATATGCGCCTCGGTGGTGTAGTGGTTAGTGTCTCTGACTACGAATCCATCGGCCCCGAGATCGAGACCCGGTGACGGCAGGCGGCGCGCAGCAAAACCCAGCTGTTTACTCTTCCACAATAAAATATTGATTGGTAGATAAATGGGTAGCCTAGTGGTCAAGACGCTGGGCTGCTGGTGGGGCGTGGTTCGGATTCCACGTTAAACTGTAGGTCTAAGGTGGTGACAAGCTTGACCTTCGTCAGAATGAACAATTCGGGCGGAAGTAAAACCAAAGTTATTCTTTCTTTGTTAATGGGTTTTTATTTATTATTATTTTTTTTTGTTTGGAAGCAGTAGAAAATTCTGGAACGGAAGTGGTCGCATCTTCCAAGAAATTTAGTTCTCGCGATCACCTTTCTCATTGAATCTGAATCTGAGGTACTTTTATTTGCCAAATGCACGACGATTCCCTTTTTCTCTTCATGGGAAAGAGCATCCTTTGTTATTGTTTTTATATTTTATATATTTACTCGTTATTCAGTAATGAAGTCATTGTTATTATTATGCTTGTTTACATTACGACTGTCGAAATATCTTCAACGCGATAGGGGGCTTTTTCATAGAGGTTATTCAAAATAGTAATAATAAATCCATCACATATAATCGTCAATAAATATGGCTTCAATATACATCACATTTCGTAAACCAGTTTACAGAGGGAAAGAGATAACTTTTTCCTCAAAATCTCGCGTGCTATTTGTGTCATTAGACATTAGACCATGATACTATTTCGGTAGAATAAAAAAATGCATATAGACGAGACTTCAAAGCGGAGCATTACTGTTTGGTTGGGTACCTTAAGAATTAAATCCCTGTCAAAATTTTGCAGTGTGAATTGCAATGGAACTCTATTAATTGAAGCTGAGAGTTAAATCATAGTCTAATTGATTATTGGACTGAGTAAATTGGTTGGTGTGAAAAGAATGTAGGCCTAAGCAAAATATAATTTTATAAAATAACGGTAACAATTACGATTAAGCGTGTATTTTTAAAATGCTGAAGTGCTGTTATTTTATTTATTTTGATTAGGTTCAGAATCCCAGCTGAGCCTTTAACGGCCTTTAACTTTAACTTATAGCCTAAGTTAAGCTAGACTAAAACAAACTTATGGACTTGGAGATCCTATTAGGTCCTACCGCAGGATTGCTGACTCGATGTGGGCCTACTTTAGGCCTCAGTAGCATAGAATTTAGAAAAAAACAAAAGGAGCACTATTTATGGTCTTTCTGAACCTCGCAACAACAACACAACCTGCACCATTGCACGATGCAACAATCCTGTATCTAAACAACCAAACTGAATTGCAAGAGAGCTCTCTATAAGACCACGCCCTGTGCCTGTAAGTACCGCATTCAACAAACAAGTAGAAAGGACACGCCAGTGTCCCCAAAAAATTATGATGCCACAAGAGCCAAAAATGTTACCTCTAAATCAAGTGAATTTTTCACTAACCTTACAATTATGATACATATATATATATATATATATATATATATATATATTATATATATATATATATATATATATACCTTAACCTCTTAACGACCGAAGTTTTTGTAGGGTTAAGTTATGAGTGCGTGTATTGGAAACGGTACATATTCGACCCAGTGGTCCAAAAGAGGTTAACTTAATATATATATATACAAGCAATGCTGCATCAGTCAGCTTAGTCATCATATCGCCTTGAAACTGCAATGGCTCAGGGCCGTTTCCTGGCATAAGCAGACTAAGCGGCCGCTTAGGGCCCCGCTGCTACTAGGGCCCCTATACAGGCTCCCAGGTCATAGCTCAGTGGGCAAGAATAGGAATATAGCTGAAGTTATTATTAATATTATTGTTATTATTACTATTATTATTATTATTATTATTATTATTGTTGTTGTATTAATTCAAGTTTTTTGTATGAGACAAATGTGATAAAACGGAGACAAACGAAACGTTTTGGTCGTTATGTGTACATAACTATTGTGAGATCTTATTTCTATATTATTTAACTTTATTCTTACTATATGCTTATACTTTCCTAAATGCTTAATTTTTCTAGTATTGTAAAACATTATTTCACTAATTTACTAATTATTAAGAGATTTTGTAACACTTTAAAACCTAGGATTATTTTCGTTATGTTTTCAAGTTTATTAATTCTTTTCTCATCTTTTTCAGATAATGTGAATTTTGTTGGTTAAAACCTAAATGGTCTGATTATTTGAATGTATTTGATTAACGTTACAATTATAACAATTATTATTATTATTATTATTATTATCATGATTATTATTATTTAGCAGATTAGTTGTGGTTAACTAGATGTGACTTCGTGCATCTTGGAAAATGAAACATTATCCATCAGGAGCTGAAAAACGGAAAAAGAAGAAAATAGAGGAAGAGAAGCTTTCCAGTAGCACAGGTAAGATGTGCCATTTGTATATTCTTATGATTACAGTTCAGTCAACTAGGTTAGGTAGACCATCAAGCTAGGCAAGTGCTCAGGAATCGCGTAGAGTAAGCTAGTCTCTGTAATATTTATAATATTTCGAAATGTGAAATTTAATGGATCACATCACCTCAAATTCTGTTCACACAGATCAATTAATTATCAAACAAGATAAGAAAGAGTATTTTAGCAAAAATTAACGGAATATGTATTATGTAATGTTATGTTCTTCTCAGGAGCACTACTGAAATATTTGGAAAAGCCATCTTCAGCAAAGCCTGATGAGCATCATGAGCCAACAGCAGGACCATCCTCTATGCAACCTCAAACACCAGTAGAAGTAGAGCCTGATGAACCAACAAGTGGCCCATCTTCTGTTCAGCTTCAAACACCACACACAAGCATTTCTACTGAGCAACAAGAACCAAAATCTGCTCCACCGCTTGATCCGTATGACTGGCCAGTTGTCCTGTCAGATGCCTTGAAGACAGATCTGGTGTCTCGAGGACCATTTCAAATCAGTCCAGATTTCACATTCCCTAAAAGAGAGGACGGTAGAAGCGTTCATCACCATTACATGTACAGAACATTAATTAATGGGGAAAAAATAAAGCGAAGCTGGCTGATGTACTCTAGAAGGAATGATGCTCTTTATTGCTTCTGCTGCAAGTTGTTTTCAAGGAAGTCGTACAAACTAATTACGGATGGACTTTCAGACTGGATAAATGTTGGTTCGCTTCTGAAAGGCCATGAAAATAGTTCAGAACATGCAGATAACATGGCAACATGGAAGGATCTGGAACTGCGGCTAAAAACGGGGAGGACCATTGACCAAACTGAAATGTCATTAATGGAGGTAGAGCGAAGACGCTGGCGAGATGTTCTCACACGTCTTGTAAGTATAATCCAGTCATTGGCAGAGAGAAACCTTGCTTTCAGGGGTCTTCCTCTGCATTGTATAATCGAGACAATGGCAACTTCTTGAAGGAGGTTGAGCTGCTTGCCAAATTTGATCCAGTGATGAAACAACACATCAGCAGAGTCGAAAGGGCCAATATAGTCATTCAAGTTACCTAGGAAACATCATTCAAAATGAGCTCATTGGGTCCACTAGTGGGAAGATCTTGGATGCCATTGTTGCAGAAATAAAACAAGCTAAATATTACTCACTCATTTTAGACTGCACTCCAGACATAAGCCACCAAGAACAGATGTCGATTATTATCAGAACTGTTAAAATGGGTGAAGTACCAGAAATAAAAGAATACTTCTGGGCTTTCTTGAGGCTTCAGAAAGTACAGGCCTGGGTTTATCAGTTCTGATTCTGAAGAAACTAGATGAACTGAATATTCACTTTGATGACTGCAGAGGACAGTCATATGACAACGGAGCGAACATGAAGGGCAAGAACAAAGGTGTTCAGGCAAGGTTATTAGAGAAGAACTGTCGTGCACTCTATGTTCATGTGGGGCTCACTATGAATCTTGTAGTGGTTGAGCAGCTAAAGCTTCCACAGATGCATCAGCTTCTTTGGCAACGTACAAAAATTGTACAACCTTTTTGCAGCAGCTACACAGAGATGGACAATCCTAAAGAAGCACGTGAACATAACACTCAAGTCTTGGAGTGAAACCAGGTGGGAGAGCCGGCTTAAGAGCATTGAGGCTGTGCGATACCAGAGCCACAACATCAGAGAGGCCCTGTTGGAAGTCAGAAACAACGCCACAGATGCCATAGCCAGGACTGAAGCACAAGCACTTGCAGAGGAGGTAGGGTCTTATCGCTTTCAGATTTGCACAGTAGTATGGTATGACATTCTTCATGCAGTTAACCATGTGAGCAAACTTCTGCAGTCTCCTACAATGCAGTTTGATGTGGCAGTCAACCTCCTCACAAAAACAAAAGACTCACTCACCAGCTACAGAAACACAGGTTTTGTTGCAGCACAAGTCGTAGCTAGGGACATATGTGAGGAAATGAATGTGGAGACTGTGCTGAAGGAGAAGAGGCTCAGATCCACAAAAAAGCACTTTGCTTACGAAGCTCCTGACGAACCATTTACAGAAACCTTAAAGAGGCTGGAAGTCAAATTTTTCAATATGGTGGTGGATTGTGCCATCGGGTCAATAAATGAGAGATTCAAAACATTAGATGATGTGAAGACATATTTGGGGTTCTCCTAAACTTCACCACAATGAACAAGGAAGACTTGTCCTGCAAGTGTGAAAAGCTCTCTAAGATACTGAGCTCTGGAGTTGACTTTGACATTGATGGAAGAGAACTGGCCCTCGAAATTAAGAACTTGCCGACTTTACCTTCACACAACATGACTGCATTGGAGCTTCTCTCCTTCATTCATCAGAAGCAACTGGAGGAACTATACCCCAATCTCTGGGTTGCACTAAGAATTGCCTGCATTCTACCTGTGACAGTAGCGTCAGCCGGAGGAGCTTCTCTAAGATGAAGCTAATCAAGAACTACCTCAGATCATCAATGGGCAGAATCGCCTCAGTGGCCTTGGCATCATAAGCATCAACCAGGACGTTGGCAGGGAGATTTCATATGATGATGTTATTGATGATTTCTCCCAGAAAAAATCTAGGAGGCAAAGATTTTGAAGATACAAACTGTTCTGTATAACTGTTAGCTATTACACGATTGTATCGTAGTTAGTAATTGTTTGGTAGTTGATAATTGCATTATTTTTTTATACATAGTTCTGTGTCATTTATTCTAAATAATGTATAAGCTAATTTTCAGGAATTTCATGAAGAGTATTTTTTCTGTTTGTCTTCTGAAAGTACATATATGTTGTTTTGGACATAAATGTTTCATTAAAATTGTTTCATAATTGTTTTTTATTAACACAGCCATTTTTTGTATGTGTGTGCTGAGGTGATGTATTAAGGCGTGAGTTGGTGGATGGAGGGGTGGGGCCTCAAATGGCTAGAAACGGCCCTGCAATGGCTCTTCCTCTTCTAGATTTTCTAACAAATGCTAAGTATGCAACTAGACGCCTATATTAGTATATAACCATAACTACAGACTATAACTAACCATAACTAGAAATTAAAACTTAGCACTTTTTTTTTGTTACATTTGTTATGGTTATAGTTTTGTTTACACACAACATCAGGGAGAGGAGAATGGATATTGCAATACGGTGATAGTGCATAAGTTGGCCGTAAATTATTCTTAAAAAAATACTTCGCTGTAAATTAGTTAACCAATTTCTTGTTCGTTTGTGACAGCTTTCGAAAAAAACAAAATTCCTCTTAATAATACCTAACATTTTATTTGCTTTATTTCTAGCCTCTAAGCACTGCTTAGAAATTTTAGATCACTACAGAGGTTGAAGTCACCAAATATTGGGTAATGTCATGTTAACAAAATCCTTTATTGAAGCAGAAAAACAACGAACAACTATCAAACAGGGTAAATCAGCTGTTTAAATTTAGTAATTTTTGGGCGCGTTGTTGATCTAACCAATTGAATGACCGGTTAGATCAACTATACACCTTTGATGACTGGTTAGGTTAAGTCGTGATATTTTCGCTAGTTTAATAAAAAATATGATTTAACCTAACCAATTGTCAAGGGCATACAGTTGACCTAACTGGGCATTCAATTAACCTAACTGGACATTCAGTTGACCTAACCAAATTATCAAATTCTTTTCATAACACCAGCGTTGCAAAATTATTTCATTAGGTCATTAAAACAATAGACACTTCGATAGACGATTTTTTTTTTAGTTTACGAATGTAAAGCACGACATTATCAAATATTGTGTGGTTTTGCATTAAGTGCATCATTTTACTTTATCTATCTATAATTTACGACCAAGTATTTTTTCAAGAATAATTTACGGCCAAATTATGCACTATCGCCTGCAATACCTTCTCCTCAAGCAGTTTCAATATACTGGGTGATCCAGATAAATGGGACCCACAAAAAAAAGCCAAATATTCTTAATATTTAATTCCTTTCATAAAAACTATATATCATTCGAAAGAGCAGAGTTACAAGTTTATTATGAAATATTTATTTTTTTAAAATGACTCCTTTCAAATGTGCTCCATTAGTTGCCAAGCATTCCAGTGTTCTCGCTTGTAAGTTCTGCATCACTTTTGCAAGAGTGTGCGGTGGTATGGCGGCCTTCAATTCTTGCAAGGTCGTTGGGTTATTTCTGTAGACCCTACTCTTTAAATATCTCCAGAGATAATAATCTAAGGGAGAAAAATCCGGAGACCTTGCGGGCCATTCAACGTCTCCAAATCTTGAGATTAACTCGCCTGGAAACGTTTGACGCAAAACTGCCATGCAGTTCCTCGTGGTATGGCAGGTAGCTCCGTCTTGTTGGAACCAGTGGTTTCTAGACAAATATCTCTTAATTTAGGAATAAGGAAATCGGTCAACATTTTTTCGTAGCGATCACCATTTACAGTGACCGTGTTTCCGGTGGAATCCTCGAAAAAGTACGGCCCTATGATCTGAGATGCAGTAAGACCACACCAAACAGTTACATGCTGACTATGCAACGGGACTTTGGTAATATTCAATGGATTTTCTGTTGCCCAGAAACGACAATTTTGTTTGTTTACAGTTCCATTCAAGTGAAAATGGGCTTCGTCTGACATAATCAAAGTTGCTAGAAAATTGTGGTGTCATTTGCCTTCTGTTGGATCCATTGACAGAATTGTCGTCTTCGTGCGAAATCTCCATCGTTTAGTTGTTGCACTGTTTGAATTTTATATAGAAAGAGCATTAAATTTTGCTTGAATATACGGTGTGTTGTTCCATATCCAACTCCTAACAGCTGAGAAGCACGTCTGATGCTTATGTTAGGATTATCCTGTACAATTTCATGAGTTCTGTTAATGATCTCGTCTATCCTTGCTGTGCGCACTCTTCCAGTTGGTTTTCTTTTTCCAATGCTGCCAGTTAGGGAAAAATTTCTGACACACCGACGGATTACTTTCTTAGAAGGTGATTTTGACATCTGAAAATTTGTCTTGAAAGATCTTTGAGCTGAAACTACACTTCTTCCATGCTCATAATATGCTCAGTTATGAAACGCAGCTGTTCCACAGTCCATGCAGTCATCTTGAAGGGTTAGTTTTAACTAACACTTTTATTTTGTTTTGTATCTTATCTTGTCTTGTATTGTCAAAACCTATACAATCCTGTACAAACTTGTAACTATCCTCTTTCGAATGATGCGTATGATTTTATAAAAGGACTTATACTTTAAGAGTTACAGGGGTTTCTTTTGGGTCCCATTTCTCTGGATCACCCTTTATTTCGTGTACTGTGCAAGAGATATGGAATATATTCAGAGATGGGCAGTAATGTATTTGATAAATACTTAAATACATATTTAAATATTGCATTTATAAATACAATTTTCAGGGTATTTAAATGTGTATCTAAATACATTATATTAATGTATTTTGTAATTATAACTACATATTTTCAAATACATTTGCAAAAAATCATGGATTTTTTTTCCATTATTGCGAATATTTTACTCTCATAATTTTTGGTAAATCAAGAATTAAATTATTTTTCCTGTAACTGTTCCAAACTGTACTGTCTTATGTTTATTATGGTTTATGTAGTCCCTTCTTTCTGTTGCCTCTCTTTGGATTGCCTTAGTAGTATAGCCGAAAAAGGGGAGAGTGCAGGAATGTTGCAGGTTATTATGTAATGTTGCAAAGGGGGTGGGGGGAAAACTTGGAGGCGGCGTTATCCCCCAAGAAAAAGGAGGAGAGGTGTTCACCTGGCAGGAGCCAAGTGCACACTAAGACTTCATCCAAGTTGGCGTTGTTTTATAGGCTCCTAATCAGCCAGAATCAGCCAGTTGGCTGAGCTGCCAGATAGCGCCATGTATTCCATTGTATACATTATTATCCTAACCAGCCAGTAGGCTTAGAAGACTGAGTTGCCAGATACCATTGTATACATTATTATAGACTCCTAATCAGCCAGTTGGCTTAGAAGGCTTGATTTGCCAGATACCGTTGTATACATTATACGCCTAATCAGCCAGTTGGCTGAGTTGCCAGATAGCGCCATGTATTCCATTGTATACATTATTAGCCTAATCAGCCAGTTGGCTGAGTTGCCAGATACCACTTTTTACCATTGTATACATTATTAGAATACCGGTAGTAGAAGGCATAACAATAAACAACATTGCATCATTCTTTTTATTATAAATATATAGAAAATAAATATACATTTCAATATGTACATAACAGTACAGGTAATATATACACACAATTATATATAAAATAAATATACATTTCAAATAAATATACATTTCAATATGTACATAACAGTACAGGTATATATACACATAATTATATATAAAATAAATATACATTTCAAATAAATATACATTTCAAATACATTTCAATATGTACATAACAGTACAGGTATATATACACACAATTATATATAAATAAATATACATTTCAAATAGAAATACATTTCAATATGTACATAACAGGAGAATTATCACGCAAAATATATATATATATAAATACATGTCAATAATAATATGCGTATAATCGGGGAAATGTCAAGCAAAATATATATATACAATTCACTTTTTTTTCAAAATACTAAACTCGGTCTTAATCGAGTTTACAATTACATCATTATTGCTCTGCATTACGCAGTATATGCGGCTTAATATTATTTCACCGCTTAAAGTATAGGGAAGCCTGTATTCGATATGAAGGGCTTTCATATCGTTCAGTACTATTTTTGTTCCCACTTTACAACCGGTTGGTAAGTCATCTTTAAACACGTCTAGAATACAATCAAAAGCACGCACAAAGAGTTCATCGTTAGCTACATTATTAAACACAAGTTTATAAGAACACTTCTCCAATCGAGGGTTTATTTCTACCGACTCGAGCTTTTCAATCGTGAACTCACTCAACATAGCGGCAATTGAAATAATCTTCTAAATCGTTACGACAACTGCGCGTTATATAAAGAAATAGTTCTTCAGGGTGAACGGTGTAGGTGAGCTCAGCCTTGTACCGATCAATTGCTTTGTACCAAAGTTCATGGTATTTCAAAGAGTCTAAACTTTTTAAATAAACATCCAGCACTAGACCATTCTCACCAGCCCTACACTCGGTAAACCCATCGAGCAGAGCAGTGTATGCGTATTCAAGTACTGTATCAAAATAAAACATATCCGTAACACGCGCGTCTAATATAGGTTTCAGTTTACGGAATCCGACGATTTCAAACATTCTGTCGAGGATGAAACGGTTTCGCGTAGGAATAAGAACGTTATTATCAGAAGCATTCTTCCACATCAGCCTTATATCAATGCACGGCCGATCGTTATTTATACACAACGTACATACAACGGTGTATGAGGGCGCGTCACTAATCTGCTCTCTTCTTGTACCTACGTTAGCAGGTATTTTATAACGATCTTCACACCACTTATCAACTATCACAAAGATTCTATTCATCTCCTCGATACTTAAATAAACCCGTTTGTTTGTCGGTCTACATTCCGTTTCCAGTACATAGCTAATGGTACCGGAATTACGCCTGAACACGCGCAACGATTTCGTCACGGACACATCGTACGAGGCGTTGAGAATGCTGCTCAAAGGAAGTTCCATCGTATTCGAAGAGCGCACGTCCACTCGGCTCAAGCTCTGAGATAACTATGAGCCGTGTGAGGCACAGGCAGGAACGTTCGACGGGCGGCTGACTCGATGACACGTGAATGGGCATGTTCGTACGACTCGAATTGTTGTACCGGTACAAGAATATCACTACCAGCCTACGCACTTTGGATAAGAACTAGGAGCTAATCATCTCCACACTCCGGCGCACTATTTGAGAGGAACATATGCTCATATTTTTCCTTTCTACCCATCAAACGATACTCGTCTCTAAAATCTGTTAAAAACTCACGCATGGCACTAGCCACAACCTCACTATGAACCTCATCATGATATACGTTAATATAGTGATAAAAACACCTAAGATTGTCCATGATCACGAGATTCACATTTTCAGACGTAGGGTATGAGTATTCGACATGGTGTAGCATGACGTAATACCGCTTGTCCACCACACCCCACAAGGCTCATTATCCATACCTGCTGCTTCTCTTCTGCACTCGTTGTTTCTTTTACTTCACGGTGTATGTGAGACTTTATAAAGTTTAGCCCTGCAGCATACTTCAGCACATCGTCTGTGCAACGAAAGCCTTCAACAGTCTCACCAGAACATCCGTAGAGTATTTGTACATCTTGGAACTTCGCACAATCCAATGTGGTTTTAAAAGAGGCATAGGAGGGGGGAATAGGAAGTTTTTCGGTATCCACCACATCCTCACACTTTACTGAATACCATTTCATAAACGTTGTGCAAGCGATATTAAAGGTAGCCATTTCAATATGTCTGATCTGAGTACACGTCTGATCTCTCGGGCTTACTGCAGTCGACTGACCACGCAGGGAATCACAGATAGCAACATGACTCACGCAGTGGGCGGAGCTTAGAACTTTCACCTACACACACACACACACACAACACACACACACAAAGGAGAAAGTGAAACGCTATTTGATTTATTTAATAAACGAGATATTCAAGTTATATATTTACAAATACGATTTAATAAACGGGATATTCAAGTTATATATACAGTCGACTCCACTTAAAAAGGTCACCTAATTAGCAGGTCATATGGTTTAAGCAGGTCATCTTGCTAAATCCCAAATATTTTTATATGTCTGCCATTATAATTATATATGGATAAGAAGGTCACGTCTAGGCTAGGTAAGCCGCTTAATGAGGTTAAAAATACAAGTATCAGTCAGAACTATTTTTGCCACTTTCCACCAGAATCAGATTTATTACCGTAAGAAAATATTTACCGTGAGAAAATATTTACCGTGAGAAAATAACCATTCCAAACATTATTATCGGAAATTCCAGAACCTTCCTGGCTGAAAGCCGGCCCACAAGCCCCGCCTTGTTGGTCATTTTAAGGAAGCCGATTGGTTAACATTTTATGAGAGAACTGTAATTGTATTTCTCGATTATTAGCAAATTCATTTTCTTACCAGATATTGGCTTGCATTGCCGCATCTACTGTAACTCCTGAATTACTGTATGTGTATACTCCTGTGTGTATAACTCCTGAATTCAAAATTTTGCCTCCTTTATTTTGCATAAAAAAAATGGCGAACAACGCATTAACATTTGAAGAAAAGTTAAAATTTTAGAAGAATGGGACAAATCAACAGGAATATCTCAACGACAATTCGCCAAAACGAACAATATCACACTATCAGTTTTTCAACGGATAATAAAAAATAGTGCTTCTTTGAAAAAAAGTGTAGCATTACAAAGTTGTTCATCAACAAGAAAACGCAACAGACAATCTATTACCTACGAAGATATTGATCAAGCCTTGCTGAACTTTTTCACTGCTGCGCGAAATGCTAAAAGACCAATTCCGGGCCGTTATTGTGCCAAAAATATGCTACTGACCTAGGCTTTAACAACTGAATGCAGTGATGGTTGGTTATCAAGATGGAAAAAACGGCACAACATTGCTCAGAAGATTATCATGGTGAAAACTTGATAACGATATTACTGCAGCTACAACATTTCAAACAGAAGTCTTGAGCAAATTGCTTGAAAATTATGAACCTAAGAATATCTACAATGCTGATGAGACGGGCATTTATTTCAGGGTGACACCGGATAGAACACTTGCTTTCAAGAATGAATCATTGAGTGGCTGTAAAAAATCAAAGGAACGCTTAACTGCATTAGTATGTTGTAACATGGATGGAACAGATAAGAGAAAGTTTTTTATTATAGGTAAATCTGCAAAACCACGTTGCTTCAAAAATGTCAAAACATTTCCGGTTTTATACAAAGCGAATAAAAGTGCGTGGATGACAGCTCAGCTTTTTATTGACTGGTTGTGGCAGTGGGAAAATGAACTCAAACGATCGAACAGAAAAATAGCTTTGTTGTTAGATAACTGCCCGGCTCATCCCCATGTTGAAAGTTTACAACAAATCCAACTAATTTTTTACCTGCAAATACGACAGCTATAATTCAACCCCTCGATCAAGGAATTATTAAGAACTTGAAAGGATTCTACAGGAAACAGCTGTGTGAAAAACTATTAATGCAAATGGAGAACATAAATGAGACAACAATTACAATTCCGATAGCAAAAGCGGCAAATAAGATAACAGTTTTAGATGCAATTTGCATGCTCGCATTAGCGTGGGAAAATGTGAAACAACAAACAATTTTGAACTGTTATGTGAGATGTGGCTTACGAAGAAGCGATGAAGATACAAATCTTGCAATTGACACCATTGAAGATATTGAGCTTCCGGAAGGAATTGAAAGAGAAGATTTTGATAGAATGGCAGAAATATCAGAAAATGAAGGCATTTTTGAAGGGGCAACAGACGAAGAAATCATTGCAGGAATTAAACAAAAAGAAGACAGCGAAGATCAAGATAGCGACGATGATGAAAATGAAACATATACACCCCTTTCCCGTAAAGAAATTTCGACTCTTTCGAATTTATTAGATAGATATGGAAATATGCAAGGCAACCTTTCAACTTTAAAACATATTTCCGCTATACAAACAGAACTGAGTAAATTGTGCGCAAATAATTTAAAACAAGCTACCATCAATGATTATTTTCGTGAATAAATACTGTATGACGTATTTTAACCCTATTGATCCAAAGTTGTATATACAATTAATGTTTTTTAATAAATTAAATAAAGTACTGTAAGACTGTATTTTAATAAAAAAACTATTGAATGAGTTAGTGTTTAATATACTGTACCTCTTTACTGTTATAACAAGTAGAACAACAATAGAGCGTATAAAAGTTAATGGAATGGTAATAATATATGTATCCTGCCTAAACACTAAGAAATGGATAAGCAGTCGTCGGCCGCATAAGAAGGTCAGAAACGTTTAGTCCCAAAGTGACCTTTTTATCCGGATTTGACTGTATATATATATATATATATATATATATATATATATATATATATATATTTACAAATAGATACGATTATATACAAGACGTGTGAGTTAGAAGCATCATTGGTATCCAAAGGGTACGGTATCATAGGTACCAGGTAACTGGTAACGTTTCCTATAGGTGTTACGGCACACCATCGTACCCCTAAGTTCCTTCACGCCTCCCAGCTTCTGCGCCCGAAAATTGTGGGTGCCTACAATTAGTTGGTGAGGTTGCAAACATACTAGATCCTTCAACGACTCAAAGTTAACAACCTCCCGATTCGCATGGTTGAGCGTAATACCCTTTGCCTTCACGATATATTTCATTTCCTCCCCTACCCTGACCCGTACCCCATAAGTCTTAGGTCCTGTTGAGAAAAGAGTCGGCGTATGCGTCGTCCCCATACTCATCCTTGATCTCATCAGTGAGCTCGCCGAGGAACTCCCCAATAGCGGGCATGTAATCACCCTCCCTCTCTGTGAATATCACGCTATCTGTATCGGCATACAATACTCTCCGCCCAAGAGAATGCAATAGACCCCAAAGTTTTATACGGGCGTAGGCTGTTGTGAAGCTCGCCACAGGTATGTTTGTAACCCTTGAGGTATCTGTGGCAAATTCAGTGTTGTTGTACTTTATCACGTAAGTATTACCTACATTCACGATCTCCATGACCTCTTTATCGGGGGCATTGGCATAATCCCAGACATCGCTATAACTTTGTGCCAAATGAATGTTCCCTCTGCCGGTATTCTGCGCAAATTTTCCCCATAGACTGTTTAGACACAATTTTGCACTAAAGCGCTTGCCAGGATTCTTTACAATTTGGACACGATCAAGTTGTATACCTTCGCGGTCGCGGTAACGTTGAATATAGGCAGACTTTTCATCTTCGGTATCAACTCCTCGCGGACTGATGCTTCAACCTTATCCTTCAAAAAGGCGTTTATATATGGTGTGAAAAGGTTGGGGAGCTTCTGAAACCTCCACACCTCGTGTATCTTCAGTATTCTATAACCATGGCGTACGGCTAGGGCCAGCTCAGGACTTGTATATACGCCTCTGATCTTACGCTGGTGGGGTATATGGTTACATTCGCCGTTATCCTCTTCCGCGCACTTCACGCACAGGGGAAACATGAGCTTGTCATCGATAACGACAGGTAAGATAGGCATCCATAAACTGCTTGCGGGGAGTACGTCTACGAAAGAGAGCCCAAAGTAATGATCATTCAAATTTTTTGAAAATTCATTGATGGAGGGTATGCTAGGTCCCACCAGTTTTCTCAGGAGCGCCCACGGGGTACGGATGGCTCTTCATCACGTATGGGTATAAAGAACAGAAATCGTAGTAATGGAGCTTCACGCCCACCGTAGGTGGAAAGTATAGTCTGAATGGATTTGTACGTCCTCCAAACAAGCTATCACCACATTTGAGAGGGTCCAGCACCATTGAACGCTTGATCGTTTTTATTTCCTCACGGTATACAACGTCTGTCTCCATCCGTGCATCATATTCATGCTCCCACATGACTTTGTGAGTGAACTGCGATCCTATAAGTTGATCGCGGGTGCGGGTCCCTGCAAGACAGTCGGCAGGAGATCTACCGTGGATATCTCCGACGATACCGCACTCAGGGCGGGGGCATCCATGCCACCAGCATCCATTAAAGGAATACACAGTCTTCACACCAGTGACACGGTTTTCACTTAACCCATCAACCCAAAAAACACGTCCATTAATCTTAATGGGTACTTCACCCGTGTTGCGGGCGTGCTTTATGTATACACCTGTTTGTTGCTGCAGGTGTATGAGCCAGTAAATAGCCTTGTGTCCGTAACTGCGGGGGTTGTTTCGGTGAATAATGGCTAAGGTGTCTTTAGGCATGAAGTTATTCTTGAACACCGTAAAACATAATGATGCGATGGTGGTTGCGACTTGCAGTGGATCGCATTTGAAACGGGCTATGTACATACTTCTAAAGGCCTGGAAACATACTCTAAGCACGCGCACATCATTCACGCAATAACGCTCACATTCATCAGCTATATTATAAGGGTTACTTTCATTAAAACTGTCGTAGTATCGATCAAAGTCTTCACGTTCATCCATACAGTCAAAATAATGTTTGGGGGGCGGTGGCCTACGTAGTTTAAAGTCTCGCTGGTGAGGAAAGTGTATGGGAAGTATCCTTTGGAAACTTCAGCTGCTACTCCCATCACCTTGGGTAGCTTTGCTAATTTACAAGGTGTGAATAATAAAGTATCTTTAAATTGTACATTGCCTCTTATCTGCATCTGTATTAATTTGTTGCCTCTTTTCAATGGATCACCTGTAAATATCTCAGAGGATTCGTGTTCAAGCAACTCCTTATAAAGGAACTGCGTGTCAAACTTTGCCCCGTTATGGGCGAGAATATACACAGTCTTTTTTTGAACTTGTCGGCTAACTTGACAATATAGGATACAAATAGTTTCACAGGACTATCGCTGACATTCGTTTTAAAAACGTTTGTCCGTTTACCGCATTTGGGGCACTCGTCACATTCGATACCCATACACTCATCACAGATGGTCTGGCTCACAAGTAAATGTGGAATTACCTCTTTGGTTTCAGCGTTCGTATATTTTTCTATATCGTAGTACACAGTTATACAAGGGTTATTTTTAGGCTTAGCATCTTTCATATAACACACATGCTTTACTCCATCCGCCTTATATTCCTCCTGGCATGTAGGACAGTGAATTACGTCGCACTTGTGCTTAAATTTTCCCCAATTATCCATTGTGTGAAACATACCACATTCACAGATTCTCATTTTCCTGCACGTACCAATTGATTTATGGAGATCAAAGCAGCTATTATTGAAAAATGTGCGTCTACACACATCACAGTCTCTCTTCTCAACTACACGGCTTTCACATTTGGTGCTTTTACACTGCTCACATACCATGTGGCATTCTTTACAATGTCTCACTATATCATCCGCAAACTCGAGGCACCCCTTACACAAATCATGATGTCTCCCATATTTTCGACTTTTGTCATAACTCGCGTAAAGCCCCCTTATATTACGGATGGGGAGATACGTTGTCCCTGACAATCCTAAATAAAGTAGGGGTCTTGTACGATCTCTCACACAGCTTTTAAAAACATACACAGTCCGGCGGCGATCATCCAAACCAAATACAACTATGCGCACATTCATTTCCTGTTCTACCTTTCTCAGCTCTTCAGGACCCATATTACAGTCAAATTCAAGTTCACAGTCTACAGCTAGTTTACGGGCACGCTCAACGATCGTAGGCAGCCAAATTTTTTGAGTCCGTGTATTTTGTACAGTAAACATACGTGCTAAGAGTACTGCTATAAAGCCGCAACCACGATCGACGTTTATACTCCTTCCTCTATGGTTGGGGATGTGAGCAATGCGCAGAAGGCGTGCCTGGGTATCCCCAACAAACTGGTGCTCCACTATATTACTGTAAATATAGCACATGTCTGGGGACCTTTCAGCCAATTTCTCCATCTTCAATTGATACATTAATCTGGACAAGTTATACTGTGTCTCGTGAAATGTGTCTCTTTGGAAGGCTGCGCTATATCGGCCGTTGGCTAGAATTTTGAACTTTCTATGTTCTTTAAGACGTCTGTTAGTCTTTGATTTTAGGATTAGTGTATGTGCAGGGTTGTTTACGATTTCATATACTAAATCATTCGTAAGGTTTGAGTTTCTTAAACTCACGTTTAAGCCTCTCACAACATCCTCGGCCGAACCATATTGACCCGGCCCTAGTCTTACTTCTGTACTGTAATACCGTGCAATCTTAGTCCGAGCGATGCGCATAGTTTCATCCATAGCTACCCCAGCTTTTTCACACTCGTCAATGTCTCGAAGAATCGTAAAAACGGTTTCTTTATGTTCAATATTTAAAAAGACGGTGTCCAGCTGAATTTCGCATATCCCCACCTCATACGAATCACGACCCAATTCAATGTGCCCATGGAGTTCTGTTACAAGTTGGCTAGCGTGTTGTTAGGGTGTACAGACAGGGACGAGGAGGACGGGAGTGTGACGTAGAAATGGTTAGGAGCCATGTTGCATACTATTTAAGCTTCATTATTGCATCAGCTTTTATATAGGTGTTGAAGCTTTCTGGGTACCCTAGCCATTTCACCAGGTACATTTTTCTCCTTCCTGAACCTTTGCTTCCTAAAATTTTCTCAATTTTAAACACATTTTTTTCTAAATTAAACGCAACTTTCTGCAATTCCTCGCGGTAAAAACCTCCTGAGATTTCTTCCCCATTCAAATCTTCAATGTAATACATCATTATCACACCTTTAGGTCTCACAGCCCTAACTTTAAAAATCTCGCGTGTCCATCCTTGCTCAAAACCCTTTGCGAATTTATTCCCCGAACGCGACAGCCTTACATAATCATTGATTTTGAAGCGCACAGAGTGTGGTGGTGGTGGTGGTCCATCTCTTCTCGGGAGCGTACCTCTTTCTAAAACTTCGTTAGGTGTTGCCCCAATCGTGCGATGGTGTGAGCGGTTGTAGGATGATGCCAATGATTCCAGAATGTCTAGAAATCTGTATGTGTTTTTATGTGTAAAATAACGGTGCATGCGTTCCTTTATGGTGCGCTGAACTCTTTCAGCTAAAGAAGCCTTATGTATAGAATTGGTTGTGTAATAGCTGATATTAAACTCTGTCAACATATTCTGAAAAGCACGGCCTATAAACTCCTTCCCCATATCCGTACAAAAATAGCCAGGAACCCTGTTTTCTTTTAACATTAGCGTTTTGGTGGCTTTAGCAACTGTTTCAGGTGATTTATTTTTCAGAGGAACTAGCCACAGATATCTAGAGAACACGTCTATTATGAATAGAATGTAGCGGTAACCATCGTTATACACAGAATATCTTTGCATGTCTGTTAAATCTGCTTGCCAAATAGAATCAATCGAGGAAGCCGTTGTCTTGGCTGTTTTAAACCTTTTTCTCACAGGCTTATGAAGCGTATAAGCGTCCTGCTCCCTCAAAAATCTTTCAACATCTTTTTTTCCTACTCCGTAAACACTTCTGTACAGTCTATCTACGCCCCCGTAAGAGGATGGGGTAGAAATGTCATAATAGCGTTTAGTTAATACGTTAGCCATTTGCGTATTTTAGAGCACGTGGGTAGGGTTGGTTTAACCTCTTCTTGCTCCTCTTCAAAGTGTTACCGCCGGGGGTGACGGCGCCTTCAATTGTGTCACAGGCGTTGCATGTTCCAAGTCTTTTAACCTGTTCAGATTTCCTATCAACGTTTTAGGGACATTTATTTGTTGTAGTCTTGCTTTAATATGCTTCCATCCTGATGGTGATGGCCTATCCCACTTTCTCACCAGATCATGGACAATGTCTACGATATTCGATCCCTGTACCTTTGATCCTTCCACAATGATCTCCCCTGTATCAGTCCATTGTATGGCGGGATCCTCATTCAATAGATTATAAAGACTTAAGCCTTTACTCCTCAATGTAAGTGGGAGGGTATTTTTTAATACATGTTCGATATGTTGTGTGGCTAATCTTTTGGTTGGTCAGCTGTGTCGTCGGGTACAGATCCTATGTCGCCATCGTCCCCCGTGCTGTGCCTAATAACCACAGGAATCTCTGTAGGGCTCTTATAATTTTCGTACTCGTGAAGAAATTTCTGCAGAGCTCTTGGTATAAGATTCTTTTCTCATCAGGTGTTTTTTCACTGTTTAATAGGGCTAACAATTCGCTTTCCATTCTTTTAAGTCTGCTTTTACGGGATCTAGATCCGTGTCTCTTTGCAGTGAGGCGTACACCTCGTGGGGAATCACTACCACTTTCTTCATTATATTAATCTAGTCAGTAAAGGGCCCAAACTGAAAATAAGATGGGGAGAAATGACCCTCCTGTTTGCACAATAACTCGTTTTTTCTTCGCTACAGTTTGACTTTTACGAGCGAGTGTACGTATTATGTTCTTGTAGCGGCGTAGGCGAGCCTTCTGATGGGCTTTCATTGATACATTGCAATTTATAACGTTAAGACAGATTTCACAGATGCATTTTAAAAGTCGGCGTCGATATTTTTAATAACATCTGCTGCATTGCCCGGGGCAGTCGATGATAGATTTTTATTAATTCATGGTATTTCTTTAGTCTCTTTGTCATTCTGGAATATACACCGTTTCAGGCTCGTTTGGAAATATATTCGTTCGCAGAAGCACTCTAAACGTGTTTCGCGGATGAAGGTCGCAAAGCAAATATCCGTAACGCATGCTTGTAGCTTCTTTATAAACTTCCAAAAACTCCTTACGCTGATTCGGGAACATTTGATTGGCTAATACCCCAATTTGTGATACATCTCTACGTTGCGCGAATAAGACTAGATATTGCGTATTTAACGACACATCGCGCATGTATCTATTTTTGAAAAATAGATTCTGATTGATGAAGAACACGCTTATGTTAAGATGGTGGGAGTATACTGTAAATGTCTCGGCAAACGTTTTATCCATCTCCAACATGAGATCGTCAATTACAATGATTGTATGTTCAGTTCCCTTTAGCGAATTAACGTCATATACACCTTTGTGGAACAAAATATCATCTTGGTACTCGTTGAAACTGATTGATACGTCGAATAGCACCACATAACTTTATGCACAAATTTCGAGAACATCTCGCCCTTTTCTTTAATGATTTTAAGCATAAACACAGTTTTACCACATCCTGTAGGTCCAGATATAATACATGTGGATGGGCTCGTGAATCTGAATTTTTCTACAGAGTCCATTTCTAACACGTCACACTCCTAAGTGGGTCATTTACAAAATATTACAAATTTTGAGTGCTGATCCTTATATTTCTTCTCCCACAGAACCGACGATGAGGTAGAGCACCATATCATTACGGATGACGATGACAGTGTAGTTGTGATCTCCTCCCCTGAACCCTCACCAGCGATACAGGTTGCACGTCCAAAGCGGAGGTATGAGAACCCACATCAGGTATAAAGCGGCCGAAATACGTACCTGTTTGCAGCAGACCCCCAACCCTCAACCTCTTACGCAACAACCTCCCAGCAGCAGCACCTAATATACCCCCTATTCCGCCCCCGTTCTGTTAAGTCTACAATAATAGATCCCCAACCCTCCTACGCAACAGGGCCCCATCAGCAGCACCTAATATACCCCCTAATTCCGCCCCCCGTTCTGTTGAGGATTTACGTTTCGAGTTAGTGCGCGCCGCAGCCCCCACCCCCGCCTTGACTAGAAATCGGTATAGAGTCAGGGTCGACCCTAGAGCCTGTATAGCAATGGAATTGAGCGCGGGATACGCAGGGTTGTACAGCGTATTATAGAGTTTGCTCTTCAGAATCGCGACGAGCGTGAGGTCAGGATGTGTCTGTCCTTTGGATTCGGGTCAGATGACGGTGATGTAGACGATTATTGGGTGATAGTACCGTTTAGACGTTTGGCTGCTGAAGATGTAGAATATGTATTAGGGCGTATAATGCAAGCCGTCCAAAGTAGTATAGCCTTCAATATGGACAACTTCACGGTAAATATTGACCGTGTATTCCGTGTTGCGGGTCATAGTGCCATACCGTATACTCTTAACTTCATTCTCCAACTATTTACCGAAGGCATATAAACGTCGATCGTGGTTGCGGCTTTATAGCAGTACTCTTAGCACGTATGTTTACTGTACAAAATACACGGACTCAAAAAATTGGCTGCCTACGATCGTTGAGCGTGCCCGTAAACTAGCTGTAGACTGTGAACTTGAATTTGACTGTAATATGGGTCCTGAAGAGCTGAGAAAGGTAGAACAGGAAATGAATGTGCGCATAGTTGTATTTGGTTTGGATGATCGCCGCCGGACTGTGTATGTTTTTAAAAGCTGTGTGAGAGATCGTACAAGACCCTACTTATTTTAGGATTGTCAGGGACAACGTATCTCCCCATCCGTAATATAAGGGGGCTTTACGCGAGTTATGACAAAAGTCGAAAATATGGGAGACATCATGATTTGTGTAAGGGGTGCCTCGAGTTTGCGGATGATATAGTGAGACATTGTAAAGAATGCCACATGGTATGTGAGCAGTGTAAAAGCACCAAATGTGAAAGCCGTGTAGTTGAGAAGAGAGACTGTGATGTGTGTAGACGCACATTTTTCAATAATAGCTGCTTTGATCTCCATAAATCAATTGGTACGTGCAGGAAATGAGAATCTGTGAATGTGTATGTTTCACACAATGGATATTGGGGAAAATTTAAGCACAAGTGACGTAATTCACTGTCCTACATGCCAGGAGGAATATAAGGCGGATGGAATAAAGCATGTGTGTTATATGAAAGATGCTAAGCCTAAAAATAACCCTTGTATAACTGTGTACTACGATATAGAAACATATACGAACGCTGAAACCAAAGAGGTAATTCCACATTTACTTGTGAGCCAGACCATCTGTGATGAGTGTATGGGTATCGAATGTGACGAGTGCCCAAATGCGGTAAACGGACAAACGTTTTTAAAACGAATGTCAGCGATAGTCCTGTGAAACTATTTGTGTCCTATATTGTCAAGTTAGCCGACAAGTTCAAAAAAATGACTGTGTATATTCTCGCCCATAACGGGGCAAAGTTTGACACGCAGTTCCTTTATAAGGAGTTGCTTGAACACGAATCCTCTGAGATATTTTACAGGTGATCCATTGAAAAGAGGCAACAAATTAATACAGATGCAGATAGGCAATGTACAATTTAAAGATACTTTATATTCACACCTTGTAAATTAGCAAAGCTACCAAGGTGATGGGAGTAGCAGCTGAAGTTTCCAAAGGATACTTCCCATACACTTTCCTCACCAGCGAGACTTTAAACTACGTAGGCCCACCGCACCCCCCAAACATTATTTTGACTGTATGGATGAACGTGAAGACTTTGATCGATACTACGACATTTTTAATGAAAGTAACCCTTATAAATAGCTGATGAATGTGAGCGTTATTGCGTGAATGATGTGCGCGTGCTTAGAGTATGTTTCCAGGCCTTTAGAAGTATGTACATAGCCCGTTTCAAATGCGATCCACTGCAAGTCGCAACCACCATCGCATCATTATGTTTTTACGGTGTTCAAGAATAACTTCATGCCTAAAGACACCTTAGCCATTATTCACCGAAAACCCCTGCAGTTACGGACACAAGGCTATTTACTGGCTCATACACCTGCAGCACAAACAGGTGTATACATAAAGCACGCCCGCAACACGGGTGAAGTACCCATTAAGATTAATGGACGTGTTTTTTGGGGTGAGGGTTAAGTGAAAACCGTGTCACTGGTGTGAAGACTGTGTATTCCTTTAATGGATGCTGGTGGCATGGATGCCCGCCTGAGTGCGGTATCGTCGTAGATATCCACGGTAGATCTCCTGCCGACTGTCTTGCAGGGACCCGCACCCGCGATCAACTTATAGGATCGCAGTTCACTCACAAAGTCATGTGGGAGCATGAATATGATGCACGGATGGACAGACGTTGTATACCGTGAGGAAATAAAAACGATCAAGCGTTCAATGGTGCTGGACCCTCTCAAATGTGGTGATAGCTGTTTTGGAGGACGTACAAATCCATTCAGACTATACTTTCCACCTACGTGGGCGTGAAGCTCCATTACTACGATTTTGTTTCTTTATACCCATACGTGATGAAGAGCCATCCTACCCCGTGGGCGCTCCGAGAAACTGGTGGGACCGCATACCCTCCATCAAGAATTTTCAAAAAATTTGAATGATCATTACTTGGGCCTCTCTTTCGTAAGACGTACTCCCCGCAAGCAGTTTATGGATTACCTATCTTACCTGTCGTTATCGATGACAAGCTCATGTTTCCCCTGTGCGTGAAGTGCGCGGAAGAGGATAACGGCGAATGTAACCATATACCCCACCAGCGTAAGATCAGAGGCGTATATACAAGTCCTGAGCTGGCCCTAGCCGTACGCCATGGTTATAGAATACTGAAGATACATGAGGTGTGGAGGTTTCAGAAGCTCCCCAACCTTTTCACACCATATATAAACGCCTTTTTGAAGGATAAGGTTGAAGCATCAGGGTATCCGCGAGGAGTTGATACCGAAGATGAAAAGTCTGCCTATATTCAACGTTACCGCGACCGCGAAGGTATACAACTTGATCGTGTCCAAATTGTAAAGAATCCTGGCAAGCGCTTTAGTGCAAAATTGTGTCTAAACAGTCTATGGGGAAAATTTGCGCAGAATACCGGCAGAGGGAACATTCATTTGGCACAAAGTTATAGCGATGTCTGGGATTATGCCAATGCCCCCGATAAAGAGGTCATGGAGATCGTGAATGTAGGTAATACTTACGTGATAAAGTACAACAACACTGAATTTGCCACAGATACCTCAAGGGTTACAAACATACCTGTGGCGAGCTTCACAACAGCCTACGCCCGTATAAAACTTTGAGGTCTATTGCATTCTCTTGGGCGGAGAGTATTGTATGCCGATACAGATAGCGTGATATTCACAGAGAGGGAGGGTGATTACATGCCCGCTATTGGGGAGTTCCTCGGCGAGCTCACTGATGAGATCAAGGATGAGTATGGGACGACGCATACGCCGACTCTTTTATCTCAACAGGACCTAAGACTTATGGGGTACGGGTCAGGGTAGGGGAGGAAATGAAATATATCGTGAAGGCAAAGGGTATTACGCTCAACCATGCGAATCGGGAGGTTGTTAACTTTGAGTCGTTGAAGGATCTAGTATGTTTGCAACCTCACCAACTAATTGTAGGCACCCACAATTTTCGGGCGAGAAGCTGGGAGGCGTGAAGGAACTTAGGGGTACGATGGTGTGCCGTAACACCTATAGGAAACGTTACCAGTTACCTGGTACCTATGATACCGTACCCTTTGGATACCAATGATGCTTCTAACTCACACGTCTTGTATATAACGTATCTATTTGTATATATATATATATATATATATATATATATATATATACTTGAATATCCCGTTTATTAAATCGTATTTGTAAATATATATAAATTGAATATCTCGTTTATTAAATAAATCAAATAGCGTTTCACTTTCTCCTTGTGTGTGTGTGTGTGTGTGTGTGTGTGTGTGTAGGTGAAAGTTCTAAGCTCCGCCCACTGCGTGAGTCATGTTGCTATCTGTGATTCCCTGCGTGGTCAGTCGACTGCAGTAAGCCCGAGAGATCAGACGTGTACTCAGATCAGACGTATATTGAAATGGCTACCTTTAATATCGCTTGCACAACGTTTATGAAATGGTATTCAGTAAAGTGTGAGGATGTGGTGGATACCGAAAAACTTCCTATTCCCCCCTCCTATGCCTCTTTTAAAACCACATTGGATTGTGCGAAGTTCCAAGATGTACAAATACTCTACGGATGTTCTGGTGAGACTGTTGAAGGCTTTCGTTGCACAGACGATGTGCTGAAGTATGCTGCAGGGCTAAACTTTATAAAGTCTCACATACACGTGAAGTAAAAGAAACAACGCGTGCAGAAGAGAAGCAGCAGGTATGGATAATGAGCCTTGTGGATGGGTGGTGTGACAAGCGGTATTACGTCATGCTACACCATGTAGAATACTCATACCCTACGTCTGAAAATGTGAATCTCGTGATCATGGACAATCTTAGGTGTTTTTATCACTATATTAACGTATATCATGATGAGGTTCATAGTGAGGTTGTGGCTAGTGCCATGCGTGAGTTTTTAACAGATTTTAGAGACGAGTATCGTTTGATGGTAGAAAGGAAAAATATGAGCATATGTTCCTCTCAAATAGTGCGCCGGAGTGTGGAGATGATTAGCTCCTAGTTCTTATCCAAAGTGCGTAGGCTGGTAGTGATATTCTTGTACCGTACAACAATTCGAGTCGTACGAACATGCCCATTCACGTGTCATCGAGTCAGCCGCCCGTCGAACCGTTCCTGCCTGTGCCTCACACGGCTCATAGTTATCTCAGAGCTCAGCCGAGTGGACGTGCGCTCTTCGAATACGATGGAACTTCCTTTGAGCAGCATTCTCAACGCCTCGTACGATGTGTCCGTGACGAAATCGTTGCGCGTGTTCAGGCGTAATTCCGGTACCATTAGCTATATACTGGAAACGGAATGTAGACCGACAAACAAACGGGTTTATTTAAGTATCGAGGAGATGAATAGAATCTTTGTGATAGTTGATAAGTGGTGTGAAGATCGTTATAAAATACCTGCTAACGTAGGTACAAGAGAGAGCAGATTAGTGACGCGCCCTCATACGCCGTTGTATGTACGTTGTGTATAAATAACGATCGGCCGTGCATTGATATAAGGCTGATGTGGAAGAATGCTTCTGATAATAACGCTCTTATTCCTACGCGAAACCGTTTCATCCTCGACAGAATGTTTGAAATCGTCGGATTCCGTAAACTGAAACCTATATTAGACGCGCGTGTTACGGATATGTTTTATTTTGATACAGTACTTGAATACGCATACACTGCTCTGCTCGATGGGTTTACCGAGTGTAGGGCTGGTGAGAATGGTCTAGTGCTGGATGTTTATTTAAAAAGTTTAGACTCTTTGAAATACCATGAACTTTGGTACAAAGCAATTGATCGGTAAAGGCTGACCTCACCTACACCGTTCACCCTGAAGAACTATTTCTTTATATAACGCGCAGTTGTCGTAACGATTTAGAAGATTATTTCAATTGCCGCTATGTTGAGTGAGTTCACGATTGAAAAGCTCGAGTCGGTAGAAATAAACCCTCGATTGGAAAAGCGTTCTTATAAACTTGTGTTTAATAATGTAGCTAACGATGAACTCTTTGTGCGTGCTTTTGATTGTATTCTAGACGTGTTTAAAGATGACTTACCAACCGGTTGTAAAGTGGGAACAAAAATAGTACTGAACGATATGAAAGCCCTTCATATCGAATACAGGCTTCCCTATACTTTAAGCGGTGAAATAATATTAAGCCGCATATACTGCGTAATGCAGAGCAATAATGATGTAATTGTAAACTCGATTAAGACCGAGTTTAGTATTTTGAAAAAAAGTGAATTGTATATATATATTTTGCTTGACATTTCCCCGATTATACGCATATTATTATTGAAATGTATTTATATATATATATATTGCGTGATAATTCTCCTGTTATGTACATATTGAAATGTATTTCTATTTGAAATGTATATTTATTTTATATATAATTGTGTGTATATATTACCTGTACTGTTATGTACATATTGAAATGTATTTGAAATGTATATTTATTTGAAATGTATATTTATTTTATATATAATTATGTGTATATATTACCTGTACTGTTATGTACATATTGAAATGTATATTTATTTGAAATGTATATTTATTTTATTATAATTGTGTGTATATATTACCTGTACTGTTATGTACATATTGAAATGTATATTTATTTTTCTATATATTTATAATAAAAAGAATGATGCAATGTTGTTTATTGTTATGCCTTCTACTACCGGTATTCTAATAATGTATACAATGGTAAAAAGTGGTATCTGGCAACTCAGCCAACTGGCTGATTAGGCTAATAATGTATACAATGGAATACATGGCGCTATCTGGCAACTCAGCCAACTGGCTGATTAGGCGTATAATGTATACAACGGTATCTGGCAAATCAAGCTTCTAAGCCAACTGGCTGATTAGGAGTCTATAATAATGTATACAATGGTATCTGGCAACTCAGTCTTCTAAGCCTACTGGCTGGTTAGGATAATAATGTATACAATGGAATACATGGCGCTATCTGGCAGCTCAGCCAACTGGCTGATTCTGGCTGATTAGGAGCCTATAAAACAACGCCAACTCGGCTGAATGCACTTGGCTCCTGCCAGGTGAACACCTCTCCTCCTTTCTCTCCTCCTCCTCCTTCTCTTGGGGGATAACGCCGCCTCCAAGTTTTCCCCCACCCCCATTTGCAACAACCCCCTTTGCAACAACCCCCCTCCCCCTTTTGCAACAACCCCCTTCCCCCTTTGCAACAACCCCCACCCCCTTTGCAACATTACATAATAACCGCAACATTCCTGCACTCTCCCCTTTTTCGGCTATACTACTTGCCTTTGTTGCAGATAGGAAGCCTCAAACTACGATAACAATAATAAACACTGAAAATGGAAAGTATTTAGGATGTATTTAGATTATATTTAAATACATTTTTGAAGTAATGTATTTAGTATTAAATTACATTCCAGTTTACAGTAATGTATTTGGTATTTAAATACAAATTTGCGTGATATTTAGTATTTAAATACATTTTAAAGTATTTATGCCCATCTCTGAATATATTTAATATTTGATCATGTCATCCTAATATTTCAAGGGTTCTCTGGCTGTTACATTTTCTATCCTGGAATTGATGATAATACTGGTGCAGATGATGGTCCGAGGAGTAATAATTTTTAGACACCACATTATTTAAATAGTTTTTTCGATGGGCAGATTTTTCAGACGTCTTATGAAAGTCGGCAGAACTCAGAAAATTAACCAGTTCTCTGGGAAAAATTCGTGGAACAACACATTATTTTTAGATATTTTCATGCAAAATGAATTTTAATTGTTTTTCAGTGTAAATTCTGTATAGATTAAACTCTTATGGGACATCAGAGTCAGTCATAAATTGGGTAGAAAAATAGTTAGAAAACAGAGAACTGAGTAATTTTAAATGGTCATGAATAACGGTGGCAGAAAGTGAAAAGTGAGATACCACAGGGATCATTGTTAGGTCCATTACTCTTTACTGTATACCTAAATGATTTTGAAAAGGGATTAGGTAGTAAAATATCTAAATTTGCATATGATACAAAAGTAGATGCCCCATGTGAAAAACTATATAGGGCTATGGGTTGATTGCCTGTGCCCTCATCCGTTGGAAATTTCCAACAGACGTCAGTGGAGGGTTACCGACAAAAGCCCTATGCTTTTTCGTTAGAGAGTTATAATATGTAGGTCTTTAAAGGACCTCTTTATATTTATATTGATTACGGTAATTCTAGCATCGGGAGTTGGGAAAGCCTTATGTTAATAAACTGAAATTGCTCACCTTATTTTTGCTGGGTCTTTGTTTGTTTCGATGTAGGGCGTGACGGTCATTTTCGGTGTAGGGCCGCCACGATGGGTTACGCGGCGAATTTACTTAAGGTAATTAATATAGGCAGTCACTATATAAACCCCTGAAGGAATAGGCCTATCCTTTTATAGTCACTAGGTTTTATATTATAAGGAATTCACTCAGGACTCTAGGGGGACAAAGACATCCTCCGCGTTTAAAGCTTCGCTGTAACATAAACAGCCCTGAGAGCCGTTCCTTGGTTCTGGTGTATTATTTGCCGAACTAGCATTATTTTTGTTTGGTCTACTCCTTGTAGACTAAACAATAAATTGGGTTTTCTTGTTGCTATGTGAGGCTGATTCATACATACAGGTTCTTTGTACGTATGGCAATTCAATTATTTCATTCCCAATAGGCTATGTCGCCAATCCCGAGGCATTTTGTATAGATATTTAATTCAATTAATTAATAATTTATATTTAATTATGAAATAAATGTACCACATATGATACCATGTTGTGAGCGCGTATAGTTTTTCCATATACTGGGGGGGGCCGGAGAAAAATTTGTATGTTATAGATCAAATTTTTTGATAAACTGTGTTTTAAACCATGTGAAATGGATTGAAAAGAATGAAGTAGAAATTTAGGAGAGAGAGGTTACTCAAGACCTATTCAAATATGAAAGTTCAAGAGGCCAACTTCTCAAGTTTAGTTAAAGTTATGTCAATCAGTTTGACTCCCTTTAGGTATAGGAAATTTATGGGATTAAAGTAAAGTTATTAAGCATTTTAACTTTGCTCAGTTTGTGTAAGTTTTATAAGTCACCAGTCTTAATTTTTTCTTGTAAAAGTTTTCTGGCTTTCAAAGCAGTCTTTCTTTGAGGCCTGTCTGGTTTAGTCTGAGTTACATCAGGCACATTGAGAGATTCCTCCCCAATAGTATCCTGATCCATCCTTTGGGGTAATGGTTCTAATTTAGCCCCACACTCCAAAGGATATAGTAATGTGATATCTCTGGTGGTCTCACCAGTTGCTGTTTTCAGTTTTACAACCCTGGTAACTTCGTCTTCACCAGTTTTGAGTTCCAAGACTTTTCCCATTGACCAATGTTGTCTTGGTGTCTTGTCATGTATCAACACAATGTCCCCAATTTTGACTGAATCATTCCAACTTTGTTTTGTTAATTGTTTATGTCTTTCTCTAAGACTTGTTAAGTATTCTTCTCTCCATTTTGTTATAAATTGAGTCTTGATTTGTGTCAAATGTTGGTATTTTGTGTTGAGTTCTTTGTGTCCTATTTCCCAATCTGGATCCTCTGTACTGTTATGTTCAGATTCTGGTAACATGTTTACTGTTTCTCCCTTAATTAGGTGGTTTGGTGTGAGAGGTTCTGGCTCATTAATACCATCTCCCACATAAGTTAATGGTCTGTTGTTGACAACATTTTCAATTTCTGACAGAATAGTCATGAGTTCAAAAAGTTGTAGATGTTTTGTCCCAATAGTCTTTTTAAGGCAGTTCTTTACAGTTTGTATGTTTCTTTCCCAAATTGAACCATACCATGGTGTATTAACAGGAATGTACTTCCAGGTTATGTTGTGTTTGGTTAAATGAGTTTGTACTGTTTCACTGTCACAAATCTGATGAATAATTCTTTCACCAGATTTGAAGTATGTGGCATTGTCTGACCATATAGTTTTGGGTACAGAATTGTGTGCACAAAATCGTCTGAAAGCAGCAATAAAAGCTTCTGCTGTCAGATCTTCTACTATGTCTAGACATATGGCACGTGTGGCAGCACAGGTGAAGAGTACAATGTACACTTTGTATTCCTTTGAATCCATTTTGTCTCCAAAACTCACATTTACCGCTCCAGTGTAGTCAATACCCGTGGTTTCAAATGGCCGAGTAAATGTTACTCGTTCCACAGGTAGGTCTGGAGGGCTTGGGGTCTTAAAGGGTCGTGAATGGATACGTTTACAAGGAATGCATGTGTTTAAAATTTTCTTTGTTTCAGTTCTACCCTTTGGTAGCCAGTAAGTTTTTCTCAGCTCTGTCAGGGTTTGTGGGACTCCCATGTGGTGTATTTTGTTGTGGGTATCCCTGATGATGAGTTTTGTGAAGTGATTTCTCCTTGGAAGAAGAATTGGGTGCTTAGAGTTGTAAGTCAAAGTTGACTTGTTAAGCCTTCCTTTACACCTTATCAGACCCTCTGTATCCAGGTACAGATTTAGATCCATGACAAGTGAAGGAATACCTTTGTTTAATGTGCTACTGGACCTAAGATACTTCAACTCCTTGTCAAATTCTGAAGCTTGTATCTGTTTGAGCCAGTATTTTGTTGCAGTTTCTGTTAAGTTAGAAAAGGCTTTCTGAGGACAGTGTTTGAGAAGGTAGCTATTGACAAACTTGCAGCAATAGACTGTAATTCTCAAGAGTTTGTTTAGGTCTGAATAAAGGTGATAGTCAAATATAGGTTTGTCCTCAGTGATCTTTTCAGTTGTTGTAGAGTTGAGTGTGAGGTTAACTACTTTGGCTGGCCAAAGATCCTCACATGTTAGCCATTCGGGCCCTTCATACCAGATTTTATTTGTTTTCAACAGCTTGTAAGAGAGCCCTCTTGTCAAAAAGTCTGCAGGATTCTCTTTTGTTTTTATGTACCTAAATTTGATACCAAGGTTTGTGTTTGCAGTTTTGATTTCTGTTAGTCTGTTTTTCACAAATATGTTTTTGCAAGAAGTTGTATCTGTGTTGGTCACCCATGTTAGACAAATTTGACTGTCTGTCCTTAAGTAAATGTTTGTTATGTCAACTTCTTTATACACTTGTGAAAGAAAGTCTGCTGTTTTAACTCCCAATGAGACAGCTAATAATTCAAGTTGTGGTACAGTTTTCTTTTGGTTTAAGGGTGCCACTTTTGCCTTTGAATAAACCAAGTTACTTTCATTTTCACTTGTTAAATAGGCACAACACCCGTAAGCTTGTGTGCTGGCATCTGTAAAAATGTGTAGTGTTTGAGATTTCAATCTGTAGCCAGCACATCTTGGTACGTAGATGTCTTGAACTTTGTTCAAGTCTGTGGCTAATTTTTTCCAATGAAGTTGGTCTTCCACTGAAAGTGGTTCATCCCAATCAATTTTCTTTTTCCATAAGTCTTGCAAAAGGGTTTTGGATCTTATGGTTGCTGGTAAATATAATCCAATGGGGTCGAAAATTTTGGATGATTCTGAAAGCACTTGTCTTTTTGTATCGGCATTTGGATTTAAGTTATAACTCTTTGTGCAAAGAGTGTCATCGTGTTCGGAATTCTGTTTTAAAAACCAAAGCATTCCAAGTGTTTTCGTGTAATTGTTTGGTTCAATGTTCCCATTGTTGTCTTTTGTTATTTGTTCATTTAATTTAGGAGAATTAGAAAGAGTTTGTACTGTATTCAAACCTCCTACCACTTCAGACTAGTCAATACCCGTAGTTTTAGTGGAGTAAATTTACTCCTCCACAGGTAGATCTGGAGGGCTTGGGGGTTCGAATCCTGTACTGTTTTTGTGTTGTTTGGCCTATGGCCTAGGGAGGCCACAAGACTTTTTGTTTGGTCTCTGGCCAAAGGAGGCCACAAGACCCTTGTGTTTGGGTTCTGGCCAAGGGAGGCCACAAACCCCTGTTTGGGCTATGGCCAAGGGAGGCCACAAAACCCCTGTAGTTTGGGCTGTGGCCAAGGGAGGCCACAAACCCCTGTAGTTTGGGCTGTGGCCAAGGGAGGCCACAAGACCCCTGTAGTTTGGGCTGTGGCCAAGGGAGGCCACAAGACCCCTGTAGTTTGGGCTGTGGCCAAGGGAGGCCACAAGACCCCTGTAGTTTGGGCTGTGGCCAAGGGAGGCCACAAGACCCCTGTAGTTTGGGGGCCTGTGGCCAAGGGAGGCCACAAGACCCCTGTAGTTTGGGCTGTGGCCAAGGGAGGCCACAAGACCCCTGTAGTTTGGGCTGTGGCCAAGGGAGGCCACAAGACCCCTGTAGTTTGGGCTGTGGCCAAGGGAGTTTGGGTGTGGCCAAGGAGGCCACAAGACCCCTGTAGTTTGGGCTGTGGCCAAGGGAGGCCACAAACCCCTGTAGTTTGGGCTGTGGCCAAGGGAGGCCACAGACCCCTGTAGTTTGGGCTGTGGCCAAGGGAGGCCACAAGCCCCTTGATGTTTTGGGCTATGGCCAAGGTAGGCCATCGCCTTTGATGAATTTGTTGGGCTATGGCCAAGGTAGGCCAAGCCTTTTGATGAATTTGTTGGGCTATGGCCAAAGGTAGGCCATCAGCCCTTTGATGATTTGTTGGGCTATGGCCAAGGTAGGCCAAGCCCTTTGATGAATTTTTGGGCTATGGCCAAGGTAGGCCATCAGCCGTTTGATGAATTTGTTGGGCTATGGCCAAGGTAGGCCAAGGCCCTTTGGAGTAGAGTAGTTTGTTTGTACGTGTCACTGTCTAACCATATAATTTTGGCACAAAATTATGTGCACAGAATCAGAGCGCAGCAATAAAAGCTTTTACTCTCCGATCCTTGGTTATGTTTAGACAGGTTGTTGTGTTTGAGCACATTGAAAGAGTAGTGTGTGTGTGTGTGTTGCATTCCTCCTCCGAATCCAGTTGGTCTTCAAACTTGGATTCACCACTCCAATGAAGTCAATACCCGTAGTTATGAATGAGTAAATGTTGTATATCCTACAGGTAGGTCTGGAAGGTTTGGGGTTTTGAAGGAATCCAATCTGTTTGCAAGGAATGTATGTGTCTGTTATGAAATCTGTTGTGTTTCTTCTTTAAAAGAAGAATTGGATGTTTGAAGTCGTATGTATATATTTATATACTGTACCGTACGTGTGTGTGTAAATGTGTATTTTGTTATAGGGTTTTATTTTTTGGGTTTTGGGTTAGGTTAATCAATTTGGCTGAGTAAAGATCCTCAAACGTTGCATTTGAGACCCTTATATCAAGCCTTGTCTGTTTTATGCCTATATGTCAAATAGGAATTGGAATAGGTTGGGCCTATATTGGTCAAATAGGAATTGGAATAGGTTGGGCCTATATGTCAAATAGGACTTGGAATAGGTTGGGCCTATGTCAAATAGGACTTGGAATAGGTTGGGCCTATATGTCAAATAGGACTTAGAATAGGTTGGGCCTATATGTCAAATAGGACTTCGAATAGGTAATAGGTTGGGCCTATATGTCAAATAGGACTTGGTGTGCCTATATGTCAAATAGGACTTCGAATAGGTAATAGGTTGGGCCTATATGTCAAATAGGACTTCGAATAGGTAATAGGTTGGGCCTATGTCGAATAGGACTTGGAATAGGTTGGGCCTATATGTCAAATATGATTTGGAATAGGGTCACGAATAGGTGTTAGGTGGGTGTAGGTTTGAATTTGTGCAATTGCTTTAGGTCTTTGTGATGTTACAGTTCGAGTCGAATTTTGTGATGTTGCAGGTTTGAGTCGAATTTTGTGATGTTACAGGTCTGAGTCGAATTTTGTGATGTTACAGGTCTGAGTCGAATTTTGTGATGTTACAGGTCTGAGTCGAATTTTGTGATGTTAATGAGTCTTATGAGTAAGTTAAATTGCTTAAATAAATTTTATAACCTACACCACAGGTTCAATTATAAATTTAGTGTTTTTAGTTAGGATAGGCCTTGAGTGTAAAGAGTAAGGCCTACTTTAAGAGGTAGGCCTATTATGTAAGGTAAAGTTAGGTGGGCCTACTAAATAGGCCTATTTGTTGGGCCTACCAAGTAGGCTTATGTTTGGGCCTATTATTTTATAGGACCTCAAATGAGTTAAGCCTGTTAAATTAACAAGGCTTAGTTTTGAGTTTGAAGAGTAGGACCTATTAAATAGGCTTAATGTTGCGGGCCTATTTTTTTTAGGACCTAAAATAAGTTATGCCTGTTAAATGAACAAGCCTTTGTTTTCGGTTAGTGTAAAGGTAAAGGAATCGGTTCCCAGTTGCTTAGGCCACCATATGAAAAAACTATAGTGGGGTTACGGTTGAAATTGGGGTTAGGCCAATGAGGTAAGCCTAGCCACTGCGTGTCAGTGTAAATTGTAGATGGGTTAGTTCCCCATACACAGGGCCCCATGTGAAAAAAACTATATAGGGCTATGGGTTGATTGCCTGTGCCCTCATCCGTTGGAAATTTCCAACAGACGTCAGTGGAGGGTTACCGACAAAAGCCCTATGCTTTTTCGTTAGAGAGTTATAAATATGTAGGTCTTTAAAGGACCTCTTTATATTTATATTGATTACGGTAATTCTAGCATCGGGAGTTGGGAAAGCCTTATGTTAATAAAAACTGAAATTGCTCACCTTATTTTTGCTGGGTCTTTGTTTGTTTCGATGTAGGTCGTGACGGTCATTTTCGGTGTAGGGTCGCCACGATGGGGTTACGCGGCGAATTTACTTAAGGTAATTAATATAGGCAGTCACTATATAAACCCCTGAAGGAATAGGCCTATCCTTTTATAGTCACTAGGTTTTATATTATAAGGAATTCACTCAGGACTCTAGGGGACAAAGACATCCTCCGCGTTTAAAGCTTCGCTGTAACATAAACAGCCCTGAGAGCCGTTCCTTGGTTCTGGTGTATTATTTGCCGAACTAGCATTATTTTTGTTTGGTCTACTCCTTCGTAGACTAAACAATAAATTGGGTTTTCTTGTTGCTATGTGAGGCTGATTCATACATACAGGTTCTTTGTACGTATGGCAATTCAATTATTTCATTCCCAATAGGCTATGTCGCCAATCCCGAGGCATTTTTGTATAGATATTTAATTCAATTAATTAATAATTTATATTTAATTATGAAATAAATGTACCACATATGATACCATGTTGTGAGCGCGTATAGTTTTTCCATACCCCAGTTACAAATATAGAATATTCTTTTAAACTTCAAGAAAACCTTGATAGATAAGTTGCCTGGGCTAATAAATGGCAAGTGGAATTCAATGTTAAAAAATTCAAAGTCCTCCATTTTGGCAGAAACATTGAAAACTTTGGTTATGAGATGCAAGGAAACTGGTAGAGGGTGTTAGTCAGGGCCGTAACTAGGGTTTAGAAATTAGTGAGGTCCAGATTTTTTTCGAGCGCGGCGGGACGAGCAAAATTCAGACCAAAATGACATCTACAAACACAACCCAAGCTATACACTAAACACAAAACACAAAACGCTCGACGCTCCCTCTTTTCAAAAGAAAAGCGGTAATATGCGTTTCATACACGGAGAACGGTTCAGTCTCTTTTTTTTTTTTTTAGGAAATAATTACCGAGGTCCGGACATCGGTGACCTCATAGGTAGTTACGGCCATGGTGTTAGTTATGAAAAAGATCATGGCGTTATAGTTAGTAGTGATCTAAAGTTTTTTAATTAGTGCTTAAAGGTTAAGGGCAAATAAAGTGCTTGGTGTTATTAAGAGAAATGTTAGTTAGCTTAAGATAATTTATTACTTGAATAACCTAGATAGACGCCGGTGGCTTCATGTTTACCAAATGTAATTTAATGTACTAATAAATCAAGTTTTGGAAAATAGTTCAAATAAATCTCCCTAAATATGTAAAAAAGACAGAAAATCTATTTAGCTTAATGCCGAACATTGCCAAATACTGCGAATCAGAGGCTCTATGCAGCAAATAATTGCCACCCACTTCAATTTTGTTCAATAATTGAAAATACAGCTTCGTCTTTTTTATCGTAAATATTTATTAAACCGGAATTTACAAGTGAAATAAAATTAAAATAATAATAATAATAATAATAATAATAAAATAATAATAATGTTTTAAACTTGTTATAATTATATACAGTACAGTAATTATAAATTTTGGGTGAAGTCTAAATACAAGTCTTGTAATCCCACGGTTTAAAAATAGTCTAATAAATTATCAAATCTCCTCATCTCATTCATCGGCTGTCAAACTAAAATGAATACAGTATACAATAATCTACAACTTACGCTAACTGTGTACAATTATTATCATACTCTTCACAACTTTTTTATTTTTTGGAAAGTAATGAAAAGTTGTATTGCTCTTGTTTCCTCTACTCTGTATGTTATTACAACCATGAAAAGTACAATATGTTGTGGGGCCGCGCAGTTAATTTTCCGCATTTATATTATTTTTATATTAGTTACCGACAAACCAATTTTGCGCATACCAAATTGTATATATTTTATCATTGTGTAATTTTAAGAATCATATATAATCTTTATAAATAAGTATTGTACATAAATTTATATATAATATATATATTTAATTAATTCAGCTGTGTATAAAATAACAAAATCTTCTGTAAAATAACCTCAGTCAACCAAGAACTCAATAAACTCTGAAAACGACCGGCTTTTCCTTCAAGACGCCAACCCCCCAAACGACAGAGAGAGTCTGAGAGAAGAGGACACGAGAGGCCCCTAAAAGAGATACCCAACAAAGCGATAGCTTGCCTCTCGTATCCTTCATTCTTCCCGGCAACTACAAGTAGCACCAAGAAGGAACCAGCTACAATTGGTGACCCCGGAGTGACCCGAAGCAGCCAGCGGAAGCAGCATCCTTCAGTCGCCGGGCGGAACAAACGGAAGCCACGCCTCTTCGCCGCCCACCCGTAGTAGCCGGTCGGAACCAAAGCAGCAGCAGACCCGAATTACATTCCCGCAAGATGGAATCTGTTGAATCAGGAGTGCACCATGTCACCATCAAGCCACCCACGTTCTCTGAAGCGTCGGCCGCAGGATGGTTCTCCATCATGGAGGCACAATTCCACATTTCCAGAATAACATCCGAAGAGACCAAATTTGTCCATGTTCTAGCCTCGTTACCCCCCGAAGTCGTCTCACGAATTTCAGCAGCAACTCTCTCCAGCAAGTCGTACACCGATTTAAAAGAAGAAATCGTGAGTCATTACGAAAAGACGAAGCCAGAACTCTTCGAACGACTCATCTCCAACACTCCTCTCACTGGAAAGCCCTCCCAATTCCTTCAAGATATCCACCAAACGGTGCACAAAAGGAGCTGACGCTAACTCAACTCGGCAAACTAGCCGATGAGTTAATACCGTTCGCTCAACAAAGCTGCTACGCGGCGCCAACGTCAACTCGAGCCAATACAAGCCCAAGAACGAATATCCCCATCGGCCTAAAACCCATCAGCGAGAATCAGCGGCCGGTGGTGTGCCGCGCGCACCTTTATTATGGCCCCCAAGCAAGGACCTGCAGGCCATGGTGCAAGTGGCCAAATAAAGATGACGCCAAGCTGCTCCCCTCGTCACGCCCAAATTCAAGATCTTCCTCACCATCAAGAGAAACGTCGGAAAACTAGATAAGCAGGCTGTGATTAACGCGACGTCCGGCCTGCCGCTGATCTCAGTCGCAGCTCGCATCGCCAGTCTGAAGGTCAATTTTATCATTGACACAGGAGCGAGCATCTCAATTTTACCACCAACTTGTGTCAATGATTGTCAACTCCACCCAACCGCAGTAAAGATTTCCACCGCAAACGGTCAGCCGCTCGAAATATTCGGAGAAGTAACACTGGACATATCAATTCCTAAATTACGAAGAATATTCAGGTGGCCATTCGTCGTCGCCCAAGTCTCCAGTCCACTTCTCGGCGCCGATTTTCTATCCCATTATGACATCCTTGTGGACTGCAAGCATGGCATTTTGAAGGATAGAGCAACAACTCTTCAAGCCACTACTAAACCTGTGCAATCCAAAGACCTTCACCTCATCAATATTAACCCTACCGACAAATTACCTCAAGAAATCAGGAACCTGCTTGACAAGTACTCCTCACTACTGAAACCAGCTCAACCGCAGAAAGTTTCCACCAACACTGTCAAGCATACCATCGACACTGGCAGCGCACCACCAGTGTTTGCAAGCCCTCGACGTCTTCCACCCGATAAATTATCCTCAGCTAAGGCTACTTTCAACAACTTACTTCAAGATGGAATTATAGAACCCTCAAAATCACCATGGGCCTCACCGTTACACCTCGTTCCGAAGAAGATACCAGGCGAATGGCGGGCGTGTGGTGATTATAGAAGCCTAAACGCTGTCACGAAACCGGACAGATATCCACTTCCTCATATAAGAAGTCTGTCAACATCTCTGCACGGAAAATCATGCTTTAGCAAAATCGATCTAGTCAGAGCATATCACCAAATTCCAGTCCACCCAGAAGATATCGAGAAAACGGCTATAACAACTCCATTTGGTTTATTTCAGTATTTATACATGCCATTTGGTTTAAGAAACGCCCCTGCAACATTTCAACGCTTCATGGATACAATTTTCAGAGGAGTTGACTGCGTATTTGTGTATCTCGACGATATTTTAGTCCATTCAAATAACGCAGTTGACCATTTGAAAGACTTAGAACGCGTATTCAAGATCCTTCAAGAACACAATTTAAGAATTTCCTTAGAAAAATGCATATTTCAGCAATCCAAAATTGAATTTCTGGGTCATGAAGTTTCCCCAGCAGGCATTCGTCCTCCTGTAAACAAAGTCTCCGAAATTCAAGATATTCCCCAACCGCAAGATTACCAAAGCCTCAGAAGATTCCTAGGAATGACGGGATTCTATCGCCATATGATACCCCGTTACGCCGATTTAGTCTCACCTTTAAGTGAAATCGTCAGAACTCAAGTCAAAAGCAAAAGTCTACAGTGGAACGACGAAGCAATTCAAGCCTTTCAAGATGTCAAGGATGCACTACGGAACGCCGTTACGCTTTGTCATCCTCTTCCATCAAGCTCAATCCTTCATTTAGTTACGGACTGCTCACAAATAGCAGCTGGAGCAGTTCTTCATCAAATAATCGACAGCACACCAGTTCCCATCGCCTTCTTTTCCAAGAAATTAACTACAACTCAGCAAGCGTACGCCGCATACGATAGAGAATTACTCGCAGCATACCTAGCCGTCCTGCATTTCCGTCAATTTTTAGAAGGTCGTCAAGTAATACTCTTCACGGATCACAAACCGATGGTTTCTGCCTACAAGAGTCCCTTACGAGCCAAGACAGACCGACAACAACGTCATTGGTCTGCCATCACGGAATACGTATGCGATGTAATACATATCTGTGGATCCGAAAACGTCGTAGCGGACTGCCTTTCACGCAACGTAAACGCAGTACATATCGACGCTTTCGATTTATCAGCAATCGCGGAATCTCAACAAAAAGATCAAGAAACGCAAGAATTTCTCCCACGTCTCAAGCCGTTCCCGTTTCCAGAAAATACAACTTTATATTGCGATACATCCACGCCATATCCCCGTCCTTTTGTTCCCAAGCAGCATCGATCTTCCATCTTCAATCAATTTCATAATATTTCTCATCCAGGCATCAAGCAATCACTTCGTATCATTAAATCAAGATACTTTTGGCCCTCAATGAATAAGGATATTCGAACTTGGTCCCGAAATTGTGAATCATGTCAATCCTCAAAAATTTCTCGCCATACAAAATCAGAAATAACCCCCTTCGATTTACCAAGTTCAAGATTTGAAACGGTACATATCGACATCGTCGGTCCCTTACCGCCAACCACTTTGCCCGGTCAAACATATCCTTCCCCATATAGATATCTCCTAACCTGCATCGATCGTGCCACAAGATGGATAGAAGCATATCCTCTGATTGATACTACAGCCACATCAATAGCACACGCATTTCTCGATGTATGGATTTCAAGATTTGGTGTACCACTGCAAGTCATAACGGACCGCGGATCCCAATTCGAATCCGAACTCTTTAGGGAACTCTCAGCTCTCATCGGATTTCACCGACTAAGAACTTTGTCGTATCGCCCTCAGACCAACGGAATAATTGAAAGATCTCATCGCACCATCAAGACAGCAATCATCGCTCGAAAACAAGATTGGCTCCCCGCTTTACCCATAGTTCTCCTTGGTTTACGCAGTCTCCCCAACGAATCGGGTTATTCACCGTTCACCACCGTCACCGGTCTATTATGCCCGAGGCCAATGATCGCCAATTCGTCGTCAAAATCCAATTCAAAATTCATCTCCGAATTAGCCAAGAAAATGACGCAAATCGATTTCGCCCAACTCTCTCAAGGAAACATTCACTCAGCCCCCAAATCATTCATTCCATCGGAACTCCACAAATCAAGCCACGTATGGGTACGCATCGACCGCGTTCGAAAACCATTCGAGGCACCATATCAAGGACCTTTCCGTGTTCTCGAACGCCACGATAAGTACTTCGTAATAGAAAAAACAACGGATCATCAGAAGCCATTTCAATTAATCGTTTAAAACCGGCGTATATAGTTTCAGGTCCCACACAGGTACCGGGCGCACAATCGGACGACATCGGATCGGAGAAAAAGCACGCAAGGAAAAAGGACGATGGAGGACGCACCTCGGAGGTAGCAAATACAGACCTCAGGACGGGCGCGCAGGACAACGCAACAACCGGAAACGAGGCCGACCGAGGATCAACGCGAGCTGGACGAAGGATCCGATTCAAATCAAGACCCGAATATTTCTACTTTTGATATACGTGCTCCGCTTCTCGGGGTGGGCAGTAGTGTGGGGCCGCGCAGTTAATTTTCCGCATTTATATTATTTTTATATTAGTTACCGACAAACCAATTTTGCGCGTACCAAATTGTATATATTTTATCATTGTGTAATTTTAAGAATCATATATAATCTTTATAAATAAGTATTGTACATAAATTTTTATATATATATTTAATTAATTCAGCTGTATATAAAATAACAAAATCTTCTGTAAAATAACCTCAGCCAACCAAGAACTCAATAAACTCTGAAAACGACCGGCTTTTCCTTCAAGACGCCAACCCCCCAAACGACAGGGAGAGAAGAGGACACGAGAGGCCCCTAAAAGAGATACCCAACAAAGCGATAGCTTGCCTCTCGTATCCTTCATTCTTCTCGGCAACTACAAGTAGCACCAAGAAGGAACCAGCTAGAATGTAACAAATCCTGGCTCTAATCTGAAATCACCAGTCATTCCAAAAACGTACCTACCCTCAGTGTTGCCAGATGGAATTTTTAAAAATCTGATAAATCTGATTAAAAAATCTGTAGAAATCTGTAGATTTATAATATTTATCTAAATAATAATTTTGACATATTTTTATTTAATTTACTGTCTTAAGGTATTATCAATGATAAAATCTTGTATAATATTTTCTTTATTTTGATAAACTTATATAAATATGGCACTTTAACATAAAAAAAAGTAAAGTAAATGAAAGTAAACAAATTGAATTCCGTTACTTTGTGACAAAGGAAATACCTTTTGGTTATTGCTGTAATAACTATAAGAACACCGGAATACTTCTTTAATTCATACACATAAATGAAACCAAAAAAAATCCTTTTTAGATTTAACAGATAAATATAATTTTTTTCAACAAAAACAAAAACATTCCATGCTACCATGACGTAGAGGGAATATCAACCAATCAGCGCCGATTAAATGATTTAATCGGCATGTATATCGTAGTCAGAAGCGAGTCGACTCGACTTCTGAAACTGAATACCGAGAACATTTGTGTCCTATTGATTGAGACTGTAGGCCTAATATTTCCTTGTTGTAAATTTTGGAAGTAAATAATAATGATTGCTTGCTGGATTAAAAATCTGTAGATTATGCATAAATTATTGAAAAAATCTGAAAATCTGAATTGCTTCATAAAATCTGTAGATCTACAGATATATCTGTAGATCTGGCAACACTGCCTACCCTCCTCAAATCTTGCTTAACACTGTTGAATGAAATGTGTAATTTGTAAAGCTCGCATGGGAGGGCGCTGTGAGCCAATTTTTGTATGAACGTTTATGAATAAAATAAGATCTTATGATAAGACTTTGTAATTATAATAGATTATGGTTTTGGGCTGAACAGTAAGTATATCCCATATAAATCTGTGACCATAATTAAGTGTCGTGAAAATAAGATTTTAATTATTTTCTTTTCCCTGCGTATCTTCTTTTTTATACTTATTTTACACTGCTTTCTGTATTTTATAAATGGGTAGCGCGGCCGATTCTCAACTGACATGGAGCCTGCAACCGAGATTATTTTGAACAAAGCGAGGGAGTGGGAAATGACGACAATTTATTACTATTTACTGGTTTATTTTTAATTAAGACAATGAAGAGTAAAGCCTAAAGCTTAAGGGCTAAGTTAAATAAAATAAATAGTCCAGCTTCACAATTATTTGTCAATGTAAATGTAAAAGTACTGTATTTGGTATTTTTCCGTTATCTGCCCCCTTTATTATTGAATGTCCGGTTAGGTCAACTGTACGCCCTTGACGATTGGTTAGTTAACGTTAAGTCGTGAATCATATTTTCGTTAGATTTAACGAAAATATCACGACTTAACCTAACCAATTAACAGTGGTGGGCACGCGCAACGATTTTTGTAGCGCCGCAACCGCAACCGCAACTCTGCTGAAATAGTTGCGCCGCACGCGCAAGCGCAACCCTTTTCAAAAAGTTGCGCCGCAAGCGCAAGCGCAACCAAAAATGTTGCGCCGCAACTGCCCACCTTTGCATTTAACGTATATCTGCAGTGGTGGGCACGCGCAACGATTTTTGTAGCGCCGCAGCCGCAACCGCAACTCTGCTGAAATAGTTGCGCCGCACGCGCAAGCGCAACCCTTTTCAAAAAGTTGCGCCGCAAGCGCAAGCGCAACCAAAAATGTTGCGCCGCAACTGCCCACCTTTGCCAATTAATAATAATAATAATAATAAAAACATGACGGGGGAAAGCGAGCGCGAATTTATAATTTAACATTTTGATCCTGGAGAGAACTTCCAGTTAACTTTAAATCACATTTACATTTTAACTAAACAAGACATTTTTTCTAATATCTTGCCGCGTCCGATACTAGCTTTTGAATACAGTATTATTATATGTCTTTGTCTCAACGCATTTCAAATCTCTCTCCATGATGCCAACTAGTATTTTATATTTCAAACAATTTTATTTCACATATTTTAATTTCATACAATTTAATAAGTTTATTAAATTTCTTAATAAAAACCAATAGACGACACAGTTCTAGTCAAAATAGTATATTATCCTGACTATGCTACAGTGTAAGTATATAAAATATGGACTATGTCAAAACCATATCAGACTATGATATAATCTGTCACCACAATCTTGGTCACTCTCTTTCATGTTATAAAGTATGATACATTTTTAAAGTTATATTAATGAGAAAGTAACAACATTAATAATAATAATAATGATAATAATAATAATAATAAAGACGTAAATGCAGACATATACAGGATAAATGTGGTACATGAAAACTTAGCACTTTTTTTTATTGCATTTGTCATGGTTATAGTTTTGTTTACTTATCATATATGATACATATTCAGGGGAAGGAGGATGGATATTGCAATACCTTCTCCTCAAGCAATTTTAATTATAAGTTTTAATATATTTCGTGTACTATGCAGGAGATATACGATATATTTAATATTTGGTCTTGTCATCCTAATATTTCAAGGGTTCTCTGGCTATTACATCTTATATTCTGGAATTGATGATAATATTGGTGCAGATGATGGTCCGAGGAGTGATAATTTCTATCGAAGATCAACTGATAACGCTAAAGTGACGTTCGACAAGGAGTCTCAAAGCTCAAATAATGTTTTATTGAAGGTAAAATATGATTACTCCTTTTTCGTACTGGGTTGATTTTACATTAATTTTATCTTGTGTCATACATATTAATATACACTACCCTAACTGGGTAGACATAAACAGGGCCGGCGCTAGGAAGTGCGGGGCCCAATTAGAAAATTGTTAGCGCCTAGCGGGGCCCTCTACCCTACAAAACCTGAAGATCGATGCTTTATGCTTCGTGCAGTACGCCAGTCCCAGCCAAAAAGCATTGAGGGCTTGAGGCTCCACCATTAGCCACAATGATATACTAAAAATTGAAAGCCCATATGAAAGTTTTAATGTTTTATTACAAGTCAAGATATGCATGTATGCATCTAATGATTAAAGCAAAAGATTTCATGATTTTTAAAAGCCTGGGAGTAAGAAGAAAAGCGCAGGGGGCAAAAGAACAAGCTCTAGTAAATAGAAATGTAAATGCTCTCTATGATAATGAGGCAAAAACTAGTTAATTTAATATGTAGGATCTACTTACCACCATGTTTCTCTGTTACATGCAGGCTTAAGACACTTCAAGTTTGCAGTTTGGACATATAAACAATTTGGACATATTTAACAAACAACACAACTTTACATTCCAAGCTTTATGTTATATAATCTCATTAACAGCGCTCTTTCTGTGTTGAGGGTTTGAATATCGTCCACAAATTACCTTTTTTTTAAAAAAGCTAAACGGTGACGATAAACTGAAATTACAAAACAAATAAACAAATGATTAGCAATAAAACATTGAAACATAGATATATGAGGACGGACTGAATAGTTTCACTGCCTTCACAGTAACAAGAAACTTCGTGCACACTGGACACTCATTAATTCATCATAGCATCCCTCACTCGAGCGTGTGTGCGGGGCCCAATTTGAACAAATCGGTCTAATCGGCTTAAAACTGGCCCTGGACATAAAGGTAGTGAGACTGTGGTGAACAGAACTGGAGGTTTTGTCCATTTAAGGTCATGGTGAGACAAATAAGTGATGCAGGTAGATATTAGGAGATCATAATTTTCAAGTGATTCCCATCTCATTATGAAATACAAGTAAACCAATACTGGCTTTTGAATACAGTATTACCGTATATGCCTTCAACCCTCAGTGCATTTTAAATTTTATTTTGATGGAAGAGGGGCTGTAGTATAGAAAAGGAAAGCACATCCTCCCTTCTCTTCTAGTGAAAACCACATATTGTAATTTTGAAGTTAGTATAGGTTAGGTATGCCTGGTTTGCAAAATTGCAGACACTATAGTACCTATAGGTTAGGTATGTCTGGTTTGCAAAATTGTAGACACTATACCAAGAAACAAGGATAAATGTATTGAAGTTTATTTCATATGGATAGTAGGGTAGAGTGAAAAAATTAAAAGTGCCAGGATCAAAATTGAGGGGGTTTAGATCTACAGAAGCTAAGGCTAACAAAGACCCTAAGATCCACTCTAAGGTTAGCCTGAGAGAAAGAAGAAAGTAAGGGGTTAAAAGAAGAGAATATGGGGTTAAGTAAGTAGCAAAACCTATCATTGATTCATTCGTGGGTTAAAATTCATTCAGAAAAAGAGAAAGAAGAACACCATCATCATCCGCTGGCCACTGCTAACAAGTTGGAAAAATAGTCAAAGACAATACATCCAGCTATTGCCGACCAGTCCTCCACTGCATAGGGAGGTAGAGGATGCAGCCCACTCTGCCGGAAAGGGGTGAAAGATGAAAAGAAGTAAAATAAGACTGCTTTACAAACCATGCAACACATTCTTAACTCAAACACACTCATACCATGCAAACTACAGACATGCAAATAAGGAGAGAGAGGGGGTAAAAAAAAAAGAATAACAAAAAGTGGGTTAGTTTATGCTACAAGCTACATCTAAGTTCGTGTTAGTCTAATTATTTATTTATTTATATTTTTGCTGACATATCACACGCTGGCATGTCATAAGCTGGCATTAGTCGTCAACAGACTCATCCCTGATCACCACCCCCAGAGCTCCTGTTACTAATTGTTTTATTATTACATTAAACAATGTTAATATTTTTAAAATGCCTATCTAAATGGTTCTTAAACACATTAACACTGGTAGAGTTCATGACTGATGTAGGAAGATTATTCCATTTATCAATTACTTTAACCATAAAGAAGTTCTGGTATTATTCTACTATTACACCCGTCTAACGTCCAGCAATTATTATATGTTCATTAAGTAGATTTTTTAATTCTAAGACACTTTCCTTCTATAGTGTTTCCGTCGCAAATGCTTCATAAATCATGCAAGTCTCTCTTTCTGTACTGCAGACACTGTAATCCATAAGATCCTTGTATGAAAGACCTCTTTCTCCCAATGCAGCCAGCTGCAATTTTGGATTTTGATGGTATGTGCAGACACAGACAGAATGAGTCCCACCACTACTGGCAAGCACACAATATGATGGCCATAATTTTGCAAATGTGGAAAATCCTATTTTGGGATTCTTTTCATCATTTTTATATAGTTCAAACATCTCTCTTAAATTCCCGAGGACCAATCGTTTTTGCACCTTCATTGCACCTTCAGCACTGATAACTTTCACGCAATCCTTTTGGCCAGGACACATACGACTAACCTCTTCTGACTCATAGAATCTTCTAACTATATCTTTGTGTTCTTCAGATATCACTTTTCCTTTGCTCATTAGTGGAATCTTCGGAAGGATTCCATGTTCTGATTTAAGTGAACGGCTTCTTTTCACCATGTATGTTGTAGTTTGAAAGAAACTAGCTGTTTTTTCAATTGTGTATGGTGAGAGTGTCAATATTTGTAGTTTGTGATGGTGACATTTGCTCTCCAGGAATGAGTTTCAATTCATTCATTAATTTGTCTAGATGTTTTTCAGATTTAGTTTCAGGTTTTGAAGTATCACTTACCTCCTCGGTAATTTGAACACCATAACTGAGTTCTAGCCTCTCCTTCAGGTGTTTCTGAGCAGATGATAGCTTACCACGAGCCTTGCGCTTTTTCTGGCTTAATGACAGCCCTTCTGAAAAGAATAGAAAAAAAGGTTTCACACACCTGAATATTAGTAATTAAATATTAATTATAGTACCTTAAATGCTATATAATTGGCTATATAGTAGATCAAACAGACCTTGTAGTAAAGTATAAGTTATTATATTAATTTATTACTTACTTTTTTAACTGGTGTTTGGTCCAGAAATGCTAGAACTGGTTCAACTGAAGTTGAAGGATTTTCCTTTATCAAGCAATCACTGTCATTGTCCAGATCTTGAATTGAAGAGATGTTACTCAAGCCACTGATAGTAGATGATTCATTTGAATCCTGCTCAGACTCGTTGTTTTCAGTGGTACTAAGTATAGTGGGGTTTTTCATTATCAGTGTCCAGCAGTTCACACACAACAATGAGTCTTTTTTCACTCTTCCAGCACATTTTTCAACAAGTACATCAGTCACTTTTCTAAGATTGATTGTTATGCATTTCTTGTGTTTTTGAATAGGGTCCTGGCAGTATTTCAAGTGCCGAACCATTGTATTTTGATCTGTAAAGATATAGGATTTACAATTAGGTAATATATATTTTTTAGAAAATATATAGCTATACACACTTAATATTTTAGGCCTTGATAGTCTCTGAGGCTCATTAAAACACCATACCCACCAGCCACCCACAGTGCTGGCTGGAACTGTACTAACCTGTAGACAAGGAATTTTGCAACTATCTGTGTTGATTCTGCACTTAGACAAGTAGCAACATGTTTCAACAGGTTTGTTTAGGCTACATGTGAGCTTAGTCTTCCCCTTTCACTATTATAACTATTATTGCCAGTGTAGATTAGCAGTGAAATACAATTTTTATTAAATTCTTGGAGCTTGAGGTCAAATTGATAGCTAAGATATAAAAATTCCTTGAAATGACAAGCAATTTATAAATATGGTGTTCACTTATAAGTTAGTTACATGAAAAGTACCAACATAAACAAACTTTTTATGATTGTTTCTATTAGTCAAGAACTCTGACTTTGTTTTTTATATCTATAAAAAATGTAATTTTAATTTCTATAGGTCAAATTATGAGCTTAAGTGTGAAAAAATAGGTAGAATTGACGCACAACTTATGAATATGGTGTTCACTTATATGTTAGTTACATGAAAAATACTAACATAAACAAACTTTTTTTTGCTGATTCTAATAGCCAATGCCTATGCCTTCATTTTTTACATTTAAAAAAAAAATTCTCATTTGATACCCCAGAGGTCAAATCGTGACCTCACATTTTGGTTACAGTGTAACTTTTTTATTTTTCAACCTAGAGTTCTAAAACTTGCATATTTGGATTCCTTGTCATTTTCTGATTCTAAATATATATACTTTTATATAATTATGACAATTATTACCCAAGTTATGGCTCGCCAAATGTTAGTAACCTCGCGAGTGACCTCAAATTGCCCGAGGTCATATCTCTTGAACCGTTGGTCGGATTGACCTTATAATTTCAGAAATGGATTCAGGGCTCACAAACTCCCTATAAACCAAATTTCAGCAAAATATGAGAGATGAGGGTGTTAATTTCAATTTTTTTTGGTTGATCTGACAGAGAATGACCCTTGGGTCATTCTCTGTCAGATCAACCAGTGCCTAACACCCTCATCTCTCAGATTTTGCTGAAATTTGGTTTATAGGGAGTTTGTGGGCCCTGAATCCATTTCTGAAATTATAAGGTCAATCCGACCAACGGTTCAAGAGATATGACCTCGGGAAATTTGAGGTCACTTGCGAGGTCACTAACATTTGGCGACCCATAACTTGGGTAATAATGGTCACAATTATATAAAAGTATATATATTTAGAATCAGAAAACGACAAGGAATCCAAATATGCAAGTTTTAGAACTCTAGGTTGAAAAATAAAAAAGTTACACTGTAACCAAATTTGAGGTCACGATTTGACCTCTGGGGTATCAAATGAGAATTTTTTTTTAAATGTAAAAAATGAAGGCATAGGCATTGGCTATTAGAATCAGCAAAAAAAAAGTTTGTTTATGTTAGTATTTTTCATGTAACTAACATATAAGTGAACACCATATTCATAAGTTGTGCGTCAATTCTACCTATTTTTTCACACTTAAGCTCATAATTTGACCTATAGAAATTAAAATTACATTTTTTTATAGATATAAAAACAAGGGCAAAAAATGTAAAATTGTATTTCACTGCTAATCTACACTGGCAATAATAGTTATAATAGTGAAAGGGGAAGACCTACTTAGAGGATTCATGTGCTAGCCTAATACAATTTTTGCATGCTCGATGCTCTCATCAATTTCTTTTTGTGGAAAAATGTATTGAATTCTGCTGCCTCCTCTTAGGGTAGGACAACTCATTACAGTTAATAGATGATGTCCTGGCACTGCACATGAATCCTTGTTTGATGGATAATAATATGCACTTGATCCTGATGACCCAGAGGGATGTAGAAAGTTCACAGTGAAATCTTCAAACTCTTCACAATATTCCTCCACAATTCCATACCAAACTTGCATGTCATAAATGCAGCCAACATACTCTCCTGGTTTGACACATTTTAGGTTACCAAGCATTGCAGGTTCATTAGTAAAATGACTTTTCCTTATTCTTTTCTTTTCTCCAATGCCACTTGAAATGGGATACACCATCAGTTCTTCCTTGTTTAGGGGAACAAATCTATGATATTTCTGAGTTCCAGGAATAGCCCTACTATCCTTGAATCAATGTTCCAACCGTTCTTCTGCATCTTTCAAATCAGCTGTAGTTACAAAGAAAAAATTTATCTTCTTGCTCAAGTTTTCTTCACAAAACTGAAACATGTGTTCTGGTGTAAGAATTTGCCTCTCTGTAGTTCTCTGCAAACTGGCACGAGCAGTAGCTCTTTTCACTGTTCCTCCAATCCCATCACATGCATTTTTGCCATGGGATGTAGCAAAGAAGTGCCATTCACAAGACAGACCAAAATCCTCTTCATGGTAACAGAGATTTGTGAAGTTGTATCTGTTCTTATATTGGCCAGCACATCTATCTGAGAAATAGTGCACCTTCTTCAATTGTGGGCATCTGAATTTAACATATGTCATAAGCCTCAATATGAATGAGTAAACCATTATAGTGTTGTGTTTTAGTGATGCAGATAAGAAACAGACACTAAAATGGCTAAGTTCCTGGTCTGCAGATGATCTATAATAGATGACAAAAGGGTGAACTGTACACTGTGAATTGTCCCAGTGAAACCCTTGGGCAGCATCCTGGACAATGAAAGAATAATTCTCAGAGAAATCACCTACTATAACTACCTCGCTCTGAGGTGGTAGTGTTTCTTTCAACTGCTTGAAGTACTGTGATTGTTGCTGAGCAACAAAGTGATGACGAACCATGCAGGATATTTTCATGCTTAGGGATGATAAGTATTCATGAAGTGGCTCCACCTTATCAATCATTGTACAATGGTCAACAGTCACCCATTGCTTGTAAGATATTTCATTTGGAGCTGATTTCACACTGTCAAGTAACTCAAGAAAATCCAGGACACCCTCTTCTCTTGGGCAATCATTGCAAAGTTGCATTGATGTAATATCTAGAGTGATTAAAAACATACTTATCAATAACATTTTGTATGTTATCTGGGATGATTACTCCAAAGTCCACCAATGTAGCAGAACCAATAGCCGCTCCTGCTCTATCACTTACTTGATATCTGTTAGGATATTTAAAGTAGATTTACATATCTATTGTCAATGAATAATTTATTGGTAATCTTAATCTCTTAGTCACAATGATTTCACTTTAAGCTGTATTAAAAGATTTATCTTTCAGTACTATACCTGTCACATGCTTCAGCTAATGAGCGTAATCTAGTTCTGTTCTGTAATGTTGAGACTTCTGGAACATAGTCTGCATCAAATGAATCATTACAACTGTCGCTATCTGTCAACTCAGGAATGTCCATAGGTTCAGGAGGATGAGGAGGAGGAACTGATTCTTTTGCTTTTTGAGATTGAATAACCCGTGATTTGAATTTTAAGTCAGTGGCTGTTTCTGGGACTTCTTTCAGGGTACAGTAACCATGCCTAGTTGTTTTCTGGTCCTACAAAGTGATTATATTTCATTACACTATAATGTATCTTTTATCTATGGGTCTCTATATGTAAATTGAAATTCTTACAAAAATGAGAAAATATGGTACTAAAATATTACTTATCATTAACATCATTAATAGTGTATTATTGATATTACTAACTTATTAAATGCACTTTAAGAATTGTAGCAAATTATTAATAATTGGTAAAATTAATAATTGATAATTAATTAATATTAATTAATAATTTACAACTTGAAATTCAATCAACAGACCTACCTCATAAAACTGGTAATCAGATTCAGTCATTTTTAGTAAGTGCTTTTTCTCTGTATCTGCCAACAGTTTGTGATCATGTTGATATATGTCAAATAAAACGTTTACAGTTTTCAGAAAATCATCCAGATCTTGATGATATTTAGGTCCCCTTTTCTTTTTGTCATACTTCAGAAGGCAGTTGAATTCCTTTATTTGGGTTTTCAGTCGGCTCTGTATGGCATTTACTGATATTGGATAAACATTATATGTGACCCACAATTTATGCAGTTTCTCAGAAGTAGCTCTCAGTACAGCATCTGTTTTATAGTCTCTGAAACACAAACACCTTTCAATAACTTGCTTCAACGTAGGCAATTTCCCTAAAGGAAACTGTTCTGCTGGCATAAAACGTACATCACCAAGTACTTTAGCAACTGTTTTCCTTGTAGAAGTCATACTTTATATTGCAAATGTTGAATTCAATGACAAATTGCAGTTGGAAACTTATAACAAAGGCACCTGAAAAAAAAAACAAGTTTTCAATTTATTACGTTTAAAAAAAGTTTATGAAGCAGCCCCACCCTCTATTCTTTAATCAAGCATAATGGATGCAAGATAACAAGGAAAAGTCATATCATGTGATCACTATGTCCATGTCAACATCCTTTTAGGGCAATGTTAGTAATCAAAAAGCCAAATCATGCTTATTTTAGAATTTCTTTTGTCACTAAGGTCCGTCAAAAGGGGGTCTATGGGCCCCAAAAATTAGTTTTTCTAAAATAACTCAAAAACTAAAGGGTTTATGAAAATATACACTCTTAATAATTTGTTCTAAATCTAATTCTGCATTGTTTGGTATGCAAACCATCTCTCTAGCATGTTCAGAAGAAGAGAGATTGCCATTTTCCTGATTTTGCTAGTGTGGCATTAGATGTTTTTACAAAAATGGGGGTGGCCACCAATTATTTTTTTCAGGAATCTTATTTTTATATCAAAAGCCAACTGTTAATGACTCTGATTAATTCTATCTTGAGTTTCAGCCCGGCCTAAATTATTGTCATAATCAGGCTGTAGAGAGGCGCATTAAACTTGTAACAGAGGCTTCCTAAACTGTGGTAGGATTTGAATGTTGTGATAACATTATTTGACAAAAGATAAAATCAAGAAAACTGATGAAAGTGTTCAGTACAAAAATACATTATTTTGAAGCTGTTTAGATGATTATTTTTTATTACTTTGTTTAATGAATGATAGATTGAATGTGTTATATGAATGTGTAATACAGCAGTCCCTCACTTAATGAAGGGGTTACATTCTTAAAAAGCCTTCGTTATGTGAAAATTTGTTAAGCGGGACCTAATTTTTCTATTGTTTTATATGGGAAAAATTCAGTTTGGTTCCTAGCACACTTTTTTTGATAGCCTAATATAAATAGAGTGGGTAAAGTTCACCGAAATTATCTATTGTTATTGCCCTCCTCCTCTTTGTTGGATTGGGTAATGATGTTGAGCTTGGACATTTTGATGCCATGCTATATATTGGGGTTGTGAAATAGTAACAATAACACTTCATAGAACATCATTTTCATTATGAATGCAACATGTGAGGATGCACAACAAACACTGATGCTGCAAAAGTGTGTTGTGGGGATGGTGGGAGACCATGCGTTAGGTGGGGGAGAGAGAGCTTGCCTGTGTTGTGGGAACTGCCAATGTAGCGCGCCGCAGATTTAAAAAATCTTCACCTTTATTATAGATAGTGAAATTTCCTTCGTAATATTCGAAAGTAGTATTAAATAAAAACCTTCATTGTAATGAACATTTGTTAACTGAACCTTTATTAAGCGAGGGATGACTGTAATGAAAATTGCAATTTTTGGCCAAAAATAATATAAATATGGATTTTTTGATGCATTATTGAGCCTGCAGCCCTCTGCAAATGTTTTAATCTGCTTCAGAGGTAGAAAATACATCATAAACAGTTTTTAATTTGTCTTTCTATCATGTCCAGAACCTGAGATAGGTCACTGGGTTCAAATTTTGGTCGCGCACACATACGATTTGTATAAATTGGCCAGTAACAGTCAGTTTTGTATGCAACCACCCAAAATCAGTTTTAAAGTTTAATCCTGGACAAAAAACAACTATCTAGACCCCCTCAATTTTGATCCTGGCACTTTTGATTTTTTCACTCCACCCTAAATTGGATAGCTTAGCACTCAGACTTGAAATGTTGTGTAGAGATTGTTACCCCACAAGATTTATAAAATAGATACAAATGTTTTCCAAATTTTTTATGATATTGTATTGAAAAGAATTTTAATTTAATTTATTTTCTTAAAACAAATGCAGACAATAGGATAAATCTAATTTTGGTTTCTACATAGGCTAGTTCTTCTAGATAGGCCCAAAGTGGAAGTCACCATTACATTTGCATTGTCATCTGTAGGCTTGAATACTTTTTGCAAATCATTTTGGTTTGACAGCCTGTAATATTTAACATTACTTGTTTTTTATTGTCCAGTTTTAATCAAGGATTTCAAAAATAACATTCATGTTTTAGAGAAATAAATAGTGAGGCAGTTATACATTTTAGTTTAGAGAATATCATATATGCTTTAAGATTCCAAAATCCCTGAAAGTTTTACGTCAACTGTATGCTCATGATGATTGGTTAGGTTAAGTCATGATATTTTTGTTTGTTTTGACAGTAAACTAATGAAAATATCATGACAACCTAACCAATCATCAAGGGCATACAGTAGGGTGCATCAGCCTATAAGGGGTGAAATTTTGAACTTCGGATATTGATTCAGCCCTATGATATTATGGTTACAATCCCCAACAAACCTTCAGTGTCCACGTTTCAAGCTGTTCTGACAATATTTAGTGGGTCCACCTCGAAGATGAAAATTTGACAGTTGTGGAATTTTATGGTTTTACTAGAAAATCTTGTGTGTAAGCGTTGTAGATTTTGTTTGAAAAAAAAATTGTAAATATAGTTAGTTTTAGGCAAGTTTTAGCCTCAATTCATGAAATTATCTGTCTTTTTAGACTTTTTTTTGTATTATTCTGAGAATCATGAAGTGAGTTACCAGGATGCGGGACGAGGACCCAACTTGCCAAGCATCCCACCGACCACCACCTATTAAAAATGGTATTTCATGATAAAATACTTGTAAAAATTGATTTATTTCTTATTGATATCTTAATTCTTCTTCTTTGTCCTTTTTTCTTTTAAAACAGATGATAAAGAAGCTTGTCTCTTTCAAAGATTAGGAGTGGCTTTTCTGTCAGCTTCTACAACTTGAGAGAACATTTTGAAGATGTTCTTCAGTCCTTGCAGCCTCATAAAAGTCACTGCATAGTTTTACTGCCCTCTCAGAGCCATCATTTATGACATTTATAGCCAAAAGTTTTTCTTTGGAAGATATAAATGATGCTGTTATTTTCCATTCAACAATCTCAACCATTAAAAAATCATAGTCTAACTGTAGTGAAGAGAATATGAACCATGAGTTTTTGTCAACCAAGTCAGCTAGTGTGGTTTCCGATCGTAGATTGGTAGGGAAATTAGGCTTTCCAAAACTAGATCCATGTCTACCTTCTGGAACCACTGTCTCAATCTTGTGTGGTTTATAGGAAAGTAGATGGTTTGTTATAGCACGAAGTTCATTTTTTGGAACCAAATCGCTGAATAATACAAGAGGAATCATCTCTGATGAAAGGTACCAGAGATGATGTTTCAAAGATGTTAGAGCACTATTTGCTATTTGCTTGTTTACTTCCTCGTATCTAAGAAGCTTTTTGTAAAGCTGCAAATCGTGCCATGGTGCATCAAAAACTGAAGAGCAGGTCATCCACCATGGGTAGTAAATCAGTGAAATGAAGGTTGCAAAGTCTCTTAGTTTCAGAATTTGTTGCTTGTTTGTGATTGTTACTGAAGATAGTTTCGAGATATTATCTTCTAGTAATGCAATTTTTAGAGCATATATTGCTTTACTCATCCATCTGGCTCTATGTATAGCACCAGGTCGCTGAAGGGTTATATCCTTATCACTAGGTCCTGCATTTAAGTATAACACAACTAAGTCAGAAAATTGTTTGTAGTCATATTGTGTATGTTGCTTTTCTGTATTACTTATTTGAATTGCATAATCAGTCCATTCCTGAAGAATCTCCTGGACAGCTTTGGAGTACTGATTGAAGTCAATTTTTTTCAATTTTTCATTCTTGGAAATCCACTGAAACTTTTCTTGAAATCTGTTAGAGACATTAATTTCTGGTCCACTCGAAGTTTCTACTTTCATTTCCTGAAACACATGACTCATAATAACTTCACCAACATGATGCCTGCATGCAGACCATAATAAAGGCCGTCCAATCTCTTGTTGGATAGTTATGCATGCAGCGCTCACATGTCCTGTGTTGGTTGCTGTAGTGTCAAAAACCAAGTTCACTATTGAATCGGAGCAGTTCCACAATTTCAGTAGCTTCATAACTTCTTCAGTCAAGTTTTTCCCAGATTGGCCACTGCCACCAGCACTAGGATGATATGATGGAATACCAAGTAGTTTGAGATCCATTGAATTTCCAACTGATACGGCTAATCGTTCTTCTGTAACATATTTATCCTGCAGAGTAGAAATTATTTTTGAATCCCAATGAAGAGAGGCCAATTTAGGAGGATTCCAGGATTTTTTAATGGAACTTGAAATTTTTTGGGCTACTTCGCGTCTTGCTCTATCAGCTGTAGCATATGAAGTTGCCACTGCCTTAGTGTTACCACCACATTCTTCAACAAAAGCTTTTGTGAATGCAGCCTGTTGTGCCGGAGTCATTTTCATTCTTGATGCCAAAGAAACAAGTTTCGGTCTTTTCAGAATGTCATGAGGAATGATAGCTTGAGTACCTAAACAGACTGTTGACTGTGTGGATTTTCCATCTTTTTCAGCTCCATCATTAGCTTCTGACTCACTCTCAATGGTAGTTGTATCTATCGCTTGTGCTACTGCTTTCTAATTCAACATAACTGCAAGAAGCTTCAGTGTCTCTCAATTCCTTTTCTTTTCTCGCATTTTCTTCACATTTTCGAAAATTAATGCGCTTCATTTTGGATGCTAAAGTTTGATCATGAGCTCCAAAAGAAGCAATTCTATCCCCTTGCATAGATTGAAGAAATTGTATATCTTCTGGATTACTCATAATTTTTTTGGCATTTTTAATCCACAGTGGAAAAGTCATTTTAAGTTGCATTTCCATATCTTCTTGTCTTTGTACTTTGTAGCTCTCTTCTTTTCAATGGAATTTCTCTGTTTCACATTCTTTTCTGACAAAATTATTTTCTCACATGCTTTTTTCTCAGTAATCATTGGTATGTTGGCTTTATTATAGAATGGTTGAATTTTTGTTAAAACAATTTTAGCTATATCTCGCTTAGTTCTTCTCTCTTTTAGACCCTGTTGCTGGTGAAATAGGAAACATCTAAGAACTTGTTCACTTGTTGGCAAGCGACATCCTACAATCTTTGCATCATTATTTGTGATGCCAGGACCTAATCCAAATATACAGGTTTTTTTTCGTGTTTTAACATCAACTTTATCTGCACCACTTGAACAAGTTTTACCACTAGCAGTGGCTTCACTGGCTTTACCACTATTATCCATTATATCATATATCAACTATTATCACCAACATATATCAAAAATTGACCTGTAATAGAAACAGATTAATATTAAAGTAGTCTACATGCCTGAAAATAAGAAAAAATAGCTATAGGTATTTCATGATGGCAAATGATGTTTATTAATAGTAGCTATGGCTTAAACACAAGCAAACTAAACATACTAGGCCTATAGTACCTTAAGGATCATTCAATTCAATAAAATAAAGGTACCGGTATATGTGAAAAAAATAATTTAAGGCAATTTATCCCAAAAATTGTCATTTTTGTAAAAGTTTAGGAGCTAGGTGGACCCAGTAGATATTAATCAATTCACCTGATATTTTGCATGTGAATTTGTTTTAGGGAATGTAACCATAATAACGTAGGGCCAAATCAATTTTTGAAAGTTGCCATTTTTGATGCACCCTAGCATACAGTTGACCTAACTAGGCATTCTGTTAACCTAACTGGGCATTAAGCTAACCTAACCAGTTGGTAGAGTCTAAAATTTAATGGTCCCATAGCCATGACTTGTGTTTTTCCACTGGCCATCAAATTGAAAAGATCCCAATATGGTTTAAAAAAAAGTATATATATATATAAAATTTTTATATATAAATTTGTATATATAAATTTGTTAAATTGCATATAACTGCCTCACTAGTTGTTTCTCTAAAACATGAATGTTATTTTTGAAATCATCGATTAAAACTGGACAAAAAAAAAAGAAGTAATGTTGAAAAATATTACAGGCTGTCAAACCAAAAAGATCCCTTTTTGCTGAAATTAAAAAAACAAAAAGTGTTTGGTTTGTACAGCTCTGTATAAATTTATAACTCTACAATAGGACCACAAGGTTAATATGTAGTAAAATACATTACCCAAGATTCTAGTAAAATCTATACTTTTCTAATGTAATTTAGTGTTTTTTGATCAAATCTGACCCTCATTTCTTATGCAAACTGAATTTAGGTGTGGTCAGGTTTTAGCAATTTTGCACAAGAAATGAAGGTCAGATTTGAACAAAACACACTAAATTACATTAGAAAAGTATAGATTTTACTAGAATCTTGAGTCAGGTATTTTACTACATAATTACTGGACTACAATTTTCTGCCTCAAAAGTAGGCTACCTATAAAGTTTCTGAAAATACTGTATATAACTATAAAATAAGTTGTTTGGACAGTTTTAAAACAAAAAGATAGGAAATCCACTGGCTTGACAAATGTTTATATTTGCTGGCTTGTTTTAATTTCTGTAAATGAAGTAGCAATTAAGGTAATTTAAAAGAATAATTGAAGACAGTATCTGCAATCTTTCTTGCTATGTACAGTAGGGTGTGACAGTTGCCCCAACTTTGTCCTACAATGCTGTTCAAAATTTTGGTGTTGCATATTGACATAAAAAATACCCACGTGCAATTTTTTGAAGATGCATGCATATTCGAGTGAGCACCATCAATTTGAAAAATAGCGATTTTGCTTATACGGCATACGTGCCTATATATGAGATTACACAACCATCATAAGGGATATTAACACAAATCATTTGCCTGTCTTAATTAAAAGCTGTTATCACTAACACAAAAAAATTAATCATTCTTATTCTCTCATGGTACATTAAGGGGTTTTATCATATATTCACAAGGTATTATTTCTCTAGAGCAAGAAACCATGATTTCTGTTCGGAAACAGATGATCATTTGCGCTGATTAGGAACGCGGAGTCTGTCATTTTCAACTACTTGAAGGACTTCTTGAAAGCGCTCCTCATCCCTGGCAACATTAAGAAAGTCATGGCAAAGTTTTACACCACGCTCTGCAGCCTCATTGATGACCTGAAGCTTGTCCACAACCCGTTTCATGTTCAGGTAGTCGTCATGATCCGCCCATTCACTGGCTGGACTGTGGAGAAACTGATAGGGCATGCCTAAAATGGTGAAGAACCGGCTTGAGTCAGGCCCAATTAGGTCCACCAGGGCAGTGCCACTTTCTGGGACAGGGGGAAGATATGGCTTTCCATAGCCCCCATGATTGAGCCCCACTCTCTTAGTAACTTCAGTGCCTTCATGGCAAAGAAGGGCCTTCCTCATCTCCTCTTTTGTCCTTTCTTGTACTTGGGACGAGAACAAAGCCAGTGGGGCCAACTCCTCAGTTAGGTACCAAGTGTGTCTACCGAGTGCCACACGTGCTTTGTCAACTATTGTGGCATCATATGGGGCAAATTCAGCCAAGGTTTCGACCAAATTCAAGTCATTCAGTTTCGCACTTACTGGAACGGGGCAAACAATCCACCATGGGACATAAACAGTGACTGTGAACACAGCAAACCGTTCTAACTTGCTGATTTGACTTTTAGTCACAACCTCGGCTTTGGGAAACTGCTCTTTGATCTGGCCTGACAAAAGAACAATCTTGAGGGTATAGAGCAGTTTAGCCATCCACCTTGCTTTGTGAAGTGCGCCGGGGTAGACCATTGTGAAGTTCACTGGCTCGGATCCTTTAGTTACAAGCAGCAGACAAAGCTCTACCAGCTCCTTGTAGTCGCCACGTGTAAATGGTTGGGCTAGAGATTCACGGAAGAAGTCAGCCATCTCCTGCTGGCGCTCCTCAAACACTCCAGGCATTGCGGGGTAGTAGTATTTCTTTTTTTCATTGTACGCCAGTTGAGAGAAATGGTTCTTGAACCTAGAAATGCAATTATTGGGATTATTGTATTTCATACTAATCTATAATATTGTTTTAGGGGTATTAAGATTGATATGATCGATCATTTGCTTGGTGTTAGTATATCTTATAAGTCTAATAAAAGAAATTCCACTAAATTTGTTCATTAGATAATAATATTCCTTGTTATTTTGTAAAGCTTATGACTCACCTGGAAAACCATTATGTTTGGACTTGAAGAGCCCTCCACTTTCAAGCAATCCCAGCAAACACCTAGGATGACTTCGCCCACATGCCTGCGACAGGCACACCAGAATATGGCACGCTCTAATTCCTTTTGGAGGGAGACGCAAGCAGCTGTGTTTTGTCCTGAAAAAAAAATGTAATTGTAGTTTAAGGCCACCATTTCAGGCACGTGCTTTTTGCAGATTTTTTGTTAAATCATTCACTGTATTTTGGTATTAATGTCGTGATAAATTCATGCTGATGTTTGAAATAGGTTTACCTGTATTGGATGAAGTTGTGTCGAAAACCATACCAACGACATTCTGTTCACACTCCCAATCGACCAGAAGTTGTTTGGTTGCTGTTGATATCAAGTCTCCTTGAACCAGGCCAGCTTTTTGAGTCAAATGCGGAAGAGGTGGGACTCCAAGAAGCTTTGTGCCATTGACACCAGACACAAGAATGGGCAGGCAGTCATCAATGCCTTTGGAATCCAGCGTGTCCATAAGTTTACCATCCCAGTGCACCAGTACTTTGTCTGATGGTTGCCATTCATCCATGATTTTTAAACTTATTTCTGACACGATGGAAGCTCGGTATCGGTGGGCCATCCTTGCATTTAGACTCGGCTTTGATGTATCTCCACCACATGCAGATACAAGGGAGTACACAATTGCACTCAGCTGGGTCAGTGAGATGTTGTTTCGAACACTGCATGAAACAAGTTCTGCCGACTTCAGAATATCATGGGGCACAAAAATTGAAACTCCCTCTTTCACTGTTCTCCGATGTTTTCTCTTTGGTTCAGCAGTGCTGGCCTCATCAATGTCATCGTCCTCATCAGAGCTAATAGGTGAATCAATATCAGCCTGTACATTCTCAGCATGATCACATTGCTCTCTCTCTTGTCGCTTCTCTTCTCGCATCTGCCTTTTCTGTGAGTACTTTGTTTACCCCGGAGTAGGTAGCTACTCTGTCACTTAGCATGCTTTTCATAAGAGTATGTCAGTATTGATGGCATCTTGTTCAGCCTGAGTTTTCCCCTTTTTCGCAGCCGCCATGTCTTTCAACACTGTGTTCTTATAAAATTTCATTGTCAGGCTCAATTCTGATTTAAACTTCATAATTCCAGGATCATCAGCCTGTCTTCTATCCTCATTCTTTTTCATAAGCATCATGTAGTCTTTGTCATAGTAAGTTTTAATCACTCAGCCAATATTGTTCCTGCCTGTAATGGTCGGGACATTCGCCTTCTGGTAATGCAAAAGCACATTGTCAATGGTGGCAGATAAAGCCTGGTCCCAATGCATATCCCGAAGGTTTGCTAACAGACATAGTAAGACCTGCCTATTAGTTGGCAGTTTGCAGCCCTTTATTTCCTTTTCTTCTTCTCGGGGTACGGTGCCCAATAACATTCTGACATACTCATCATCTTGCCGTGTATCCATGATTAAATTCTCTATTCACAACATCAAATCACTGTCAAGGGAAAAGAAAAGAGCATCATTAAAATTAAATGCAATAAAATAATACGTGGAAAATTTGTGGGTCAGCGTTCCAGACCCGGAAATGAAAATCTGATAAAACGTGCTATTTTCACACTTATTTATGAAGTTCATAAGCTGAAATAGCAATACTTGCTGGTACGACGGTGCTAGCTCAAACATGCACCGATCTCCAAGAAAATTTACAGGGGTGTTTCCTAGATAAATACACAACACTAAAACTTTGAACAGCATTGTAGGACCATTTTTTGATTTTTGGAGGGCAACGGTCACACCCTATTGTACAGTCATGACAGTACATTTTTTAACAAATTGGGATCTATTCAAAAATGCCTCACCATGTTCCTATTTGTTTAGATGATAATTCTTAATTTTCTTTTCAGAAGAAGTTGTCTGATAATGACAGCAACTCAAAATTTGAAAATCAGATTAATTTGAATGCTGACACCCACAATAAAGGTAAGCTACAGTTACTGTAGATGTTTTTCACTATAATTTACTTTGAAAATCTGCTAAAAGGAAAGTTAATTTATTTATTATACAGGGTGTCCCAGAAGTCCTGCCCCATAATGTACAACATATTAGCCTGTGAGGCTTGACTTCTGGGATAACCTGTATATTTTCAAATTGTAGGTACAATATTTTTTGTTGAAAGTAATTTTTTATTTTTTTCAGTCAGGCCTATAAGAAAATGGCTTTATATCATTATTCCCAGTTATGAATGATTACACTGCCCAACACCAATTTTGCTGATTTAATTCTAACACCTGTTTTTAGGTAACTTTGGTGTCCTGATTTAAAAAATCACCTTAGTTTTTGCCTATCACATCAGGTTTTCGAGCAATCAAATACGGAGATATCGCATTTTGGCAGGGTTATGCCCAATTTTTTTCTTTTCAAAAAATAAGTTTTTACATACTCAGAATCAGCATGGAAAAGTAAACAATTGTGCAGGGAGTGAACTTTAATATACAATGGTAATATTGACACATAAAGTGATTAAAAGTGTTTAAATAAGCAAAAAATGAATCCATGATCATGACATCACGCTCACACCTGGGGAAATCACAGATACCCAAGATTTTAATATGTTGTACATGACCTTTAGATTTAATGCACAGATTTGCGTATTCCATAGATAAAATTTTAACAGCAAAACAGCTGTTAACAGGTCTCAAAAATCATCAATTTTCATAAGTGCCCTTCATGGATCACCCAAAATAGGCATATTGTATTGCACATTGCACGAAAACCTGATGTGATGGACAAAATCTAAGGTGATTTTTTAAATCAGCACATCAATATTATCCAGAAACAGGTCTTAGAATTAAATCACCAGCAAAAAACTTTTTTTTGTTGGGCAGTGTTATCACTGATAATAAGTATATAAATTAAAAAAGTTCATATTGATAAAACATGTTCATATATTACTGTATTACCTATACAGCACATGATATTATACCCATACAAAGGTGTTTGTATGGCTTTAAATAATATTCTTGTGCTTAAAGAAAGAGTTCTTGCAGTTCCTAAGAAAGTTTTGCACTTTAAGCTTCCATATAGTAGATTGGACCAGTATCATTTTGAGGTGTGGACTGGAAAAACTAGTTCGAACATTTTCTCCTCAAGTGCAGTTTAAATTTAGCTGTTTTGATTAGCATTAATCAAATTGGAGATTTTCTTGAGGTTAAGGAAGAACTTGCCTACCCTTCCACATTCGTCTGTAATTTATAAATACAATTGTGGTGAATGTAACTCCATTTACATAGGAATGACATCACATCAGCTACATGTCAGAATTAATGAACATAAAGGGTGCAGTAGTCATACAGACTCTCTTAGTAACATGTCAAACTCAAGTATTAGAAATCATTCAGAGGAAACAAGACACCCTGTGAGGATGGATAATTTTAGTCCTTTCTAGTGTCCCTCTGAATCTTGTGAAAACTACCTCCATTTTTGAACACAAGCCAGATCTCAACAAATGTACCTCATTTAATGTGCTAAATATTCTTAGGTAATGTATATTGATTCTGTATTTTTGTAATTTAGCTTTATTCTGGTTGTATCCTTAAATTTTTTTAATTGATGGCTTACTTTAGATTTATAATTTTATAAAGTTTTTAATTTGTGCGTACATGATTTATTTTATTGCTAATATATTGTAACTACTTTTAGAAATCACTGATGATGATAAATAAAGTTTGTTTCCTTCCTTTCTGGTTTGTCATTGTCTTAAATGTAAGTAGTGTGTCATAATAAAATTCTATCAGAAGGTGCAAAGTATAGTTTTAAAGGTTTATGTAGGTATATTTTTTTATGAAAAGATATACTGTACTCCCATCATCCCATGATACAAAACATATCACTATGATAATATCTTTTGCTTTCAGGACCTCCAAATAGTGTAAATGCAGTTCATTATGGCGACTTTGGTTTCACTCTTCCATGTGAAATCACCAACAAAGAAGTAGTATCAGCCCTTCAACGAGCAAAGACATTAGAGTGTCGGAAGAAAATTGCCAATATATCATGTGAAGTATGAAATTATCTTCAGATTTAATTTCATTGAATTAGGCTACCATTTAAAAGTTTTTGCATCATTAGAAATTAATAGTTTCAGAAGCTCCTTCAGGATTTGGGTGAGGGGGGTAGCTGGTATCAAAATCTGCCTCAAATAGCTTCTAAAGAATGTTTTCTGGTGTCTGTTTTGCTCATTGATGAGCTACACATTTTGCCATGCTTTCAAAGAACATAAAATAATGTCTTTTGTACATAAAAATTTTCTCTTGTACATAAAAATTTCCATTACAAAAAGTTAGCATTGTGAAAAAAGTAAATTTACTAAGGCAAGCGGGGTGGCTAGCAACCTTAGCCCCCCCGTGGAGGAGCCCCTGAGTTTTTAATTTCAGTTGTTTAAATAATATTGCTGGACCTTATTTATATATAACTTGATTTCGCTTATGAACCTTTTTAATAAGTGGATAGGACATTCACTGGGCTTTAAAAAAATAGAGCTTACTACACTGAGGTTACAACAGTGTGTAAACTAAGACACCAGGCAAACTTGTTCACACTTGGCAGTAATTCTGAGTTATGTCATGGCCACATTGGATCACTGCTTCTCCTTGTTAGATTAGTGAGGTTAAGCAATCTTGGGTTATAACTCCATGCATAACATTATTATTATTTCTTGACTAAGGATGTATCCTGATCAGCTGCTTTGGCTTATCACATATATATATATATATATATATATAACTGGTTTTTTTTTTTTTTCCGCTATATCTTCAATTACACAGTCGCATTCAATGATTTCTATATAACCACATGCCCTGAAAGAAGGCAAGTCACTTGAAACACTTTCCATATTTATGTTTAATCTTTAAACAGTAATATAATAAAAGTGGATGAGTGCAAATACAATGTTCTAACACCCAGTAGCAAATGGAACTGGCTAACGGCACAGAGCACTCACAGAAATGAGCGATAAACAAGCCAGCTATAGGGACTCGCTGATTGGCTGATATCCCCTGTGTCATCATCCCATAGTCCCACTATAGCCTTCGGTACTCGCACAATTACTGCGATCAACCGTAGGTGTGGCTCATCTAATAACATCGCTATTTCATCGCGCTCTCCAAACTGCAGAAATTATTGTTTGATCAACTTTTTAAGTAATGTCTTAATATTTGCTAAAAATAACTTTTGAATTCTCTGAGGTTGGTTTACTGCCAGTAAACGTGATAACACAGAGAATACGCCACTGTTATTGACATTAATTTGGCTAAGAAATATAGAATTTTTTTTAGTTAAAATAAAATTTGTTTATTAACTCATTAAACTGTGTATGTATGTATGTATGTATGTGTTTCTCTTTACTAAGTTACCTCACTAACCTTTGTATGTAGGTTGATTTGATAACTACTAATGATCTTAGTTAAGCCCCTCCAAAAGTGTAAAAAGCTGTATGGTATTTAATAAATCATTAAAGTAATAAGTCTTCTTACTACAGCATTAAAATTTATCATGAAAATAATACAAGCTTGTATAGAGAAATGTAATTGTTTTACTTTTCGTCATGATGTCATTCTAGGTTGAAAAGGGCACATTTTATCCTTCACGACTAGTCAGCTTTTGTCCAACATATGGTAAGTAGAATATAGAAGTCAATCCTTGCACGCACTTATTTTCATCAGCATATACTTATTACTTTTAAAAACTTTTGTTTTCGGTTTTCCAGCTTTCTTATCTCTTTAAATATATAAATAAAAAGTTCATATTTCCTTCTTGCTTCAATATTTCCATAACATAATTAGCTCTAACTTTAAGATGTTCTTGACTCGTTTCATGATATTAACAAAGAAACTTTTCTTTATTATTTTATTTTCATTAAAGGAAGGAGAGGTGAGAATTTAAAGTATCTTTTCCTGTATGTAAGAAGGTGGTTATTTTCATTAAGAATAAATAATGAAAAAGATTTAATTTCGACTATTAATTTTAATGTTAGAGTTTAGTAACCTTCAAATTAGAGTTAGTTGCAGTAGTCATTTAGGGCCTATAATAATAGAAAACATATATTTTTTTAGTTATATCTGGGTTCATTCTTCAGTACTGGGTATAAAAGGTGGATAATATCAATTATCAACAGTTTGGAATGGTTAAAAAATCATTTAGTTACGAAATAGTTACATAAATACCTGTAACCAGACTTAATTGCCAGTTATAGAATTCTGAGATGTTTAGGTTTAAATGGTTATTTACAGTATTTCGTGTCTGCGATCTTACGCAGTTTTTGTGTTAAATTATCCTAATGTTGTCTTTAAGGTCACATAAGAGGAAGACCAATGGGTTGCTTCAGAGATAATATGAACGACCGTATTTTAGGGGGACACATGGTGATATTGAAGAAAAATTCCCCATCTATTTGCTCAGACATTTGCTTTCAAAGGGGATTTGTTTACTCGGGAGTCCAATACGTGTAAGTACTTTAACTGAAATGCTTGAATAGTGTCAAACTAAATATCAGTTGCAGCCTCATGTTGGCAGCAGTAAGTATTTCATTAAATTAAATCTGCAGTAATACCATCAATACGATGCAATGAAGAATAATTCAGTTTTACCTTGACTTTATTTATGTAGGAAAGAATGTTTTTGCGGGAATGGAGAATTGTCATCCAAGTATCGTGTACCTGAAACTGAATGTGATATGAAGTGCGCGGGAACTCAGAATAAAAATTTGGGGTGTGGAGGTTACTTAAGAATGAACATCATTGAAACTGGATTATCAAGTAAGATGAAGAAACTTTTTTCATGCGCACTTTTGAGAGCACATCATTGTTAAGCTGCTAGCCTAAATTTGAAGGATAAATGGAATACAGTTATTTCAGTTGGTAATAAAAACTAACATTTTTCCTTTCAAGAAACGAATCCAAAACCTTTACGGAAGCCTACCAATACGTCTTTGCCCACCGTCAGAATCGCGTACATTCTGACAGTGAATGGAAGATCGTTGAGGCAGATATTTAGGCTCTTTAAAACTCTTTTCCATCAAGATCATTTCTTCTTTATTCATGTGGATTTGGTAAGAAGGAATTTTTGCAAAATGTTTTATTTAGGCTTTGAGCAACTTCAGTTTAATTGTACAATTGAATTTTTCCTAACAGTGGAAGCCATCTGTGTTTTATCGGTGTTTCTCAACCTTTTTCAAGTGAAGGCAAAGGACAAGCAGGAAAAAGGAAGAGGAGCAACTATATATATAATATATATATATATTATATATATATATATATATATATATATATATATATATATATATATATATATATATATATATATATATATATATACCCCTCCCCGCGGGCGGTCTTTCTGGGGTGGATCGCCCGCGGGCTCCTGCCTCCATGTGGCGAGGGGGGTCAGCCGCGGCTGGGGGCCCTGCCGGGTCCCCGCCCGGTTGCGAAGTGGACTTTTAGCATACCCTGCTATCCTACAGCCCCTCTTTCCTGTCTTCCCCTCTTTCCCCTCTTCCTTGCCCCCTCTGTTTTTTCTGCTTTCTCTGTTCACTTCGCGCGCGCCCCGTGGGCTGCCGGGGCTGGTCGCTGGGGGTCTCGCCCCATGGCCGGGGCCGGACTAAGTTGGCTGGTAGGGTGCCCAGGCCTGGGACCCTGGGGGGCCTTGGTCTTTGCTGCCGGCGGGGGAGAACTCTCGACGCTGCAAGGGCCCCTTTTGAAACGGGGGTACCTACATGGGACGAGGCACCCATCCCCCGCCGGCGTGCGCTTGGTCCCCTTGGGCCCCGGGTAATCGGTTCCCCGCGGCCCCGGGCGCGAAACAACAATAAAAATTTTCTATGGAAACACTTACAAATCTAATGGACCTCGTTGACGACCCGGCTTGTGCATCTGACCTCCCTCTGACTACCTCTTTGGACCGTGGGTCTGGTAAGGGCAGTCGGCAGCCCTCGCCCACCCCGTCTGCTCTTCTTGCCGACACCTCCTCTCCCTCTCTTCCCCAGGCTCGTGGCGCCGCTGCCCGACCCCCGCCAGTAGCGGATGGACCTGCAGTGGACCCCCCGACTCCTGGATCCCCCCATATTCCACGTCCCCGATAGGGACCCACCTGCTTTTTCGCCCTCAGGTGGGAGGCCCGCGGCCCCGGTCGCCTCCCACTCCGGTCGGGCCTCATCGCCCCCGGCCCCCTCGGCCCCTGGGGGACGTGGGACCCGACGTCGCCGTCCGCCTTTCTCGTCTTCACGCCCCCTCGAAGTTCCGGTGGTGTTTGGCCAGACGGCTTCACTCGGCCTTAGGACGATGGACAAGTTCCTCGTCCTCCGCCCCTCCTCCTCCAAGCCCCTCCCCACTAACCACGAACGCCTCTTTCGAGCGATCCATGGGAAGACGGGGACGGCGCGTTTTGACCTTCGGCCTCAGAGGGATGGCTCCATTTTGATAAGGTCGCGTTCCTCTGCCGAAACCTCCTCTCTGCTCGCTATCCCCGATGTCCTGGGCTGCGGGATTACGGTGACTCCCCACCCCCGCCTCAATCAGTGCCAGGGCACAATTTACGCTGCTCATCTTCTACCCATCCCGGTGGAAGACCTCCAGATTGACCTCGCCTCCCAGGGTGTTGTGAGGGTGTACCGCTTTCCCGACCGATCGCGGTCCCCAACCGCCCCTTCTCCTCGCCTGCTCCTCACGTTCGACTCACTGGTGCCCCCCGTTTCGGTATTCTGGGGCTTTGGTGAGAGACGAGCGTGCGAATTCTCAGTACGACCATACGTGCCAGATCCTACGCGCTGTTTTCAGTGCAATAGGTTTGGCCACGTGAGCAGCTCCTGCCGTCAGCCGGCCCCGTTGTGTGTCCGCTGCGGCGGCCCTCCCCACCCCTTGCCCTGTACTGCTCCGCCTTCCTGCACCAACTGCCATGGACCACACCCTGCTTCATCCCGCTCTTGCCCGTCCTTCCTCTTTGAAAGGGAGGTTCGGGCCCTCTGTTCATCAGAGTTTCTCAGCGCTCGGGAGGCGCGGGACCGGTTGCGTGGCTGCGAGGCCCGGCGTGGTGCCTCGTACGCCGAGGCTCTCCGTTCCCGGACCCCGTCCTCACCGGCGGTTCCCAACGCGCCTCCACCCACCGTGTCCGCTACTCCCAGTCCATCCTCTGCCGCCCAGCGGACTCCTACCGCGGCTCCCCGTACTACCAGCGCGTCCCCACGTGCTCCCTCCGCGAACGCCGATGCTTCGTCGGCAACCCCCCCTGCCCCTTCTACGCCCTCTCCACCGGCGCCTTCGGCCACCCCCATTCCGGATCGTGACCCGCCGTCACCCATGCGGGCCGCACGACGGAGGGGTAGGGGCCGCAAGCGCCGCGCCAGTGGTGACCCGAAAGGTTCGAAGCCATAAGCCCCGCATCACCTTCCTCTCCCAAACACAAACGCCCCTTCGCCCTACCGCCCCGGTGTCCTCACCGTCCCCACTGCGCAACCGTTATGCACGCTCCCCCCTGGGTCCCCGACGGCCCTCGTGGTGGGGGCTGAGATACACCCCTCTCCGGCCCGGTCGATGGACCCACTGGAGGGGGAACTCGCCCGCCTGGTCGGCGTGGGTGGGACGTGCACGCCCCCGCGCTTGACCCGCCCCATCTCTCTCCTCGACCTGCCAATGCCTCTGGGTGAGGTATTATTTTCCACTCCCCCTCGTAGTCCTGCCTCCCCCCACCTCCGGTGAAGGGAGGGGCATTCTGGATACCTCTCACATCCCCTTCTCTGCATCGCTCTCCCCCGGACGTCCGGGAGACTCCTCTTCTGGAGGACTTGCCGGCGTCTGGTTCCACATCGCCCCCTCGTCGGGGTGACCCTCGCCTTCGCCCTCGTTCGGCGTCCCTCGCTGAACTCCTGGGCTTTCCGATTCCCTCTTTAATCTCGGGCCGCCCGATCGGCCCACCCACCCCATAACCATCCTTTACGCTGACCTTCCTACCCCTCCCTATAACTCGCTCCTGCAGTGGAACATCCGCGGGCTCCTGGTAGGCCTCGAGAGTCTCTCCTGGCCTCCAGGTGTCCGGCGTGTTTCTGCCTTCAGGAGACGATTCTGGGATCCCGTTCCCTCCCTCGAGTGTCCGGTTACTGCGGGCTCCCTTCCCCGCCTCTCGATGGGGCGGGGAGGGGGGGCGCCGCGGTCTTCGTGCACCGCTCCGTCCCTTTCCGCCCCCCCCGCTCCGTACAGTCCTGCAAGCTGTGGCCGTGCGCCTTTCCTTGGGGCGCCAGCTCACGGTCTGCTCTCTTTACCTCTCCCCTAACGTACGCCCTCCACCCGATTCTCTCCGTGACCTAATTCTTCAGCTTCCCGCCCTTTTCTGATTCTCGGGGACTTCAACAGTCGGGACCCGGCCTGGGGGGACGTTTGCTCCACCTTTCTCTCCGGGACCCTTCTCTCCCTTATGGACGAGCTCGAGTTCACCTTTCTGAACAATGGCTCCCCAACCTGCCTTCACTCGGCCCCGACAGTTTCACCTGTATCGACCTTTCCCTGGTTTCCCTCGAAATCGTGACGGAGTTCACCTGGGAGGTCCTGCCGGATTCTTCCGGCAGTGACCATTTCCCAGTGTGTCTTACCCCGACCCGTCTCCTCCCCCCCACCTCTGTCCGCCCGCGCTGGCTGTTGCCCGAGCAGACTGGGCTCATACGCGAGGGGCACGGCGATCTCGCCATCAATTCCTGCCTTTCCCTCCGTCAATGAGGCCCTCGCCTTCCTCGAGAGTAAGATCCTCTCGGCTGCCGCCAGTTGCATCCCCCGTACCTCTGGCTCCCCCAGGCCGCGAAGCGTCCCATGGTGGACCCCAGAGTGCTCCCGTGCCGTTCAGGAGCGGCGCCGTGCCGGCCGCCGCTTCTACCGGACCCGCCAGCTGGAGCACAAGATAGAATTTCAGCGCCTGAAGGCAGTGGCCCGTCGGGTCCTGAAACTGGCCCGGCGTACCTCCTGGCGGAGTTACGTGTCCGGGATCTCCTCCTCGACTGCCCCCTCGACTGTTTGGCGCAAGGTGCGTAGCTTTGAGGGGACCCGTGTCCCCCCTCGACCCCCGGTGCTTCGGGTCGGGGACGACGAGTTCGTGTCCGATCCGGAGGCCGTCGCGAACGCACTCGCGGCGCACTTTGCAGCCATCTCCAGTTCCGATTCCCCCCACTCCCACCGCGACCCACCGGAATTTTCACCTCATAGGGATGACCCCTATAATCACCTCTTCCACATGACAGAGCTTCGGGAGGCCCTCCGCCCCCGACGCTCCTCCGCCCCCGGCCCCGATAATATCCCCTATGACTTGTTACGGCATCTCCACACCTCTGCTCTCAGCTTTCTACTGGACCTCTATAACCGGATTTGGTTGGAGGGTTCATTTCCGGACCGATGGCGTGAGTCCATCGTCGTCCCCATCCCGAAGCCCGATAAAGACCCCTCACTCCCATCGAACTATCGCCCCATTTCCCTAACATGCTGTGCCTGCAAGGTGATGGAGGCGATGGTCGCCTCGCGGCTGTCCTTTACCTTGGAGGCGAGTGACCAGTACCCTGCTACCCAGGCTGGTTTCCGGCGCTTCCGATCTACCACCGACCCCTCCTTCTCCTTAGCCATGACGTGCAGGAGGCTTTCTCCCGGCGTCAATTTGTACTCGCCGTCTTTTTCGACCTCCAGAAGCCTACGATACTACCCGGCGGAGCGCGGTCTTCGACTGCTTACGCTCCCTGGGTTTCGTAGGCTTTCTCCCTTCCTTTATTTATAACTTCTTGTCCGCCCGTTCTTTCCGCGTCCGCATCGGTTCTGCCCTCTCTGACCGCTTTCCGTTGGAGGAGGGTGTCCCTCAGGGTAGTGTCCTTAGCGTCTTGTGTTTCTCACTCGTGATGAACACAGTCGCTACGGTCCTGCCTACATCCGTTCGTAGCTCCCTCTATGCCGATGACCTGGCTATCTATTGCTCTGGCCGCCTCCCGTCTTTGGCTGACGTCGGCTCCAGCTAGCCATCAACGCGGTGGTTCGCTGGGCGTCCTCGGTTGGCTATGCTTTCTCACCCTCTAAGTCTTCAGTATGCTTTTCCGTCTCGGCGCCTCCGTCTGTCGCATACCTTCGCCCTTACCCTTGCCGGCACTCCTCTTCCCCTCGTCCCATCCGTTAGATTCCTGGGTATGACCCTCGACGGATTTTTCGGTTGGGTTCCACACCTTAGGCGGTTGCGGCAACATCTCGCCGCACCCTCTCCCTTTTGGGTCATCTGTCCCAACGACCTGGGGGGCGGACAGGCGTACTCTGCTGCGCCTGTACACTTCCCTGGTGCAATCCCGTGTCGACTACGGCTGTGTGGTCTACAGCTCCGCCTCCTCTCCGGCACTCCGTATGCTGGATCCTCTTCTCCACCGTGGCCTTCGCCTGGCGTCGGGTGCCTTCCGCTCGTCCCCTGTCGCTAGTCTTCAGGTGGACTGTGGACACCCCCCCTGTCCCTTCGCCGGGGCCTTCTCATGGCGAAGTGTTAGCTTCGCATCTGCCGCCTTCCGATGTCTCTACTCTTCTCCGCGATCTCCCAGGCGCTACCCCGGCCTGACACGTGGCATTTCGCTGCCTCTCTGGCCGAGATTTTCTCGTCCCTGGGGACCCCCACCCTCTATTCTGCCGTTCTCCTTCGATCTGTCGCCCCCCTGGCGGACCACCCCTATCTGCCGTTGCCAGGCGCTCCGTGGCCTGCGTAAGGAGTCTCTTCCTGCCGTCCTCCGGTCTTCTTTTCTGGCCCATCTTCCCGTCCATTCGGACGACGTTCCCGTCTACACCGACGGCTCGTGCTCCCCTGCAGGTGTCGCGGCCGCCGTCTTCTCTCCGTCATTGTCACCTACCTCCCGGGGTATCCCCCTGCCGGTTCAGGCCTCCATCTTTTCCGCGGAGCTCTTTGCCCTTCTGGAAGCCCTCCGTCTGGTATCGGGTTGTTCGCGGTCTTCCTGTACCATTTTTTCGGACTCGCTGAGCGCCCTTCAGGCGCTCGAGCGCTATGATTCCCCGGAACCCCCTCGTACGCCTTATTCAACAGGAGTACCATGTCCTGCACACCGTTCACCGGAGGGTCACCTTCTGCTGGGTTCCCGCCCATGTTGGTGTTTCCGGTAATGAGGCGGCGGACCGCATAGCCCGGTCCGCCGCCTCGCTGCCTCCCCTCCCCCGCCCGCTCCCCTTCTCAGACTATGTGCAGGTCTTTCGTTCCTTTTACGACCGCATGTGGCAACAGTCCTGGGACGATGCCACCGGAAAAAACTCTGGTCCATCCGCCCCCGTCTGTCATATTGGGTGTCCTCTTTCCACCGTTCCAGACACAAAGAGGTCGTCCTTGCGCGGCTTCGCATCGGCCATACGCGGCTTCGCATCGGCCATACGCGCCTCACGCACGGCTATCTTATGTTCCGGCAGGAGGCTCCTCGTTGCGCCTCCTGCCAGTCGCCCCTCACCGTCTCTCACATCCTTGTGGAATGCCCCACCCTGTCGTCAGTACGTCGTCGCGCCTTCCCGTTCCTTTCTGATTTCCCCCTCCCCGAACGTTTGCGCCTTATGCTCGCTGAGAGCCCTCTCTTCTCGCTTGACCGTCTTTTCCTCTTCCTCTCCCAATCTCGCATCCTATCTGAGCTTTAGGTGACTTCTCACCTGTAGTCCGCTGTTCTCCCTTTTCTAGTGCCTTTTCTCCGTCTCCGTTTCTCTTTCTCGTATTCCGCCTCGCCATGATATCGCTACCATATAGCGGGAAGTGGCGGTAAACGCCCCAATACAAAAAAAAAAAAAAAAAAATATATATATATATATATATATATAATATATATATATACCCGCAAGGGGGTTCTAAGCTCGTGCTCTTGAGTGCTCTTTGTGCTCGTTTGTACGTGCTTGTTCCTGGAGGTTTCACGTGCGCCCTCCCGGCCCTAGCACCCAAGGATGATGGGGCTCGACCCTGCAGTCCTTTCATCCTTGGTCTTTTCCACTTCGACTGTCCCCTCCGCCCTTTCTTTTCCTCTGTTTTTCCTCTCACTTTTTCTTTGTTTTCCGCCGAGATATGCCCTTTTAAATAGAGGCGAATCGGTTCTTCCCGAACTTAAAAAAAAAAAAAAAAAAAAAATAATATATATTATATATATATATATATATAATATATATATATATATATATACCGGGTGTCCGAGAATTATCTGTACATTTTTGGCTGTTATTAAAAGTCAACCATGAAGTGTAGAAATTCCAGTGTTGTCCCATTTTACAGAGAATCTCATTAAGTTTTTTCTGATACCACGTTTTGACAAGTTTTTTAGAAATGTACGCGGGTGACAGACATTGATGATTTAAAAGCAAGAATCACAGCTGCTATTGAGCGAATTGATGTGGATATGCTGCAGCGTACATGGCAACATTTGGAGCATCGATTGGGTGTTTTGCGAATCACTAATGGTGCACATATCGAATGTTTGTAACAACGTTACTTTAATAAAAGAAACTTTTGAAAATACAGATTCTAAATAATCTTGTTTAAGAATTTTACGTGTGCTATCAAGAATTTTATTAAAAGATGTAATTGTACAGATAATGTTCGGACACACTGGAATTTCTAAAAAACTTGTCACAACTTGGTATCAGAAAAAACTTAATGAGATTCTCTGTAAAATGGGACAACACTGGAATTTCTACACTTCATGGTTGACTTTTAATAACAGCCAAAAATTGTACAGATAATTCTCGGACACCCTGTACCTATATATATATATACATTTAACTGCAAACACGCAGTATAATTAACGTAAAGAACGACGTTTGTATAGGAGATATTCCGCGCATATATATACAGTATATATTCCTTATTTGTTTTACTTAGCATTAGATCTAATAGAAAACTTGAAACTGTGTAGGAACTTAGCTCTTTTTCGCATTTTATACCTTCTCTCTAATTGTTTTAATAAAGTTAAGGATTAGAAACAACCCAGAAGTCAAGACAAAACGGGTACTTTCAGCTGAAACTAGTGTTCACCCTTAGATTGCAGAAACTAATAAGCAAACCCCCTCATTGTGGTTTAATCTGAAACGTGGGACTGTCCATGTTTTAATAATAAAATGATAGTTTCTTTAGTTCTCTAATATAGAATCATTTCGTTATTCTACTCAGTCATACATTTTGCGAGTATTTAGCTGTACGAGAGGTCGGCCCAGCTTTAAAAGGAATCCCATTTGAAGCTATAGAGAGACTTAAAACGTCGTAGAAAAGTAGTTATCACACTATAAAGAAGTAACATCACAGAGAAATAGAAATTCCACTGAAAATCCTTAAAAGTTACTCTTATAAGATTAAATCTGACAGCAACTTGATCCGAAATATGCCTTTTCTACCTACTGCAGCGCCAGCATTACCTCTACAGAGAACTACTACATCTAGAAGAAACATTCCCTAATGTCATAGTCTCCCGCAAGAGATTTTCTTCAATCTGGGGTGGTTCTTCTCTCTTGAAGGTGCTTTTACATTGCATGAAGGAACTTCTCTTGAAGAAGGAATGGAATTGGGACTTTGTAATAAATCTCAGTGAATCAGATTTTCCAATTAAGTAAGTCGATGTCTCGCTTCTGTGCAGGTCGCACAATCACTTCAGAAATTAACTCGCTTTTCACTAACATTATTTATATTCTCAGGAAATTTCTTAAATGATGTAAATTTATTTCTGAAGAATTTATTTCATTCTATTCCTTTGTTTCAAAGGACAAACAGAGCCTTGGTGGAATTCCTGACGGCAAACAAGGACAGGAATTTCCTGAAATCCCACGGACATGACACGAACAAATTCCTGCAAAAGCAAGGCTTAGACAGGACATTTTTGGAGTGTGAGACTCACATGTGGAGGATTGGAGAAAGAAATTTACCTCTCGGTATGTTATGGGAATTACACCCGCTTATTTAGGTCTACGTCGTGGCTACGTTCTAACACTGCTTCCCGATAGACCAGCTAAGTTAAACGACGTTGGGTCTAAGAAGTAGTTGGATGGGTGACCTTCATCTGTGTCCAGATGATGGGGCGACCAGTGATTCAGATCCCACATAAAGCTGCAGGTTCCCTCCATCGTCACACACACACACACACACAAGGAAAAATGAAAAGCGAACATCGATTTTCTTTGACAGGGTGGCTGCTGACTGGAAAAGTGAAATTTTTTTTTTGTCAGGGAATACCTGGAAAAGTCAGGGATTTTTTTTTTGTCTTCCAGTCTAGGAAATATGATTTGGGATTGCACTAAGTGCACTTAATTTGGTTTTATGTTATGAAATGGCTCAGTCACTGAGCTTTCATTTTATTTTTTCACATTTGAATTAACCGAAAAAAATAGTTCATGACCATCAGTCAATCTGTGACTAGGTCATTTGGATGGTCTCCGGTTGGCAATGGAAAAGTCAGGGAAAAGTCAGGGAAATTTAAAATACATTTTCAGCAGCCACCCTGTTTGAGAAAATCACATCATTTAATCAGTTCGATCAAATCACTAACAAGTATGCACCTAATATTTATAAAAAACAATCGGGGCTCGAATGAATGTACTACTCAGTCAATATTATTGATAGCTTTAAATAAAAAAATAAGAAATGGAATAAGAAAGTTCGATGTGTCATGACCTAGGAAATACGAATGATGTTATAGGTCTTTTCTTTCCTCAGGGATTCGGATTGATGGAGGCAGTGATTGGATTTGCTTAAACAGGCAGTTTGTGGACTACATCACTCGAAGCGATGATATATTGGTTGACGGTTTAAAGAAAGTATTTTCTTACACACTTTTGCCTGGAGAGGTAGGTTATAATTGCAATTTTTGAAAAATACAGTATAATTGAAATGTAAGCAGGGAGATAAGTGTTTCAATATTATTACCGAGTTGTGGGGTTAAGTTTTGTACCACAGTTGTTTGAAAGGTGAAATCAAAAGGAAGTTTGGCACGGCGGTATGGATGTTGGTTGATAATAGCAAGTAGACTTTAAATGACACCCTCCTCGTAAGAAGTGCCTAAGTGACAAAAGTAAAAAGCGCCAGAAAACGCAGTTAAACGTTGTACCAAATTTGAAAGTGACGTAACTTTTGAACTTTTGAAGATATTTCGTCGAAATATCTCCACCAAAAATTCCAAAGTTATTCTACTTTTAAATAGAATTTATAAACCGTTTTCTGGCGTTTTTTTACTTTTATCGCTTAGCCACTCCTTCCGAGGAGGGCCTCAAACAAAGAAGGTGGGAAGGCGCAAAGAAAGTGTACAAACATGGAGCTAATGTAAAAACGGCATAAGAGAAAGAAATGGAATCCTTCGATCCAGTTTAAAGGTTTAATAACTCTTTTGATTACGGGTAATATATTTATGAAAGTGATTTATATTCCTTTCCAGTCTTTCTTCCATACCGTTTTGCGTAACTCCGAATATTGCCAAACATTCACCGATAATAACCTTCACGTAACAAACTGGAAGAGAAAGTTGGGTTGCCGCTGCCAGTACAAACATATTGTGGATTGGTGTGGGTGTTCTCCCAATGACTTTACCATCAATGACTGGGCTAAACTAGAGGTAAGGATGCTTCTTTGCAGTCACAGTTTAGGAAGTGAACGTGCTTAGAATATTGGCGATGCGGGTTGCATCCCTTAGGTTGAGGGGTGAAACGCACCTCGTTTAACGTTGTCCACATTTATACACCCTGTCACCTTGTGTTCTTAGCGAGGTTAATCCGATTATATTTTTTATTTGTATCGTTGAATTTCTGATTTGCAGAGTAATATTTATAGGTAGTTCGTCACGGACTTAATTTAAACTAAAAAATAGCATATAAAATGCATTCTTTTACTTAATTAATTTTGCTTTGAAAACAGGCGTCTCGAAACCGAAACTTGTTTTTTGGAAGAAAGTTTGAAGCTGTGAAAAGTCTGGGAGCAATTAATATGGTGGACGAATGGCTCTATGGAAGATACGATCCAAGTGAGTGTGAAGATGCTTTCTCTTGTTTTCTCTCTCTATGTCATTTTAAATTTTATTTGAGCGTCATCTCGTGTTGAGACTCCACTGAGTCATGGGTTTAAACACCAGTGCTGCCTAGAGCTGGTTAGTTGTCTTTTCTATAGCTGACGAAACGACGGGCCGGCCAATCCCCTTTGACTCGGGCTGAGACAAACCAAGCTCAGGCCCCTATTCCCAACATCCTTGAGGGATACGGGACATGGCTGTTACCCGGTTTATCTTAAATTTCATTTCTGTTTCATTCAATGGAACTTCCTCACAAACATGATGTCGTTTTTCACTGTTTTTGTAAGGAATGTGAATCTATGAGACTACTACAAGAATTTCGTTACATTCATTTTTAGTGAATTTATCCATTAAAAGGTTTAAGTAAGTTATTAGTTTGTGTGGCTCGCTAAAAGACTGAAAAGATTATTCTTAATTGAAAATTCCTTCTGCTTTCGAAAAGGTACATTCAATTTAAGGTCTTTTTGGGACAACATTTTTCACTTTGAGGACCCACCGAGTGGAAAAGATGACGCGGGCCAAACTCTCTTTCATTCCACAATGAGACTCTCGACAGCACTTCTGAAAACTACACTCGGAAGCGTGTCTGGAAAGGAGTCTCTGAAAGAATCCCAAGTCTGCGACATTATTCCGGTTCTTCCAACGCAGGCCCACTCCCACCATATCAATGATCAGTTCCAGGTGAGATGATGATGCGCGATAATTCAGAGTTGCATTCTCAGTGGTGATCAAAGTCGCGTTTCAGCCTGATTCAATTCTCTCTCTTCGCCTCGAATTTAGGTGTCGCATTATTATATACAAATTAAGACGTGGGTTTTACACACACACACACACCCACACACACATATATATATATATATAATATATATAATATATATATATATATAATATATAATAATAATAATAATAAGCGACATTGGGTCTGGGTAGTAGTTGGATGGGAGACCATCCTCTGCGCTCAGATTATGTAGCGACCCGTGGTTCGGATCCCACGTAAAGCTGTAGGTCCCCTCCGTCATATGACCTTAGATGTTGCGAAGGAGGTTAAACAACCCCAATTAAAATATATATATATATATATATATATATACACCAGGTGAACCAAAAGTAGGTGGACAGTAGGTTGAATAGGGTTTCTGTTATATTATATTATAACTATGGTGTTCATTATAACTATGGTGTTTGTGTATTATACGAATTCTGAAATCTATTGGGTTGAAAGCTTATCGTCCACGGCTAATTCATGGCTTATTGGAGGATGACCCAGACAGGCGGCTGCAATTTAGTGAGATCATGCTGAACGAAATTGAAGGAAATCCAATAATTTTAGATAACATTGTGTGGACCGATGAGGCTTCTTTCAAATTATCAGGTCATGTTAACCGACATAATTGTGTTTACTGGTATAGTGAGAACATGCATTTAACATTAGAGCAGCAACTAAACCAGCCTGGTGTCACTGTTTGGGGTGGTATTTCAAGTTCTGGTGTTTTAGGACCAATTTTTGTTGATGGAACAGTCACAGGTGATAAGTATCTCGAAATTCTAATGAATGAAGTTGTTCCACACTTACAACAACAGCCTAATTCACATGACCTCTATTTCCAACAAGATGGGGCCCCTCCACATTATTCAAGAGCAGTCCGTGAGTATCTTGATGAAACATTTCCCAAGAAATGGATCGGCCGAAGAGGTCAAATTGAATGGCCTGCACGTTCACCTGACTTTACCCCAATGGATTTTTTCTTTGGGGAGTACTCAAGGACAAAGTTTATAGTCGAAAACCACGAAGTGTTGGTGATTTGAAAAGTTACATCAGAGATGCATTTCAAGAAATTAATGCACAAAGAAACTTGTGCAAAAATGTTTGTCGAAGTGTGAAAGGTAGACTTCAAAGCTGTGTAAATTGTGATGGACAGCAATTTGAGCACCTGCGTTGATAAAATTTTCAGTGCTTTTGTATTGTATTGGTATAAGTTAATTTTTTTTTGTATTTTGTATTATAGTATACAAAAAATTAAATATAATTGTATATGTATTCTCAAAATAACGTTATCATTTACTGTCCACCTACTTTTGGTTCACCCGGTATATATATATATATATATATATATATATATATATGAAAAGAAGAATCAACACAACGGCAAACATTTTCATTTATTTGTACATCAGACGTTTCGACAAATCTTTTGTCATCATCAGTGAGTTAAGTCTTAAAACCTTAAAACAAAATTGAAAAGTGAAAGTTACATCAATACAATATTAAAACCTTAAAGCAAAATGAAAATTGCATCAATACAAAATTAAAATCATTTAAATTTCATCACTATAAAAACTAAAATTAAATTAAATTTCATCACTATAAAAACTAAAATTAAATTACCTCAATAGGTAAATACACAATGTTTACATCCACCTCCATACTTGGCAAAGTCTAAGGGAATACTGGATGGTCAGAGGATTAGAAAGGGTATGTCTGTGAAAAACGGTTGGTTAGTTTAAAAGAGTTGTAATTTGTAGGATGAGCTATTATTATTAAGGGAGGGTTTGTTTCTATAGATGTACAAAGATTCTAAAATTCGGAGTTCTGTACGGTTATTGGATCTAGTTAAAATTTCAAACTGAGTTTTGTGAAGGGGATGGTCGTTTTCATTACTATGGTTTCTAATTGCGGATTGTGGAGGGCTACTGAGGGGACGGTTGGTACGGACTGACAAGCCCAAATGTTGAGAAAGGCGCACCTCCAGTTGGAGTTGAGTGCTGCCAATATACGCAGCCTTACAGCTGTCGCACGTGTATTTGTAAACAACATTGGGGCATACAGTTTTGGGGAATTCATCTTTGAACTTTAAAAAATTTGATAATTTAAGTGGGTTGACGAAGGCGAATCTAAAATTTATTTGGGGATAACTAGACTTGAGTAGTTTGGACAATTCACCTCGAATACGCAATGATAAATAACCATAAAAAGGTAATTTAATATATCTGGTTTCTTTTTGTACTGTAGTTATGGGGAGTTTAGTATCAAAAGTGTTATTTAAAAATTTCTTTAATTGGTTATCGAATAGATGAGAAGGGTAGTAATTGTTAATAAAGTACTGTTTTAAAAATTTAAATTCTTCGTTTACCGAAAAGTAATCCGAACAAATACGGTAACTTCTTGTTAATAATGTTACTATAGCACTAATCTTATATTTATAAAACCGCAATTAGAAACCATAGTAATGAAAACGACCATCCCCTTCACAAAACTCAGTTTGAAATTTTAACTAGATCCAATAACCGTACAGAACTCCGAATTTTAGAATCTTTGTACATCTATAGAAACAAACCCTCCCTTAATAATAATAGCTCATCCTACAAATTACAACTCTTTTAAACTAACCAACCGTTTTTCACAGACATACCCTTTCTAATCCTCTGACCATCCAGTATTCCCTTAGACTTTGCCAAGTATGGAGGTGGATGTAAACATTGTGTATTTACCTATTGAGGTAATTTAATTTTGGTTTTTATAGTGATGAAATTTAATTTAATTTTAGTTTTTATAGTGATGAAATTTAAATGATTTTAATTTGTATTGATGCAATTTTCATTTTGCTTTAAGGTTTTAATTTTAATGGTTTTAATATTGTATTGATGTAACTTTCACTTTTCAATTTTGTTTTAAGGTTTTAAGACTTAACTCACTGATGATGACAAAAGATTTGTCGAAACGTCTGATGTACAAATAAATGAAAATGTTTGCCGTTGTGTTGATTCTTCTTTTCATCTGTAAGCTCCGTTTCCCTAAGGAGAAGTCAATAGTTTTGATATATATATATATATATATATATATATATATAATATATATATATTATATATATATATAATATATATATTTGTTATTGTTATTGTTATTGTTTCTTTTATTTTTAGGGATTACTTGTAGAATTCATGGCCAGAACAAAATCTGGAATTGGACTGAAATTTGAAACTTTAATTCAGCAGAAAAATTTTCTGCAGAAGATTTCTGACACCAACTTATCTCGGAGACAGACTGTAAGAATTGAGTAAATGTTCTCCGAGACATCGGTCAACATTTACTCATTTGTTGTTCGATATATTTGACTTTTTGTTTCTGACTTTAATATTATAAGCAGTAGGCTATGAAAGTGTTCATATATACAGGGCGTCCCAAAAAAATGTATACACACTTTAACAGCTGATAGCTCAATTGATGTTTCTTTCTTTCCAAGTTAAATCCATTAGAATTAATAATGGCAGTCAGACTAAGCTTTGAACAAATGAAATTCATTCTAAAATGCTACTGGAAGTGTGAAAACGCAGTTGAAGTGCAAAGACAGTTTAGGAGGGAGTTTCAAACAGATCCACCAACGCGACTTACCATCACTCGAATTAGAGATAAGTTTGAAGCCGATGGAACTGTTCAGAATGTCCACAAGAAGCGTTCCGGAAGACCACGGACATCGACAAGCCCCACAAAGCAAGAAAGAGTACTGGAAACGTATCACCAAAGTCCAAGAAAATCTGTGCGGCAAGCGAGTCGTGAGGTAGGAATTTCAGAATCGTCTGTCCAACGCATTTTGAAGCGCTGTCAATGGAAAAGTTACATTCCAAGATTAGTCCATGCTATTAATGAAGATGATCCGGACCGAAGAGTGGAGTATTGCGAGTGGTACTTGGCACGATGTGGATGTGGATTGGACGAAGGGGTTTCGTAGAATACCCTCCGCGTTCACCAGACCTCACACCACTAGACTTTTTTTTATGGGGATACTTAAAAGACAAAGTCTACGCTATAAAACCTGCAACAGTCGCTGAATTGAGAGCAGCCATTGAACGAGAATGCACACAAATACCAAACGAAATGTTTCGTGATGTTTGCGATTCCATTGCTTCGCGTTATCAGCAGTGCCTGGACCAGAACGGACGTCAGTTTGAAAACAGGCGTTGACAAAACAATTAAATAATGTCTGTAGATTCTATTACATTTTGAAAATTAAATGTATTTTAATAAACACTGCCTTTATAATTATTTAAAGTGTGTATACATTTTTTTGGGACGCCCTGTATATATATATATATATATATATATATATATATATATATATATATATATATATCCCGCAAGGGGGTTCTAAGCTCGTGCTCTTGAGTGCTCTTTGTGCTCGTTTGTACGTGCTTGTTCCTGGAGGTTTCACGTGCGCCCTCCCGGCCTAGCACCCAAGGATGATGGGGCTCGACCCTGCAGTCCTTGTCATCCTTGATCTTTTTCCACTTCGACTGTCCCCTCCACCCTTTCTTTTTCCTCTGTCTTTCCTCTCACTTTTTCTTTGTTTTTCCGCTGAGATATGCCCTTTAAATAGAGGCGAATCGGTTCTTCCTGAACTAAAAAAAAAAAAAATATATATATATATGGGAATGAACTCAGAATGGTACCCTGAGTTTTTTTATGATACACACAGACCGTGCATGGAACAAGGAACTCTTCTGGGATAATTAAATCCACTATATTCCGAATAAGTAATGGTAAATGACAAATAGCATAGTTTTTCTTTTTCATGATGCTAGCACGACGTGGGCAACGGGTCACTCGCAAAGAGGTCCCATAAATATAGCTTCCCTCACCAGCTATCTGCAAAGCAGACAGGATCCAGCTTTGGGACATGGATCTAGGGTTTAAAGCAGCCTTTGCGAGTGACCCGTTGCCCACGTCGGGCTAGCATCATGAAAAAGAAAAACTATGGTATTTGTCATTTACTATTACTTATTCGGACTACAGTGGATTTAATTATCCCATAAGAGTTCCTTGTTCCATGCACGGTCTGTGTATCATAAAAAAACTCAGGGTACTATTCTGAGTTCATTCCCATCTTGAAACGGACATGCTATGTGCCTTGAAAAGTGGACGCTCAATTCTGCCAGTTGAGGTTTAAGTTTTGGTTTTTGGCTAAAAATATAATAGTTACCCCTTTTTCTTTGATGTATTCAATCTGACGTGAAGGCAGCGAGTCTTTTGCTTATATTGAGGTTCTAAATGTAGCAGGGCTCGGCTGCTTTAAACCCTAGATCCATGTCCCAAAGCTGGATCCTGTCTGCTTTGCAGATAGCTGTGAGGGAAGCTATATTTATGGGACCTCTTTGCGAGTGACCCGTTACCCACGTCGGGCTAGCATCATGAAAAAAGAAAAACTATGGTATTTGTCATTTACCATTACTTATTCGGACTATAGTGGATTTAATTATCCCATAAGAGTTCCTTGTTCCATGCACGGTCTGTGTGTTATATATATATTTTTTCAAATGAGGGGTCCCGCGTCTTAAGGTACCTAAGCGCCAAAATTAAAATTCGTCAGAAATCGTCTCCAAAGTTCAGCAATATTCTGGCAATAGTATCTCTGTTATTAATTGAGTTAGAACGTTCATTTTTGGCTAAATTAGAGTTCTAAGTATGCTAATGAAGATGTTGATGAGTTTTTGGAATAGATTTTTAAATTTTTTGATTTTCTTATGCCGAACTTTGGGTGAACTTTTGGCTGGCGGTAGATGTGAAAAAAGTAGTTCGCTTTATAAGGTTTTCAACCATACTTCTAGTGTCGTAAGGTCATTATAACCCAAACCACGCGATAGAGGAAGGGCGAAAATAGTGATATCCATCAAAAAACACGTTTTCGCCTGTGTGGCGCTCAGGTACCTTAAGACGCGCGACCCCTTATATATATATATATATATATATATATATAATATATATATATATATATTATATATAATATATGAGGGGTCGCGCATCTTAAGGTACCTAAGCGTCACCACAGGCGAAAAACGTGTTTTTGATGGATATCACTATTTTCACCCTTCCTCTATCACGTGGTTTGGGTTATAATGACCTTACGCCACTAGAAGTATGGTCGAAAACCTTATAAAGCGAACTACTTTTTTCACCTCTACCGCCAGCCAAAAGTTACCCAAAGTTCGACATAATAAGAAATAAAAAAAATTTAAAAATATATATATAAAATATGGAAATCTATTCCAAAAACTCATCATCTTCATTAGCATACTTAGAACTCTAATTTTGCCAAAAATGAACGTTAGCTCAATTAATAACAGATGCACTATTGCCAGAATATTGCTGAACTTTGGAGGCGATTTCTGACGAATTTTAATTTTGGCGCTTAGGTACCTTAAGACGTGGGACCCCTCATATAAATATATATATATATATATATATTTTTTTTTTTTTTTTTAAGTTCAGGAAGAACCGATTCGCCTCTATTTAAAAGGGCATATCTCGGCGGAAAGACAGAGGAAAAAGAAAGGGTGGAGGGGACAGTCGAGCCCCATCATCCTTGGGTGCTAGGGCCGGGAGGGTGCACACACACACACACACACCATATATATATATATATATATATACAGGGTGTCCCATAAGTCCGGCATCATAAGAAAAATAATAAAAAAGGCAAAACAAAAGCTTTTATTTACAGAACGTGCTCAATATGTCCACCATTGTTTTCAATACACAAATTCAGACGTGATACCCAGTCAGCAAGCACACGGTGAATGATGTCAGGAGTAATGGTGTTACATGCCCCCAATAATGCGCTGCCGCAAATGTTCAATACTTCTAATTTTCTCAGTGTATACCAGTGCTTTCAAGTGGCCCCAGAGATAAAAATCTAGTGGCGTGAGATCCGGGCTTCTAGCTGGCCATTCCACAGGCCCTCGACGTCCTATCTAATGACCAGGAAATTGTTGGTACAGGTATTCCCTTAATTAGGTGCTGTAATGTGCAGGAGCGCCGTCTTGCTGGAACCATGTTGGGAAATTTCCTTCTTCGTTCAACACACTGGGAAATGTTTCTTCCTTGAGCATACGTAGGTAGGTGCCTCCAGTGACATGTTCATCGAAAAAGGGGGGCCTATGATGCGATCCTTCCAAATGCCACACCATACCATCACCCGAGATGCACCTTGTTCCTTTGAAGAGGTATACCAGTGAGGGTTGTTTTGAGACCAGTAGCGGGTGTTCTGTCGATTTACCTCACCATTTCCATAAAAAACAGCCTCGTCACTGAACAGAATGGTGGACGGGAAATTGGCATCCCGAGCGGTGTCCGGACAACCGCCCCCTGGACACCGCCCCCTGGACAACCGCCCCCGTAGGACAATTGCCCCCCATAAGTAAATAAAAATTAAATAGAAATTAAATAGAAATTAAATTTACGTTTAAAAAATGGCAAGATAAAACAATATTTAACATTATTGCCAATTCTTGCTTAATTTTGCTTGTAGCCTGAAAAAAAATTATATTTAAAAAGTTAGCAATATTTAACAAAAAAATTTTCCAATTATTGCTTGCTTATTTATAATAAAATTATGAAGTTTAGCTACTTAATTTTATTTAAACAGTTGGCAAGACTTATTGTATTTCATATATACTATGGATTAATTAATTATATTTAAACAGTTGGCAATACTTATTGAAAGGTCGTTTTGAAAGTCATAGTTGGTGGTTAGGTTTGGCTAGGTTAGGTTTGTTTTTATAAATATTAATAAATTTAATTCCTATTTAATTTTTATTTACTTATGGGGGGCAATAATCCGGGGGGCGGTTGTCCTATGGGGGCAGTTGTCCGGGGGCGGTTGTCCGGGGGCAGTTGTCCTAGCACCATCCCGAGCATATTGTTCCGTAGCCCATTCACAAAATTCCATCCGCCGGTCGGATCATCATCATCATCGCTTAATTTCTGTAGGATCTGAAGTTTATATGGATGCCATTTGTGAGCCTGAAGAATGCGATGGATGCTACTTTTCGATACTCCTGTCTCGGCGGACAATCGCCGAAGAGACTTATTGGGACTTCTGTTAAAATGAGCCAGGATAGCAGTCGCTGTATCATCGTCAGTGGACCTCCTTGAAGGTCCACTGCGTGGGTTATCTTCTATGGATCCTGTTTCCTTAAACTTTGCAACAAGTCTGCTAACACAACTCTGTGTTATTGGCTCGCGGTCTGGATGCAGTCTGACTCCGATTTCCTATGAGTAGAATTATCTGGATTCGTTCTTCTTTGCTCACAGACATTATGGCCTGTAGAAAGAGAGAAATATGAATTATGGTTGTAGAATAGAAAAATATGAATTTCTCCTCTGATGCCGGACTTAAGGGACACCATATATATATATATATATATATTATATATATATATATATATATATATATATATATATATATATATATATATATATATATATATATATATATATATAAGCACACCGGACAAAAAATTAGTCACCCCTAATAGCACCGATAGTAGGAAGTTCAAGGTCACACAGAGGGCGCTGATGTAGCATTGGTAAGTGACAAGTAGCGGTGACGTAGCACACAGGATCAGATCTGTTTCGTGAGGTGGTGAAGAACAAAGTGTGTGTTGGATATAGTCTGCAATGCAAAATGGGTCGTGAGGCAGACGTTACTCAGTGGCAAAAAGGAGCCATCGTGTTTGGCAGAGCCCACGGACACAAAATGTCTGAAGTAGCCCAATTTGTTGGTGTGTCAACGCGTACTGTCCAGCGAGTTTACAGAGAGTGGTGTAGTTCGCAATCAACTGAAAATCGACGGCGTAACTGTGGCCGGAAAACAATTCTCGACAATAGGGACCGCCGCCATGTTTCTCGTCTAGTAACTGCAAATCGTTTTCAAACCAGAGAACAATTGCTCCAAGAAACCAATGAGGTTCTCCAGCGACCAATTTCCGAACGGACATTGCGACGAGAACTGCATGCGATGGACATCTGGAGCAGGGTACCACGGAAGAGGCCGCTGTTAACAGCAAGTCACAAATTGGCACGTTATAAATGGGCTCAGAGGCACAAAAACTGGACTGCGGCAGATTGGAAACGTGTAATTTGGTCCGATGAGTCCCGTTTTTGTTTGTTCTCCAATGATGGGAGGCGACGAGTACATCGCAGGTCCAATGAAGCCTTTAATCCTGAATGCGTCGAAGGTGTTGTTCAGGCTGGAGGTGGTTCCGTGATGTTCTGGGGATGTTTTTCGTACCACGAAATGGGCCCTCTCGTTCCAGTGACGATGAATTTGAACCAGCAGGCGTACCTCCGCATACTAAACTCGCCGGATTCGTGCGGTTATCAAGGCCAGAGGCGCCGTCACACGTTATTAGGTACATTCTGAGAGGGGTGACTAATTTTTTGTCCGGTGTGCTTATATATATATATATATATATATATATATATATATATATATATATATATATATATATATACAGGGTGTCCCAGAATTAACTATCTATTTCAATGAAATCGGACAAATTTTTTAAAAACACACTTTTATTTATGTTTATCATGTTTAATATGTGTTAAAAATGTATAAATTTCTAAATTTTTTTCATAATTTTATTTTCATAATTTTTTCATAGTTTTTCATAGTTTTATTTTCATTCTCTTTCAGAACCCTATTAATAATGAATACACAAGAACGCATCTTTGTTGTAACATCCCGTATCAAAGGAATGCAATGTAATGAAATCAGAAAAATTTACAAGAAGATTCCACAGAACCGGTCCTACAGACAAAGCGATTCGTGAACTTGTGAACAAATTTAAAAGAACTGGATCCGTACACGACGAGGTGGGAAGAGGACGCCCAAGGACAGCACGTAACAGTACCGAACAGGTACGACAATTGTTTGAGGATGAACCAACAACTTCGGTTGGTTAGGGAGGCCGGTCGAAGACTCAACATATCCAAGACAACAGTTCATAGAATCTTGCGTTCGACACTGATGAAAAAGGCTTATCACATTCAAGTACTGCATGCCCTAAATGAAGAGGATTATCCAAATCGAGCAGCAAGGTGTGCAGAAATTGTGGATCAAATCGAAAATGAAAGTTTATTGGATAACATCTTATTCAGTGATGAGGCGACTTTCCACACGTGTGGTAAAGTCAATCGACACAACTGTCGTATCTGGTCCAATGAAAGACCGTCTGAAGTCATAGAATGGCAAAGAGACTCTCCAAAAGTTAACGTGTGGCTTGGAATGACCAAATCCAAAATTTATGGCCCATTCTTCTTTGCGGAAGCAACTGTAACAGGTACCGTCTACCTTGATATGCTTCAGCAGTTTCTCGAACCACAGCTTCTTGATGATGGCATTCTTGATAATGTTGTGTTTCAACAAGATGGAGCACCATGTCATTATGCTCTAATTGTTCGAGAATACCTCAACAGACGCCTTCCGAATCGGTGGATTGGACGTGGAGGACCTCGACCTTGGCCTCCGCGTTCTCCGGATTTGACACCCATGGATTTCTTTGCATGGGGTTTCATAAAAACAAAGGTTTATCGCCAAAAGATCAATAGTTTAGCTGAACTTAAAGAACGCATCCAGTTGGCAGTGCGGGAGATAACACCTGAAATGCTTCAAAATGTGTTTCGCAGCGCTGAGGATAGATTTGAAATTTGCAGAGATACAGACTGTGCACATGTTGAAACTTCTCAATAAAGTTTTGACTTATGATTTATAAATCTATTTGTTTTTGTATCATAATTTAGTAATAAACACAAAATTATGTCAGTTTTTATTAAATTTGTCCGATTTCATTGAAATAGATAGTTAATTCTGGGACACCCTGTATGTATATATATTTTTTTTTTTTTAAAGTTCGGGAAGAACCGATTCGCCTCTATTTAAAAGGGCATATCTCGGCGGAAAAACAAAGAAAAAGTGAGAGGAAAGACAGAGGAAAAAGAAAGGGTGGAGGGGACAGTCGAAGTGGAAAAAGACCAAGGACTGCAGGGTCGAGCCCCATCATCCTTGGGTGCTAGGGCCGGAGGGCGCACGTGAAACCTCCAGGAACAAGCACGTACAAACGAGCACAAAGAGCACTCAAGAGCACGAGCTTAGAACCCCCTTGCGGGGATATATATATATATATACCCCTGCAAGGGGGTTCTAAGCTCGTGCTCTTGAGTGCTCTTTGTGCTCGTTTGTACGTGCTTGTTCCTGGAGGTTTCACGTGCGCCCTCCCGGCCCTAGCACCCAAGGATGATGGGGCTCGATCCTGCAGTCCTTGTCATCCTTGGTCTTTTTCCACTTCGACTGTCCCCTCCACCCTTTCTTTTTCCTCTGTCTTTCCTCTCACTTTTTCTTTGTTTTTCCGCTGAGATATGCCCTTTAAATAGAGGCGAATCGGTTCTTCCTGAACTAAAAAAAAAAAAAAAAATATATATATATATATATAGGGTGAGTCAAAAGTCTCCATACATAGGCAAAATGGTCACTTTATTATGCAATCACTTGTAAGTTGTAAGTCACAAAATATGCTCTATGTGGGCACCATTACACTGAATGCACATACGGATGCCTTCCTCCCAGTCATCTCAGCACATCACCTGCAAAAAAATAAAAAATAAATAATCATTTATTTATCATGACCATTTTGCCTATGTATGGAGACTTGACTCACCCTGTATGTATATATATATATATATATATATATATATTATGGAATCTTATGAATGAACACGCACGATATTGCGTAATGCAAAATTTGTCACCCATCACCTCTTGAATAGAAGGTGAGGACGTTAGCCACTACACTACAACGGGCTGCATTTCCTCGGTTGTTTAATTGTATGACAGGTTGTGCTAACTTTTATACCGTCTTAGTGTAGTGGCTAGCGCCCTCACCGTCTATCCAAGAGATGGTAGGTTCGAACCCTGGTGGAGGCAAATTTTGCACATATATACTCGTGTGTGTGTGTGTATATATATATATAATTTTTTTTTTTTAAGAACATGGAAGTGAACACAAACTTCGATTTGAAGGAACAAATATTCCGAAACTTCGGGGGTCACTTAGGACCCCAAAGTGAAGTTTGGGTCGCCGTTTGGTTGACCTCGGAGGGTGAGAAAGGAAGTGAGAAGGAGGTGAAGAAGGAAGACGGTGAAATCTTGGTGGAAGTTGTGCTCGTGGATTCCTTAGATGCCATTGCAGCACAGGCTCAGTTGAAGATTGAGGAAGGAGAAGAGGTGACGGAGATTAGACTTAACTAAATCTCATTTTCACTTTACATTTTATGGTGACACTATTTTCAAATTTTAAATCGATTGTGTTCCAATGTTAATCCATCAACTCAAAAATCTAAAATGATTCGTGCACATTCTCATTCTTTACTCATAACCATAAATCTTCATTCAGTAAAAAATTAATAGATCATCACCGATTTTGATAAAAATATGACCAAAAGGTTGATATTCATTGGATCAATATGCCTAATCGTTCAAGAAATGCGAGTGCAGATGCTCTTTATTCCAAGCATGCCAGAATCCAAAATGGCGTATGCGTGTTTTGATATGGTTTTGTATTGAACGTCTCGGTGCTGGGCAAATTCGAAGCCTCATAACTTGCCTAAAAGATTTAGTTAAATAAATAAATTAAATAAATAAATAAATAAATAAATAAATAATTTGCACTGAACTTGCACACTGAATAATCTTTGAGAGTATAGAAAAACTGAGAGAGCTTTTTGATAATTAAACACGTTTTATTCTTGTAGAAGTTAACAAGAACGATAACGGAAAAACAGAAGTTCGTCCGTCATCACTCATCTCTAAAACCGATAAATATTATGGATTTGTAATGGAAATGTAATACAAATTTTCCATTTATATAAATGGAGAGCTTTTGCTTTTCTGAAATGTAACTTTAATAATATGGAGTAACATTATTAATTCATTCCTAGTTATTTCGAGGTATCGATTCGGGTAATTAATTTTCCTTTTCGTCTTTATAAACTACTTAAAATAAATCTTTTGAAAGTTATTTAACCCTTTCGCTATGGGTGTGGCATATAAACTACACGTCCAATTTGCGCTCAGATCCGGGTGATGCTCAGATCCGGGTGATGCTCAGATCCGGGTGATGCTCAGATCCGGGTGATGCTCAGATCCGGGTGATGCTCAGATCCGGGTGATGCTCAGATCCGGGTGATGCTCAGATCCGGGTGATGCTCAGATCCGGGTGATGCTCAGATCCGGGTGATGCTCAGATCCGGTGAGGCTCAGATCCGGGTGAGGCTCAGATCCGGGTGAGGCTCAGATCCGGGTGAGGCTCAGATCCGGGTGAGGCTCAGATCCGGGTGAGGCTCAGATCCGGGTGAGGCTCAGATCCGGGTGTGGTAAATAAACCAACTACTAATCTTGCGAACTCGTAGTGTACTTTATAAACCAAGGGTATATCCCTCTCTTTTCACCCTCTGGGGTTGAAAATGGGGGGGGATATGTATTCAAAGCTATACTCGTAGTGAAAGGGTTAAATGATGACATTCTCATTCTTCAGAATCAGCTGTTATACTGAATAAAACTCGATTTATTCTCTTTGGTATATTATGTGTATATGTTTGTATATTTATTGGGGATGGTTTGATGATTCGACTAAAATAGGATGATTTTGGATTAAATGTTTAAAATTTTCAGGTTGTGACTCACACTTTTAGTTTGAATGAACCTCTGAGACCAGGAATGTGGAAAGCGTTTCTGGTTCACGAGGAACAAGTTTTGGTCTCCCTCCAGTTCCCTATTTTGCCAGTACAGTTCATTCAGGGCAGACAAATATCGGTGGCTGAAGGAAGGTACGATCATTACGTTCAATTTAGAGCTTGGTTTAATTAATATTTTATTAACGAGTGTAGCTATTGTAAATGAATTGAATTTTTTTTATTTTATTTTTTTTTTACCGAAACGCACTCTCCCACTGCAGTGAGGTTGCGTCAGGTACAATCCTCAATCGTTCACATTCACTTCATCAGCTGACATGTCAATAATGCACCTGCCTCAGGGCAAACATTATCCACGGCTCAGCCCTACAGACTACTACTACACGGCATCTTTCACCCTCCCAGACGTCCGGGCCCCGCTAACCCAAAGCCTCCCTCAACCGATCCTTCCATGTCCTCCTCAGTCTACCCCTCCCCCTTTCCGCCTCCGACACGTAAATCCTCTTCAGCATCCTCTCCATATGCCCAAACCATTTTAACATCCCCTCATCCGCTCTCTCCACAAGACTCCTTCGACTCCCACACCTCTCATGGATATCAGTGTTTCTCGCATGATCAATCCGCCTCACCCCACAGATCGTCCTCAAGCATTTCATTTCCAGTACATCCACCCTTTTCCTTTCCTTCGCATTCGCCACCTATGTCTCTCACCCATACAACACTGTTGGCACCACTATACCTTCATACATAACCATCTTCGCTCCCATAGACACTGATCTCTCCTTCCAAACACTTCTTAGGGCACTCAGTACTTTTGCTCCTTCTTCTACCCTGTGCCCCCACCTCTGGCGGTTGTCTTTTCTGTATCTTACGTCACGACGAAGCTGTGGGCCGTCACCCACCTTTAATTTTTTAATAATAACTTATAAAATAAATATACATAATTTTTACATAAAATAAGTAATTGTCAATTGGACTATTTATTTTATTTAATTTGGTCCGAAGTATTAACCCTTTAATGGCTGAATTATGAAATTTTTATTTTAAAATTTTTTTCCCTGTTCAAAGGGGAGAGGGGGAGAAGGGTATATGAAAGAACGCTTTTCTGAAGTAAATTTAAGATTTTCTTTTCAGTTTCCATTTTTTCTCTGGTTTACAATTACAAGTGTCTCGTGGCTCGATCAGTTAGGTCGCCGTCCGGCAATGCTGAAATCTCTGAGTCGTGGGTTCGAACCCCAGTGCTGCCCAGAACTGGGCGGTTGTCTTTTCTGTGTCTTACGTCACGACGAAGCTGCGGGCCGGTCACCCATCTTTAATTGATTCTGGCTAAAGTAGCCCAGGCTCGGAGCCCCTACCCCTCATTCCCTCGGGAGATTTGGGCCATGGATGTTATCTTTACAGTTACGACACGTCGGTACCTCTCTATACTTGTTACTTGTAACATATCAACAAAAACAATATATTGTGTTATAATAATAGGTATAAACAAAGTAAAAAATCGATTTCCCATTTTCACTTTTCATTTTCGACGTTTTGGCGTTGTGCGTTCCTTTTTCTGAGTAAACGATTATTTGGAATCCTCCTCCGAAGGTGGTGGTGGTGGTGGTGGTGCAAAGTGTCCTCCAAACAAAGTAGATCAAGTTCCTACTGTTCCCTCACCCGCATCTCCAGTTACTTCAACCGTCTTCTTGTTCCTTTTGTGGACCCAGGATAACATTTGCTTTAATCCTCAGACGAATTAACTCGTTCACCGTCTTATGTATAGTTGTGAAAAAGTTCGTTGGAAAATAGAATTAAAAAATAATTAATAACATTTTAGGCTTATTTTAATTTTTTCATTGAACATTTTCCCGTGACTGCATGACCAATGCTGTTCAACCTTTGCCCACTTTAGCAAATTTTGCCGCTCATCCCTCTCCTTCCTCAGATGGAATGTTTCTGATACTTTCCCTATCCTTACGCGAACCCAGATTTCTCATCTTTGTTAAGTATTTGCATCTGCTCTCGAGAACAGTAGCCGACTTTGTCTCTGCCTCTTCCTTTCTCGTACAAACTTCTACTGCTTGCTCTACGACTTTATGAATAGTCATTCTACCCATCGGAGATCTCTCTATAGATCTTTCTCCATCCAGATTTCTAATCTTTTCTTATCTAATTTCCTCCCAATGTGTTTATCAGACGTAAAAACTCCCCAGACTCACTACCATTAATTCTTCAACCCCCTCTACCTTTCCCGCCTGATAAATCTTAATTGTGGTGTAATATATTATGTAGGGAACCTCGCGTGCTGTGAACGATATATCTTCTTACGCCTTGTGCCATTTATTTTTCTAATTTTTTAGTGATTGCTTTTATTTCTACACGAAATAAATACGATGTAAACACTCCTGAATAAATATTGCTCGATCGACAGACGATGAATTTCAAGAATTTTGTCAATAAATTCGTCTGGACCTCGTAAACGTAGGATACATCTGGACTCGCGGATTGCAGAATTGACTTTTACCGCGTAATTATATTCATAAATTAAGGAAATAAGTTTTTGTATCATAAGTAATTAAATTTACCCCTGTATTCATTTGTTCAGGAAAATACACAGTGGACCTAAGAAACCTTATTCGGATGTTGATGGGAATGTTGGTGGTGTGTTCAAAAACATGAATCATTTGTCCCACATGCCCACAGCATATCCTGGGAATAAAACATTGTTGAAAGCTGCCGACGAAAAAGCTTTGCTTTTTGGGCCGCAGTTGTCGAAATGGATTGATCAAGTCGTGGATGAGTAAGTGAAGTTTAGATTTTGAAGATAAATTTTAGTTTGAAAATTGACGATATAATTTATAATTTCGTTAATTGTTAATTTTTTGATTAGATGTAGACACCTGCCTAGGTTTTAACGGTTAACATTTGGTTCCGCGTACGATTGTTAGAAATTCATCGTCACTTATCAGACATGAATTTTTATACCCGCAGTTCTGCAGTATAATTACGTACAGTTTCGGAAAGAAGTTCTACTTTATTCTCTTTTTTTCGATATTTTATTCTCTCGTTGACAGCAATAAAATGTCAAAAAAGAAAATTAAATCGTTACTGATTAGCGAGTTTTTTAGGGCTTTTTAGAAATGTATTTTTATTTTACATATAAATTTATAATATAAATGCATATATTTACCATATACAATAAATAAAAAATCGTGTTTGGTGTGTAACTGATGGATTTGTGACAAGTGTGCCAGTAAAGTCACGAAAATACTTTAGTTATAGGATTTAACCTAAAATTTCTTAATTGTATTTCAGGTCGTATTATATTCAAGGGGTTTGTTATGTTTCCACCAATATCCTTCCCCCTTGCCTCAGAGAGGCAGTTCCTTCGTGTTCAGATACCCCTTGGAGTTCTCATTCGAGTGACCCTAAGTCACAACTGGGTTGGATTGACCCCAAGACTGGAAGGTTGGTTGAACCATTTCGCTCGATGGAAGGCTCTTGATGTTGGTTTGATTATGCCAACTTCCATTCTTTGCATTTGAGTTCTCTCTTTTTCAAGGTTGTTACAAGATTTAAATATTTTCTTTCAGAAATAATAGCTGTAGTCTTTTAAAATTTTAACATTTACCAAATCTGCTTCAAGGTTGCAAAGAATCTTATTGTTGGAGACCCTTCTTAAAAGTTGATTGTTTTTATAAATTTTGAATTCGGTGTATGATTTTGGTTGTACACTGGAAAGACCCAACCATTGTTAAATACTTTAGCATTTAAACTTTGGGTTATCGTGTATATTTGTTACAAACACAGCATTTTCCTACTTAAGCGAAAGTTTATTTAATTAGATAGGTCTATTCTTTTATTTGACAATTAAGTGTTAATGTTTAAAACATATCTTTACCTTTGTCGCATTACGGTGTCATTGTTAAATGTTTGTTTTAAATATTTTTAAAGTATACTTGGTTGAAATTCGTTAAAATTGTAAGAGAAAATTTTATGATAAATTACAATATTTATAGTAGCTTAGGATGTTATATATTATAATATAAATATATATATATATATATATATATAATATATAATATATATATATATATATATACACACACAAAAATTGCACCGGAACTTTGCTTTGTGTCAAAACGAGTGAAGTTTTGGTAATTTTGTCATTATATTTTTATTCATAAATACAAACTCTTTATACTATTTCTAAGTCATCAATCATGTTTTAACCTTGCATATCAGTCGTGTGCCATTAATTGTTACACTTCATAATATTGGTTTATCAACTGGAACTATGCCAATAATTTCCCCCTTTGTTTTTCAGTAATAAACGATAGAATACATAGCCTAATTGAGTTGTTGGCTGCCATATCAGTCCTTATTAACTTTACTAATAGTGGGGAAATACATTGATACTTAGCTTATACATCGATGCATATTTAGTCACAATTTTTCTTATCTTGACTTTCTGAGTCTAATATCGAATTTAGGTTTCTGTGTGATAACGAAGTTTTCTCTCATTAAGCTTTTTGTTTGAGCTCTTTTGAAGGACTCTGTTTTCATTGTCATAACGTTCAAAATTCATTTCTTCAGAAACAAAAACCTGTTTCCGATCTCTTCATCAACAGTTCATTTCACCACTCCTGATTTCAGTTAACAATTGAAAATTGCGAGTTACACTGTAACTTACGAGTAGATATTTTTTCTAGATACCACTGAATTGTATACACGGGTTTTCATTCTTCAGAAAAAAAAAGTAGTCATTAAGGAAATATTGTTTGGGAGAGATCCCATAAATATGCTCTATAAACCTTCATAAAGTTCGTTCCAGTCTCGGCATTACGTGCTCAGCATATCAGCTGGGTTTTTCTTTGTTTTCTAGTTTGTTTGTTAATTCGGCCATTACTTTGAAGGCGAAAGCCTGTTTAGTAATTTAGCAAGATGTTTTTCAAACTGGACACAAAAAATGGAGTTCGTTTCGTAACTAATTAGTATTAAAAAATTTAGTTCTACAAAGTAACTAGAATTTTGTTGATTTGTATTACCTATAAGTTTAGAGATTGTAGAATGAATAATAACCCATCGGATTCATGGTATACTTTCCTATATTTTTTCTTGTTTAAAAGCGCAATTTGGTGATTGATATACTGAAAAGTAATCGAATAAAAAACGTTTCCTGGGAAAAGCGCCAATGAAGCTATATGCAACTCGCGTGACTCGCTATCTTTCTTTACGGGATTGCCTTAAAAAAACTTGGGAAGTGGTAAATCAAATTGTTTCCAAAGAAAAACAGAAACAGAGTCTAGTTTCCAAAGAAATTTGACTGTTTATGACACTAAACAGATGGCCAATAAACGATATTTGTGTATATTATATTAAACTTGTTGCGAATGTCAAATCATATGAATTTTAAAGAACAAAAGATATTTTTAGAGTATTGAAGCAAATTTCACGATTTTTGTATTTTTCTGAAGAAAATTATCGGGGTAAAATTAATGATGCACCTTTGACTTCGTGTATATTGAGTTAATAATTATATCGCTAATGCATGATAGAAATTACTCCCCAGTACAAGAATTTTAATTAAACATTCCCCACTGCTTAAGCTTATTCGAGCGTGCGTTCTCTACTCGTGTAAAATATGCTCTTTAATTACTTCTGTAATCTTTTTTCGTATGATACTAACAATATTGCAAATAAGAATTTTAAATTTCGGTATTTGACCAAAACTAATTGAAATTAAGTTTTAGAACAGTTAAGAAATAGTTTTATGTGGGTTGTCACTTAATAAAAATATGTGATAATTTAAATATTTTTATATAGTGTTGTATGCAACTTGTTAAGTCCTGCACGAATCCAATTCCTGATAATAAATGTAAGTTATTATACGAGTATATCTCTCGTATTTTTAGTATTTAGATGTTATAGTCTAATAATAATAATAATTTAAGTAGCAAATCAGTTTTAGTATTTGTAGTGTATATTTTTCTTAGTATATTTGTTTATACATAGTTACATTAAACTTAAAATGGTTTGTCACAACTTTTTAATAAAAGCCAAAGATTACTCATGACTTCAGGTCCATTTATAAAGTTACTAGTCAAACGGTGCACATAAATTACTAAACTCCAGCTTTTGTAATTTCTAAGTTTAAGCTTCTTTGAAAACATACTGTATCTTCTTTACTCATTTAATATTTGATTTTGTAAAGAAAAATATAATTTTTAATGGTTCTTATTTTCCCAACCCTTTTTTAAATACTCTTGTAAGCAGTTTAAGCATAAAACTCCGTTTTCAACATTCATTCATTATTCTGAAACTGGAATTGTGAGTTACTTATCCTGGGTATACTTGCTGTGTGGAAATGAGTACTTGTAAATTATAAGTGATTACTTAAATACTTTATGCGGGTTAGTCAAATTAAAGCAGAGGTGAAATAAAAATAAATGGCACCAATGATTAACGAATTAATTTGTAGTAACAACCTACAAAATGAACATCCTCCGTTTTCCAAAATTAGGGTATCGTTAAAGTAAATTGTCTTAGTAATTTGAGAATTTCAAATTTTCTATTTTATATAAATTGAGAGCCTTTTCGTCTCCAGGTTTTGCTTTGAAAATAAAACTGGAGACTGACTACGAAAACCGGAGAGTTGGCAACCCTATCCTAAGATCATATTAACTCCAGTTAATGATAATTGAGGGTAATTTACTATTAGTTTAATTTATAACATGTTACTTTTATATTTTAGTATTAGCTTTAGGCAGTTTTTATTTTTAATTTTATTACGCGTTTCATTACGTGTATTTTTTCTTTTTTTAATCCTAATTTTTTAGTTTTTAAATTTATTGTTTAATAATTAGTCGTACCGTTTATTACCTTGATGATTATTGTACTTTTTATGGAATTTATCACCTGCCATTATTATCATATTAATAGTGTTTTCGTATAGCCTATTTATCATGGTACGGTTGAAGTTTTGAATATGGTATACTTTCCTGTCCCTCATTGCTCTGACCTATTGAAGCTGTAGAAGAGAGTTGAAAATATCCTCTGGGACAGAGGTCACCATTAGACGGACTGCTGACGGATTTTATATGGTGGATCACTGGGAATAAAACATACACAAACTTCGACATTTTGAAAGAATCAAAGCCACTTTTTCCCGTCCTTTTTGTGAAGTTTGTTTAGTTTTCATTCAGGAGATTGGAAATGGTAATTTTAAGTTGATTTTGATAAAATAATGTCAGCCACGTTTAAAAAAAAAAAAAAAAGAAAAAAGTGAGTAGCGGACCTTGGCGATACAGAGAAGGTGCACGAACATCAAACAAAACATATATGGAGAGGGAACATATTTCAAAACCAAATTGTACTGTACTTTTCAGTGGAATAGAAATTCTTACGCTCATATTTAACGATGTAATTATGGAATAATCTATCGGATGAATTAAATTAAATCAATGAACACATTTTTTTAAGTAATTAAAATTTAACAGATTCCAAAGTTAATAAATGTACTTCATTTTTAAACGCTTAAAATGCCAGTAATCACGTTTCATTCCTAAACACTACGCACCCTTCCCCTAAAAAAAAAAAAACGAGTAACTTTTTTTTTATATTTTTAAATTTTATACGTAGGCTACTTTACAATATAATTAAATGCCATGGTCAGCTGGGAGACCCATTAGTAATGTAAAGAAAAGGCTAAGTTGTGGCCATTGTCGGAATACTTCTTCCCCTAGATCAGCGAAGTTAAGCGGCATTGGGTCTGGTTAGTAGTTGCGCATGGATTGGTAACCGTCATTTACGTCCAGATGATGTAACGACCTGTGGTTCGGATCCCACGTAAAACTGTAGGTCCCTCTGTCATATGACCTTTGCCGTTACGAAGTAGGTTAAACACTAATATAGATATTATCGAGGCCTACATTGCAGATAATCGAAGATATTTCCTCCTTTTATAATGTCGTGAATATGACAAAAGCAGTGAGAGGATGATTGTGTGAATGGTAATTTGTTAGTGTGAACGACGGTTTTCAAGAAGACAACGACGAACTCTTGGCGAATAAGGACAACAGTGTAAAGTGCCCGATTTAATATCGCATATATGTTTATAGTGAATAAACAACATTTGCTAAATTGATGTACATATTACGCGTACATGTGGACAAATTATTAATATTTCTAAAAGAATCTATTGGGTAATGAAAGAATAAACATGTAGATCTGTTAATGAAAAGTGTAAATGTTGAAAGAAATAATTTTGTTGCTTATTTAAATTTATATAAACATTTTAAGGCACTATAAATTTCACGGAAGGTCGTAATTCGTCATATTACAGGGTAATATGACGTCACAGACTAGTGAAGGAGCAATATCTTGGTGATATTAGTCCTAATTTTTTAGTTTTTAAATTTATTGTTTAATAATTAGTCGTACCGTTTATTACCTTGATGATTATTGTACTTTTTATGGAATTTATCACCTGCCACTATTATCATATTAATAGTGTTTTCATGTAGTCTATTTATCATGGTACGGTTGGAGTGATATTGTATTACCATAGTTTAATACACTACCAAGTCTCATCATCTCGTTCACGAGCTCATACTAAAATGAATATATGGTAATCTACAACTTACGCTTACTCTTTACATATACCGGGTGTACATAAAGTCAGGATCTATTTTTGTGAAGCACTTGGAAATTATATGGAATTCAATCATAAAATGATAAAGTGGTAACATTTATTAAATAATTAAGAGTAGGATTCGACGTGACGTCCATCAGTATCCCTGCACAGCTCAAATCGTTCCGCAGCATTTCTAAACACATTCTGGAGCATTTGCGGGGTTATGTTATCCGCAGCAGTTCGTATACGTGTACGTAAGTTTTCAATACTCGTAATCTTCGTCTGATAGACGTGCGATTTGATAAAGCCCCATGCAAAGAAATCTAAAGGGGTTAAATCTGGTGATCTCGTTGGCCAAGGTCTGTTGCTTCCGCGTCCGATCCAGCGATTTGGAAAACGTCCATTTAGATAACCCTGAACAATTTTGGCATAGTGACAAGGAGCACCATCATGTTGATAGACGACACAGAGTCGGTCAGCCTGTCTGTTTGTTTGTATGTTTGTGAAATTTATAAATTTCACATTAGATCCCCAGTTTAAATAAAATAAAGTTTAAGACAAAAGGCTGAATTTGATTAAAATTATTTATCTTATCCCGTGCCAAATTTGGTAGCTCTAGGTCAAACGGTTTGAAGTCGTCCTAAAAAATAATTATATGTGAAGCTCAAGATTTTCATGACTGTTCTTTTCTATAGTTTTATTGACCAAATAATCAAAATTTTCACGGCTGCGTTCTTTTCTGTAGTTTAATCGCGGTGTTGGGGCCTTCGGGCCCAGTAATTTTAATTATTTAATTTATTAACACCCAGGTGCACAACCTGGGGACCTAGTCAATATGTGTGTGAAGTTTCATGTTTGTAACTGCTTCCATTTTGGAGTTATGGCTGGAACACACACACGTCCTTTTGAGGTACCGGGCGTTGCCCGGGATAACCCGGGCAACGCCGGGTACCTCAGCTAGTATTATATATATATTATATATATATATATCAAGACAGCTTACAAGATGTGTGTATGTGTATGCACACACTAAATTATTTCTAGTTCCGGCTAGAATAGGGTGAGACAGGCTAGGATAGGCTAGAATACGTAGGATAGGTAGTAAAGTTACGAGGCAGTCCCGTCACACGACTGAATAGGTTCCCAGCGCAGTCGGTGTCATGAGCAAAGAGAGCTTCTGGTTATAGATCTCTGATGACGTAGTGTCAATTAACAGCACCGTTGAGATGGAAGATAAACTGTCTTTTTCCACAGTGAATATGAATTAGAACTGTTAATTGCAATTAATGAATTCATATTAGTAATGCAGTGTAATGTATCTGTAATTGATATTATTTAAACCACGGTTTCCCAAATGGGGGTACGCGGCATCCTGCTTTGGAACTAACTTTCACATGGAAAAGTATTCTCAAAAGACAGTGTAGCGGCTACACCGTCTTTTGAGCAATTTTGAGTGGGGAATGGGGTATGGGGCACTTGCCGAAGCTATCGAGGAGTGCGTAGCCGAGAAAAGGTTGGGAACCCATGATTTAAACTGTTTAGCTGCATATAACTTTTATGTGTTTCGTTAAAATACAATGTCCTTAGAATGTGTTATACCCCAACTCATGAAATAATATCCTTGCACTGTTATTTACTGTTTTCTGATGATATTATTCAGGTTATACACGTGAACAAATTAAATCTTTGTAAAGTATATGGAACATATGCATGAATTTTCGGCTACATACACTTTTGGGCTATTAAGTCGCTTTTGACGACTATATAATTTCGCAGATAAAAAAAAAGCGCTAGTATAATTGTAAGGTTAGTGAAACTCCACTTAATTTAAAGCTAGCATTTGTGGGCTCTTGTAACATCTTTGTTTGGGCACTGACAGCGTCCTTTCTACTTAGTTCTTGAATGTGGCACTGATTGTGCGTAGTCTTATAGAGAGCTCTTTTGCACTTCAGTTTGGTTGTTTAGATACAGGATTGTTGCATCGTGCAATAGTGCAGGTTCTGTTGTTGTTGCAAGGTTTAGAAAAAAGACCATAAATAGTGCCCCTTTTGTTTCTCTTAATTTTATGCTACTGATGCCTAAAGTAGGCCCACATTGAGTCACCATTCCTGAGATAGGACCTCCAAGTCCGTAAGGTTTGTTTTAGTCTAGTTTAACTTAGGCTATAAGTTAAAATCAGTTGGAATTCTGAACCCAATCAAAATAAATAAAATAACACATGGGAAGGCGCTGCAAGTTGACTTTTGTATAAATGTTTCTGAATGAAATTAACTTTTATGATAAAACCAAAGCCTACTACAAAGTCTTATCATGTCACCTACAACTATTTTTCTATGTACCAAAGATTTATCTTGTGGGAAGCAATGGAAAGTTATAATGTCTGGATTTCCTTTTATCTGGACGTTATTTACATTTCATTGGAAAGCATGAGGCCAAAATTAGGAAACAAAATTAGGGGCCATTTCACATCGACATCTACCCTCCTGAACTACGTGCAGACTGACCAGAAAATTCGAGAATGGGATTTGAATTTTATATACATCACTTTAGAGGGCGCTGCGAGTCAATTTTTGTATGAAAATGAAATGAAACTTTATAATAAGACTACCAAGTAGGCTTTGATGAAACTTGATAATTATTTTAGACTATGGTATTACTCTGTTCTTTACCAAAGCCTGCTTAGTCAGACCACGCTTACAAAATGTTATACTTTTTTAAATCGAGGAAGACTCTAAGACAATTGACATATAAGGAAAGACTGGCATGTTCTCATTAAAAAGGAGGAGGAGGTTAAGAGGTGATATGATAGAGGTGTATAAAATGATAAAAGGGTTGGATAAGATAGATTTTGAGTCTCTTTTCATTAAAGATCACAATAACCAGACTAGAGGTCATAGTATGAAATTATTTAAGCCAAGATGTAGAACAAATTTAAGAAAACAAGTTTTACAAATAGAATAATTAAGTTTTGGATCAGTCTGACAGAAGAAGTGGTGACTTCAGATACACTTGATTCTTTCAAAAGAAGGTTGGATAGTTTGATGTCTGCAAGGGACATCTGGTGATGGTGTTTAGGCCCATTTTTATTGCATGAACGGTACTAGTTTATTTCATATATATTATGTGCATTTGGGTGATAGATCCCATAGCTCAACACAGGTGTTGTGGGATATAGGGAGGCAGCATCTTGGGTTAGGGATACTCTGTCCTTACCACCCCATTCAAAAAAGAGCTTCCTTCAAAGAGCTTCCTCTGCTGAGCGGTGCCCCCCATAGTACTGTGAGGTATTGAAAAACTCATGATCTTCACTTGCCCCACAAACACCTTTAAATGGGAGACCCAAAATAGGTACACACACATTTCTACATTACTGTACAGTCTTTACAGCCACACCTACACTTTTCCTCCGAAGTATATATATTGTAATGTATATGGTTGTAAATTGTGACTTGGTCCACAATTGATATGGACCATGACTTATTTTTGGTTGGCAAGGTACTGGTATTGATGGGTACCGTAATGAAATTTACTGGATTCTTTGGATCTGATATATTTGCATGTCAGTTATAAATAGATATAGAGTGTAATATATTTGTGGATAGTAGCCTATTATGACTTTGATCCTCTGGATCCAGAGATTCTATCTTTAGTTTTAAATTGATAATTAATTAGTTTTGTAAAAATTGGTTGTTGCCAATGTACAGGCAGTTTTTACATAGTGGAGCCACCTCGATGGGCCTAAGTGGCCCCTAGTGTGCCCACTATAAAAATTTCTTATGTTCTTATTTCTTCTTAATTTCTTATGACTCACTCAGTGCACGAAGTTACAAACATACCACAGCCATCATAATTGTGAGTTGCGCACTTAAATCAAGTGGGTCAAAATCTAATTGGATCGTGAACTTGAAGTAAATGCTGTATTGTGACTATGCCTAGTTACAGATTTCTGTTCAAAATCTTTTGTATGAAATTATTTGTGACCGTGGACCGACTAGAGAAAGGTAGGTTTTGTTTTTAACCTCTGCTCCCATTGCTTGTAGATTAACGTCTGTAGGATTAAAGGAAGAAAAAGAATGTAAATTTTCAGCTGAACTGCTCTGCCCGCGAACTTAAAAGAAATATTTGTTGAGGAGGGTCAGCTTTTTTTTTTTTTTTTTTCTCCTGGAATTGGGTTGAGTTTGGTTAATCTTAGGTCTATACAAAAGAAGATTGGCCTGAGTTGGTTCGTGAAGTGACCTCATTCCCGGTAAGTTTCCTTTCATGTTGTCCAACTGAAGGTTAGTCAACACGTACTTAACGTTAGTTTAGGCTAGGCAGGGCTAAATCTACTTAATTGTTTCATTGTAGGCAAAATCTGCTCGCATTTTCCGACGGCATCACGCGAGGATTTTTCCATAACACACTCGTCGGACGAGAGTTTTAACCCAAATTTCTTTGATCGATTGGTTGCTTGAGAATTTGGTAATTTTTTACTATCAGTCGGGTCTCTTCAATTCCCATAATTTATAGATCAATGGATTCGTTATTACACCAGGAATGCTATTTGGATAATCTCAAGTGAGGGAACTGGCCCAAAACTAAGTTAGGATACGAAGTTTGTTTTGGGGTATAAATGTGAAAAAATACCCTAAAATGCGGGTAATTCCTTCAGTAGAGACTATCTAGGGGGCATTCGCGATGTAAAAACGAATCTATTGATATATAAATTATGGAAATTGTAGAAACAGACAACATGAGTGACCTAAAAGGTATATATATATATACATTTATATATATGTAGTAAAACGAACACTGTATATATTTGCTGTATATATTATATATACCGTAAAACTATACTAACCTACCTACCTAACCTAACAATTTTAGGTACTACTCTTACCTATGGCAACGAAATGCTTTTCTTTTTTAATCGAACACACACTTATACCACAAACAATACCTTCCTTGTTTTTCTTAGGGCAAATAAATTCTCTTAGCAATACACCGTGTTCTACATAAAAATTAAATGCAGCCTCTTCATCATCAAAAATTTGCATGAAGTTAAACACATTGAATAATTACCTAACCATCGCAAACCGACGCCATCGGACACTAAAATCTTATGAGTTCAGGTCAAACCCCTCAATTTTGTTAGCGGTACCTTCCTAACCCTTGTGGGATCAGCCATTTTATCATTCCCAAAAACATGATCCGCGATTTTATCGCTCAAAAAAATAATTTCTTAACATTAATTTTATAGCTTTAATCGGCATTTGCCTTCATATTGTACTTAATAAAAGTTGTTTAAAAAAATGTAGAGAGTCTTACGGTAAACTTTATTTTCAGTTTCCAGAGACCGGACTAAGGTAAAAATTACCGAGAATTTTTAACTAAAGTAATGTTTTACCCAAGGCTGTTTTGAATTTACTTTGAAGTGCTTCTGCCTCAAGGCTGCGCTGCTCCCACGAAGTTCGCTCAGCGCCTCCTGAGGCGGGGCCACGACGTAGTCGCCACCCTTCTTTTCTCTTGCTTATGCCATACAATTTAATACACTATCGAATTTATGATGGCTGGTCTGGCAGAGGAATACCCTGGCACATCCACCCAAACTAGTGATGAAAATAGGTTTTTCTGGTGTATTTCATGCTGTTTCAATTGAATCTGACCTTCATTTGGTATTTTTTTACAAGAGTACATTACAGGCTTTTGAGGAATTTTGGAATTTTAGGTTAGGTTATATGGTAAATTTTTACAAATGTACATTACAAGTTTTGTAAATCAAAACTGTTTTTCTGATGGTTTTTGATGCAGTTTGAAGTTTTGAACGAAGGTTAATTTTGGGGGTCAGTTCCGTATTGCCTCCCACGCTAAATATGATTTTATTGACCCCACGCAAAATATGATTTGGTTAATATTTGTCTTTTAACCTGCTCACACGCGGTTAAAACAGTATAATATATTGAATTACTATTCAAAACTGACTAAGAAAATATATATATCTTATGTTGTGCAAATTTGTTCAAATGTACTTTTTTTGGTGCTACTATAGCGTGATTCCTACCTCGATTCGGCGGTCTACCTTTTAATTATAGCTTCTTACCTTGTTTACTAATTGCTTGTTTACATTCCAATGTTCATCGCCCTTGACGATTGGTTAGGTTTAGGGTAAATTTATAGTATTACACCCGTCTCCCTTTCGAGGTGAAATTTATGTTTTTTCTATGGTTTTTGATGTGCTTTGAACGAATCTGACCTTCAAACCGTCGGAAATGACGTTTTTGGAGATAACCCCCCCCCCCCCAGCCGGCAATCGAAAATGAGTCATTTCCGACGGTTTTGAAGGTCAGATTCGTTTAAAACATCAAAAACCATAGGAAAAACTAATTTCACCTTCAAAATTGACCTATCCTAACCTAACCTATCCTAACCTAAATCACTTCTTGTAGGCAGCCCAGGAATCACTATAAATGTACTTCTGAATGAGTGGAATGAGAGTTCCATTCCAGTACGAAAGTAATTCAAATTCAAAATGGATGGAGCGCAGTGATTGGGCAGACATGTAACGAACACACAAACAAACATATGAACACACAAACAAACGTATGAACACACAAACAAACGTATGAACACACAAACAAACGTATGAGCACACAAACGAACGTATGACACAAACGAACGTATGAGCACAACACACGAACGAACGTATGAGCACACAAACGAACGTATGAGCACACAAACGAACGTATGAGCACACAAACGAACGTATGAGCACACAAACGAACGTATGAGCACACAAACGAACGTATGAGCACACAAACGAACGTATGAGCACACAAACGAACGTATGAACACACAAATGAACGTATGAACACACACTAGATACACACCAAAAAAATTTTTATATCTTGAAAACGAAGCATTTGCGATGGAAACGCTATAGAAGGAAAGTGTCTTAGAATTAAAAAATCTACTTAATGAACATATAATAATTGCTGGACATTAGATGGGTGTAATACTATAATAATACCAGGTTTAGTCATGATATTTTCGTTAGTTTTAACGAAAATATCCTAACCAATCATAGGTAGACCACATACTATAGTAGCACCGAAACTATTTGGTATTCTACTATTACACCTGTCTAATGTCCAGCAATTATTATATGTTCATTAAGTAGATTTTTTAATTCTAAGACACTTTCCTTCTATAGTGTTTCCATCGCAAATGCTTCATTTTCGAGATATAAACATTTTTTTGGTGTGTATCTAGTGTGTGTTCGTACGTTCGTTTGTGTGTTCGTACGTTCGTTTGTGTGTTTGTACGTTCGTTTGTGTGTTCGTTACATGTCTGCCCAATCACTGCGCTCCATCCATTTCAAATTTGAATTACTTTCGTACCGGAATGGAACACTCATTCCACTTTAGGTTAGGTCAATTTTGAAGGTGAAATTTGTTTTTCCTATGGTTTTTGATGTTTTAAACGAATCTGACCTTCAAAACCATTGGAAATGACTGTTTTTGATTGCCGGCTGGGGGAGGGGGGTTATCTAAAAAATGAGTCATTTCCGACAGTTTTGAAGCAAAGCTGGGCACTTGTGTTTTTTTTTGCGGTACTGCGGTACTACCGCACTACCAAACCGGTACCGCATAACGCAGTACCGCAAAAAATGCGGTAGCGGTACTGCTGTACTTTCAGCGATCCTTTGCGGTACTGTGTTATGCGGTACCGGTTTGGTAGTGCGGTAGTACCGCAGTACCGCAAAAAAAAACGCAAGTGCCCAGCTTTGTTTTGAAGGTCAGATTCGTTCAAAACACATCAAAAACCATAGGAAAAACATAAATTTCACCTCGAAAGGGAGACAGGTATAATACTATACATTTACCAACAATTTTTTTAAATAAATAAAATTGAATAATAAATAGCATTTTATATTTATTATATTTTCATTTATACCTTGGATAGGAATCACACTCTACAGTACTGTAGTTTCGAACCAAAATGGGTAGGAATCACCCTATAGTATCGAAGTCACCAGTAGGAATCACGCTATAGTAACACCCTTTTTTTAATAAAATATAGGTAATGATTCAGAATAGGGGCACCACCTCAATTTTTTTTTTTTTCCACCAAAACATGCTAAAACCATTGGTTTCTTGTTGTTTAGGATGAATGTGACCATCGCCATTACAGTAAATTATTGCTTGAAGTGATTTCACCACCCCAACCCCTCCTACAATCTCAGGGGACCACCGTGGGAACTGGGGATTTTGGGTGGGGGAACACAGCACAAGCAATAATTTACTGTAATAGCGATGGTCAGATTTATCCTAAACAATAAGAAACCAATGGTTTTAGCATGTTTTGAAGGAAAAAACACGTCATGAAACACATCAAAAACCATGAGAAAAACCGGTAAATTTATAGTATTACACCTCTCTCCCTTTGGTGGTAAAATTTATGTTTTTTCTATGGTTTTTGATGTTTTGAATGAATCTGACCTTCAAAACCGTCGGAAATGACTCGTTTTTGAGATACCCCCCCCCCCCCCCCCAGCCGGCAATGTGGGGGAAATCACAGAAAACGAGTCATTTCTGACAGTTTTGAAGGTCAGATTCGTTCAAAACATCAAAAACCATAGGAAAAACAAATTTCACCTTCAAAATTGACCTAACCTATCCTATCCTATCCTAACCTATCCTATCTTATCCTAACCTATCCTAAAAGAAAAATAGGAATTACCTTTAAAATCTAAGACAGAATAATCACAGTACCGTCTTTTCTTCGTTTTAAGCACAACGTAACTTTTTCTACAATGCCACAGTTTCTGGTCTTGACGATATGTACACTCCGTTCTACAATGTGGACACTTCACTACTGTCGGTAGAACACCGTGAGCACGCAGAAACTCAACACTTTTTTCTAAATTTTCATAGAAAGTGACAATACAGCGGTAATAATCAAACGAACACATGTCACACAAAGCCATTCCGGTAGCAAACTAATTCAAATTCGAAATGGATGGAGTGCTCTGATTGGGCAGACATGTGACGTCAACACAAACGAACGTACGAACACGCACTAGATACACACCAAAAAAATGTTTATACTCTAACGAAGCATTTGCGACGGAAATGCTATAGAAGAAAAGTGTCTTAGAATTAAAAAATCTACCTATTGAATGTATAATAATTGCTGGACATTAGACGGGTGTAATACTATAATAATACCAAAAAACCTAGGTTTCATGGAAAACCTAACCTAACCTAAAAAATCTAAAACCCTATACCGATCAATTTGTGATATGTGATCTTTATAGGGGCTCTGCCCCTGTACCCCCGAGACCTAAATTATACAAATTGGACACACTACATTTAAAGGGAGAACACCATATGAGCTCTACTAGCGTCACTGCAAATCCGTCATAGACCGAAGCCATTTTCAAACTGAAGTGAATGAACGATATGATAGTAGGGTTGCCAACTCAAAATTTCCTAGATTCATACCCAAAAATATGTTTTTCGTAATTTTCTAACTTCGTTTTTTTGACTATGCGACACATGCAATCAATGTATTTTAATGAGAGAAACAACTTTGTCTCTATGGTATTTTTCAAAATTTTGCTTAATTAAGTGGCACCCGTATTCTGAACCATTACCAAAATATACTTTCTGTTTTGGCTATAATGTACTTTTTTCAAAAAATATTTTTCCTGATTAGGCTATTTTTTCGCTACTCTGCGACTTAATTAGTTGGTTGGGTTTTGTTCTGGCTATATTTTTTTTCTAATTGGATTTAGTTTAGTGGTGTTTGTGATAGAATTATGACATGCTATTCGTGTGATTTTGACTTTGAGAACTTGATTTGTCATGTGCCCTAGATGAAGACAAAAGATTGGATGGTTTTATAAATTACGGTGTTATATTCTCATCCTTAACTTGCCCAAAATGTGACAGTGAGTGCCTAATACAAAAAGATCAGAAGATATTTAGGTGAAATAACCAATATTAACCTGTTAGGTTAATTGAAGGCCCAGTTAGGTCAACTAAAGGCCTGGTTAGGTTAATTGATGATTGGTTAGGTTGTCATGATATTTTCGTTAGCTTAAATGAAAATGATGAGAGCAAACTTTTCTGGTTAATTTTGAGGTGTTTTGTACGAAACAGCCATCCATTTCCTGTGCAAATGCGTAGTTTTCAAGATGATGATATCTCGAAAACTACGCATTTGCACAGGAAATGGATGACAGATTCGTGCAAAACAACTCAAAATTGACCAGGAAAGTTTGTTCTCATCATAAAAACAGACTGGGTGTAAAAACGAATAATTACCTATGATTTTATTGAACATTAGGATTATAAATTATTTTGATAGTCTATTAAAAATTTAAAATGAAATGCAAAATATGATTTTATTGAACATAAGGATTATAAATTCCATATAAAATTCTATACCGATCAATTTGTGATGCGTGATCTTTACGGGGGCTCCGCCCCTATACCCTTGAGACCTAAATTATACAAATGATAATGTAATATGTGCCCACCTTGCCTGGGTAGCTGGAGCCATAAGGACTAATGTAAAGGATAAAAAAGTTAAGTGCACCTTAAATTTATTACAAACCAATATTTTCTCAACTCTATCAGTATGAGCAAAAATAAATTCACCATATTGAATATTTTTATCAGAAGTAGAAAACCATGGTTGTTTTTTACTAACAAAAAGCACCAATTTTTTAATAAAATATATATATGAAACTATTTTTTAATAAAAAAATAATGGGGGCAATATTGAACTGTAGCCTAATTTTGTTTAAACAACATCAAAAACAATCAGAAAAACATAGTTTTAATATATACCTAACCTAAAATACCAAAATTCCTCAAAAGCCTATAATGTACTCTTGTAAAAAAAAAATACTGGTTATATATTAAAACAGTGTTTTTCCAATTGTTTTTGATGTTTGAACGAAATTAACCTTCCTTCAAACCACATCAAAAACTATCAGAAAAACATAGTTTTGATTTACAAAGCCTGTAATGTACACTTGTAAAAATTTACCCTTCATTTTTGGCACAAATGCACTATTATGGAGGTCTCTGACCTGTCACTGGGTGGCGGCTTCGCACCTAGGACTGCATTGAGACTGAGTTGTGTCAGTGCTTTGTGGGTTAGGTGTGTGTGTATGTATGTTTTCTATACTGTGTGATGTCTGTAGGGCGTGCTATGGAATGGAGTATTTGGTTATAATATCTCGGGTGTTAGCTTAATGGTGCATGATTGTACATATAGTGGCAAGGGTGTTGTGGGTTAGTTGTCACTGCTGCCATGAATTTGTGTTCCCCTCATATCTAAATGTTCCCTAACTTTCAGTATTTTTGTTTCTGTGTGCAAGTGTTCTATTGGTGGTGTTTGAGTACATCCTGTAATGATGCATTGTTTTGTATTGTCTGTAAAGTGTTTGTGTGTGTTTGAGGTAATGGGTGCCCAGCATGGGCTAGCATAGTCCATAACTGAGCGAATATATTGTTTGTAAATGAGTATTGTTGTTTCCTGCTAGTGTCCAAAGTTTGTGCCTATTATATAGTACCCTAAGCATGTTGAGTCTTGACATACATTTGTTTTTAATGTCCTGAATGTGGTTTGCAAAAGATAATGTGTTGTATGTGACCCCAAGTATTTTGGGCCTGTGAGTGTGTGGAATGTTGGTGTTGTTTAGTGTAAGCTTTGGAGTTATTGGTGTTCTTTTGTGTTGCTTGTTAGCAAGGTGATGGTTGATTTTGTGGGTGTTACTTTGAGTCTATTATAGTGGTGGACCGGATATCCGCATCATTTTTAACATCCACATCTGCACTTCTGACTGCGGATGTTATGCGGATATTACCTCCAGTAAATTATGCAATTTACAATTAAATTAGCTTATAAAGTAGCTTAATAAGGCCCAGTCATGCACATTTCATGTAAAGTATTAATTATTAATGAACAAACAAATATATAAACCTCAAAATATAAATACCTGGTAACACAGAAAATTGAATGAAACTTGTTTCATTGAATTTTCTGTGGCTGAAACTCTTGTGAAAGTATTATTTTTATCATAATGAAAACATTAATTTTAATTCTTATGCATTGCTTGCCATAATAGTAATATCGTGAAATTTGAAAAATTGTCATATATTCATGTTCTATATTCTATATTCATGTCATATAATGTAGAATGTCATATATTCATGTCCATATTCATTTTCTATATATTGATAGATTAACTAAATATCCCCATCAGCATCTGCGGATATTGAAAAAAAAAAAAATCTGCATCTGCAGATGTTGAAAAACCAACATCCAGTCCACCACTAGTCTATTGTGTGTGAGCCAGTCTTGTATACTGTTTATGTATGTTTGTAGGTTATTTGTAGTGGTGTCAATGTTGTTGTGGGTGGATGTTAGTCATGTCATCTGCATATGATGATAAGGTAAGCTCGTTATCTATGGGTGTTGGAATGTCATGCATATATAAGTTGAACTGTATTGGTGAGAGAACAGAGCCCTGAGGGACCCTGTTTGGAAAAAGCTTGTTTTTGGATGACTTGCCATTAAATGTGACATGAGTATTTTGTTTATGAGAGGGAAGCGTGGGATAGTATCAAATGCTTCAATAATGTCTATTATTGTTAAAAGTGTATATTGAGCTGGTTGTCTGGAGTTGGTGCCATCCATGATGTGCTGCATGAGGTTAGTGAGTAATGTGTGTTTGAGTGGTGAGGTCTGAATCCATGTTGAGTAGGCAATTTAGTGGTATGTGTGGGTTGGTGATTTGTAAGGTTAGTCTTCTGTTACTTTGGAGGTGTGCATAGTAAAGTAATGGGTCTAGAGCAGCATTTCTTAACCTGGGGGAAATTTTGTTTGGTGATCATATAATTAGTGTGCATTATAAGTCTGCTAATATTATTAAAGTTTGTCTTCAAGGCTACTTTTTTCCATATCCAAATGGAGGGAGAAATTGGGTAGGGCGAACTGGTCGAAAGGGGAAATGACACAAAAAAGGTTAAGAACCGTTGGTCTATAGGAAGCTGGTTCTGTTGGATTTTTGTTTGGTTTGAGTAGTGTAATAATTTGTTAAATTTTTACAAGTGTACATTACAGGCTTTGTAAATCAAAACTATGTTTTTCTGATAGTTTTTGATGCAGTTTGAATGAAGGTTAATTTCATTCAAATAACATCAAAAACAATTGGAAAAACAATAGTTTTAATATATAACTTAACCTAACCTAACCTAAAATTCTAAAATTCCTCAAAAGCCTGTAATGTAATCTTGTAAAAAAATATGATAATTATTCATTTTTTGACCCACTCTCTTTTTATAATGAGAGCAAACTTTTCTGGTCAATTTTGAGGTGTTCTGCACGAATCTGCCATCCGTTTCCTGTGCAAATGCATAGTTTTTGAGATATCATCATGAAAACTACCCATTTGCACAGGAAACGGATGGCAGATTCGTGCAAAACACCTCAAAATCAACCAGAAAAGGTTGCATTCATGCTAAACACAACCTAACCTAACCTACCATAACTTAACCTAACCCAACCAGTCACCTTATTTACAAAAAGATTTCCAGTTAACAATGGAATCACTGCCTAGTTTGATAACTTTCTCGGCATAACATTGTGAAAAATATTTTTGCAAATAAACTTTTATGAAGCGGAGGTTTTTATTCACCGAAAAGTTGCAATGTTCCAGCCACATGCCCTTAAAGATAGAAACAGTAAATCCATACTCACGCTTATTTTTAGGATTTTTTTTATGGCACCTAAACATCTTCGAGTCTTGTCTTAAAATACAGGTAGTATTACATTTAGGACAAATCACGGATGTCGGAATTATGCCGTGATTGGAAAAAACATCTAAACTTTTATCTTCATCGAGGCCAACAAGGCGGATTAGGTCTTCAAAATCAAGTTCACAAGATTGACACATCATGGTTCTAGAATGAAAATCACCAAACTAACGAGTAACAGAAAGAAGTAGGCAAAATCAAGAAAAAGTAGCCAAAGATAAACAAAGTAACCTATAGTTGAATGAAAATCTCCAAAAAAGGTAGCTAAAATAAACAAATTAACCAAAATTTATATACATACATATTAAAAAGTAGAAAATATTTTTTTTCTAACCAAGTACATTTTATACAAATTTGCACAAGATAATATATATATTTTCTTATTCAGTTTTGATTAGTTATTCAATATATATTGCTGTTATAGCTGGGTGTGACTGGGTCAAAAAATGAATAATAACCAAAAATACAAGTAATTTTACCTTGTTTCCATATGTTAGGAATAATGCAGTGTTGGTATGAATGTGCTGTTGTTTGTGAGAGGTAGTATTCCCTCTGGGCCCAAGTGTTTAAGGTGTATGTTAGATACATTGTCTGGTCCAGTAGCCTTCAAATTCTTATGCTTTTGATGATCTTGGTGGTCTGGTCTGTATTAAAGGGTGTAATGGTTGTTCAAGTCTGTAGGGGTCATTCCATGTCAGTTCAATGGAATTTTGGGTAAAAAAAAAACATGACCATCCATCACCAATTTTTTTGAAAATTGGCACACTTATAGATCTCGGTGAGAAAAACAGAATGGCACTTGTTTCAACACTAGGTCATATGGTTCTGGAGATATGGCCATTCGAATTTTGTAAAAAAAAGGTCAATTTCCAAGGTCATAGCTACCATATTTCAACATGAAATATCTCGGCTCCTATTGCACTTACAGAGACCATTTAAACACTATTTTAAAGCTTTTAAGCAGATCTACAACTTTGTTTCTATTCATATTTTACCTCAGTGGTAAAAACAAAAGTTCTTATTTTTGACCTTTGACCTTGTGTAGGTCATTTGATGTCACAACCGATTTTTTTCTCCTTTCACCCAATTTTGGGTACACATGTTTACCTTAACCTAGAACAAGGTTTTTAGTGTTGATTAAGTTAGTATAGACGCTACAGCCATTTCAGTGGACCATACCAACCTCCATTTTGACCAAGTACCTTTTTCTACCAAACTTTGGAGCGCTGTTTCTTTGGAACTGTTTGAGCTAGAGTGTTGAGAAAAGCACAATTAGATTTGTCTCACTGAGATCTATAATGTCTGCTATTTTTAAGACAATTTGCCATTTAATATGTACAGGGTGGGTGAGAAGTCACCGTACACCAACCAATGTGCAATCATAATTAATCTGAATCACTTACGTACTTCGTGGTTACATGTCCAGTGGATCTGTATGTGCACCTTGATGCTGGACACACAAGCGGATGTTCCTCCATGTCCTCTGTGACATGCGTGTTATTAATGTAGGTAGTTTAGGCAAACTGTTCAATTTTTTTTTTTTAATTTGCCCTCGCCAAAATTGTTTGAATTATGCAATTGTCGAATTAGTGAGGTTTGAGTGTAAATGCATGTGGTTATTCAGCCATGAGTCACAGTTAAATAAATGTGTGTGGTTATTCAGCCATGAGCTATGGCCAAAGTGCTTTGTTTAACCAGCACTCCTTTTTGTTTAACTGGCAATCCTTTATGAATGGGTACATTTATAATGTTTGTTTCATCGCCACATGTGTGTCTGAGTGTATTTGGTTGTGAGGAAGATTCAGTCATGTCAGGTTACAAAGCTATGTTATGGAGACAAAGGCAGTAGCTAGCTAATTAAGTGGTCATTCGTTTTGTTGTTAGTGGAAGCAGTAGTGGAAGTCAGTGCATGTTTCTTCTGATTTTACAGGGACTTAGGTTAATAGATAGGGCTGTAGTGGGGTTTTGTTAAAGTGCAAGGTAAATCTTACTTTTAAGGCCACATAGCCTACTTTAATAACATGCATATCAATCGATGGAGCAGAAAAAACTATATATACATCTAATATAAACTTTTCAAAATATAAAAAACAAAAATTACAATAATTTCAAGAAATGTGGTATTAAATGTAGGATACATGATTGCTATGCAGCTCCTGGTTAATTGAATGCCTGGTTAGGTCATCTGTACACCCTTGATGACTGGTTAGGTCATCTGTACACCTTGATGACTGGTTAGGTTAAGTTGTGATATTTTTGTTAAAACTAATGAAAATATGACTTAACCAGTTGTCAAGGACATAGTTGACCTAACTGGGCATTCAGTTAACCTAACCAGGCATTCACATAGCTGTATATATAGTTTCTTCTGCTCTATTGACACAGCTTTGTGACCTGACATGACTGAACCTTCCTCACACAACCAAATACACTCAGACACACATGTGGCAATGAAACAAACATTATAAATGTATCCATTCATAAAGGATTGCCAGTTAAACAAAAAGGGGTGCTGGTTAAACAAGAAGGGGTGCTGGTTAAACAAGGCACTTTGGCTGTAGCTCATGGCTGAATAACCACATGCATTTATTTAACTGTGACTCATGGATGAATAACCACACACATTTATATGACTGTGATTCAAGGTCAAATATCCACTGCATACCTTTTATGGTTTGTAGAGTTTGGTGATTTCCAAGAGGAAGTTGTGAAGCACTGTCCTTTTGTCAGGATGAGCTGCTCAAAACAAGTACCTGGTGAAGTATTGTTCATAATACACAGCATGATTTCCAGGCTGTAGAACCCAGGATTTGAGGTCTTTCCAAAGCCTCTTGATGTTTTGTGTATGCAAAACCACTAGATCTCTCCCCCCCCCCCCCCCCCCCCTTAACAAAGGGGTCACCAATTGGGTGCTAAACTGCAATTTAACCCTTTTTCTGTTTAGGCCTTTGGTTTGGTTCACTGTAGTAAAAGTAAAATCATAAAATATTTAATCAAAATGAATGAGAGTCATTCCAGCTCAACTGGTACAGATTTCAGAAAGTTGGTCGGGTGACCATCTCCGATTTTCTTCAAATTTTCAGGGTTGATTCATACACCATTCAATAGCTTAAATCTAAAATTTTAGCTTCCTCAGTCAAAAATGTTTAATTTTATGGTCGCTTAAATGGCCCCCACCTTCGACAAAAAATGCCCATGTTGGGCTTGATCGGCCAATGCCTTCATTTTGAGAGGCCTTGAAAAGTGTCTTCTAATAGGAGTAGAAGCTTCAAATTTGTCATGCCAATACAACTTCTAGTAGGCTTTTCAATTTTGCAAGCTAAAAGGCTGTGGAACAAATAGTTTCTGAGTTACAAGGGCTTAAACATGGCTCCATTTTGAAGCTTGCATCAGGGTCATTCTCTGTCAGATCAACCAGTGCCTAACACCCTCATCTCTCAGATTTTGCTGAAATTTGGTTTATAGGGAGTTTGTGGGCCCTGAATCCATTTCTGAAATTATAAGGTCAATCCGACCAATGGTTCAAGAGATATGACCTCGGGAAATTTGAGGTCACTTGCAAGGACACTAACATTTGGCGACCCATAACTTGTAACAATGGTCACAATTATATAAAAGTATATATATTTAGAATCAGAAAACGACAAGGAATCCAAATATGCAAGTTTTAGAACTCTAGGTTGAAAAATAAAAAAGTTACACTGTAACCAAAATTTGAGGTCACGATTTGACCTCTGGGGTATCAAATGAGAATTTTTTTTTAAATGTAAAAAATGAAGGCATAGGCATTGGCTATTAGAATCAGCAAAAAAAAGTTTGTTTATGTTAGTATTTTTCATGTAACTAACATATAAGTGAACACCATATTCATAAGTTGTGCGTCAATTCTACCTATTTTTTCACACTTAAGCTCATAATTTCACCTATAGAAATTAAAATTACATTTTTTTATAGATATAAAAACAAAGGCAAAAAATGTAAAATTGTATTTCACTGCTAATCTACACTGGCAATAATAGTTATAATAGTGAAAGGGGAAGACTACTTAGAGGATTCATGTGCTAGCCTAATACAATTTTTGCATGCTCGATGCTCTCATCAATTTTTTTTGTGGAAAAATGTATTGAATTCTGCTGCCTCCTCTTAGGGTAGGACAACTCATTACAGTTAATATATGATGTCCTGGCACTGCACATGAATCCTTGTTTGATGGATAATATGCACTTGATCCTGATGACCCAGAGGGATGTAGAAAGTTCACAGTGAAATCATCAAACTCTTCACAATATTCCTCCACAATTCCATACCAAACTTGCATGTCATAAATGCAGCCAACATACTCTCCTGGTTTGACACATTTTAGGTTACCAAGCATTGCAGGTTCATTAGTAAAATGACTTTTCCTTATTCTTTTCTTTTCTCCAATGCCACTTGAAATGGGATACACCATCAGTTCTTCCTTGTTTAGGGGAACAAATCTATGATATTTCTGAGTTCCAGGAATAGCCCTACTATCCTTGAATCGATGTTCCAACCGTTCTTCTGCATCTTTCAAATCAGCTGTAGTTACAAAGAAAAAATTTATCTTCTTGCTCAAGTTTTCTTCACAAAACTGAAACATGTGTTCTGGTGTAAGAATTTGCCTCTCTGTAGTTCTCTGCAAACTGGCACGAGCAGTAGCTCTTTTCACTGTTCCTCCAATCCCATCACATGCATTTTTGCCATGGGATGTAGCAAAGAAGTGCCATTCACAAGACAGACCAAAATCCTCTTCATGGTAACAGAGATTTGTGAAGTTGTATCTGTTCTTATATTGGCCAGCACATCCATCTGAGAAATAGTGCACCTTCTTCAATTGTGGGCATCTGAATTTAACATATGTCATAAGCTTCAATATGAATGAGTAAACCATTATAGTGTTGTGTTTTAGTGATGCAGATAAGAAACAGACACTAAAATGGCTAAGTTCCTGGTCTGCAGATGATCTATAATAGATGACAAAAGGGTGAACTGTACACTGTGAATTGTCCCAGTGAAACCCTTGGGCAGCATCCTGGACAATGAAAGAATAATTCTCAGAGAAATCACCTACTATAACTACCTCGCTCTGAGGTGGTAGTGTTTCTTTCAACTGCTTGAAGTACTGTGATTGTTGCTGAGCAACAAAGTGATGACGAACCATGCGGGATATTTTCATGCTTAGGGATGATAAGTATTCATGAAGTGGCTCCACCTTATCAACCATTGTACAACAGTCAACAGTCACCCATTGCTTGTAAGATATTTCATTTGGAGCTGATTTCACACTGTCAAGTAACTCAAGAAAATCCAGGACACCCTCTTCTCTTGGGCAATCATTGCAAAGTTGCATCATGCAAGTCTCTCTTTCTGTACTGCAGACACTGTAATCCATAAGATCCTTGTATGAAAGACCTCTTTCTCCCAATGCAGCCAGCTGCAATTTTGGATTTTGATGGTATGTGCAGACACAGACAGAATGAGTCCCACCACTACCGGCAAGCACACAATATGATGGCCATAATTTTGCAAATGTGGAAAATCCTATTTTGGGATTCTTTTCATCATTTTTATATACAGTAGTTCAAACATCTCTCTTAAATTCCCGAGGACCAATCGTTTTTGCACCTTCATTGCACCTTCAGCACTGATAACTTTCACGCAATCCTTTTGGCCAGGACACATACGACTAACCTCTTCTGACTCATAGAATCTTCTAACTAATCTTTGTGTTCTTCAGATATCACTTTTCCTTTGCTCATTAGTGGAATCTTCGGAAGGATTCCATGTTCTGATTTAAGTGAACGGCTTCTTTTCACCATGTATGTTGTAGTTTGAAAGAAACTAGCTGTTTTTTCAATTGTGTATGGTGAGAGTGTCAATATTTGTAGTTTGTGATGGTGACATTTGCTCTCCAGGAATGACTGTTTCAATTCATTCATTAATTTGTCGATGTTTTTCAGATTTAGTTTCAGGTTTTGAAGTATCACTTACCTCCTCGGTAATTTGAACACCATAACTGAGTTCTAGCCTCTCCTTCAGGTGTTTCTGAGCAGATGATAGCTTACCACGAGCCTTGCACTTTTTCTGGCTTAATGACAGCCCTTCTGAAAAGAACAGAAAAAAAGGTTTCACACACCTGAATATTAGTAATTAAATATTAATTATAGTACCTTAAATGCTATATAATTCACTAGGCAACAAATTTCAACTTTTTTTTTGTTACAGACACGTGAACTACTGATTCCTACTAAAGCGCTGATGCTGATTTCAGATCTGATATCAAAATTTCTCTATCACGTCCAGATTTTGTGTAACCGAAAACCCCTATTTTTCATTTTTTTTCTCACCCGCTTCTATTACGAAAGCCGTCTAAGCTACTTTTCCGTGCCACGTTTTATGTTAAGCATACTTAAATAATTAGTGAACAAGGATGTCTTTCCTCCTTTATTCTGGCTTAAGACAGACAGCGGAATTCCGCTGGTGGAGTTACCACCCCTGCGCCCAACCATCCACCCAAAGCGCGTTAGTATTTTGTTGTTACTACTGAAAGGCAAATTCCTGTTCTTAAGTGAAACTTTGGTGTGTCCTCTTCCTTTGTCGCTTGTAGGATGACGAGCTCTCCTTCTGCAGGAACCAACAATAATCTCCCATCATATTTGGGTTGAAATTACCTTGGTATCTGTTTTCCATAACTGAGATCTGTTGGTGGAAGCGCTCACCATGCTCGTCACTTACAGCCCCAAGGTTGGCCGGGAAGAAGTCAAGATGAGAATGTAAAAAATTAATTTTCAAAGACATTCTGCATCCCATTATTTCATAAGATTTAAGCATGTTTTCTATGAGTTTACGGTGGTTTTCAGCTTTGTGGTTTCCAAGAAAATTTTTGACAACTTCAAAGAAAGATGTCCATGCTCCTAGTTCATTCTCATTTAGGTTAGATGGAAACGATGAGTCGTGGATGACACTGCGGATCTGTGGTCCAGTGAAAACTCCAGCTTCTAGCTTAGCATCTGTCAATATTCCTTTGAATTTATCCTTTAAATATTGGAAACCACTACCTTCATGATCCATACCCTTCACAAAATTTTTCATAAGGCCAAGTTTAATGTGAAGTGGTGGAAGATGTACTTTCTGAGGGTCAATAAGTGCTGGGTGTTTCACATTGTATTTACCAACAACATGTTCAGTTCTAGATGGCCAATTATGTTTTTTGTAGTGGTTCTTGTCATCTCTGCTGTTCCATAGACACAAAAAGCACATATGCTTTGTGTAGCCCAACTGTAACCCAAGAAGTAATGATACAACTTTAAGGTCGCCACAAATATTCCATGTGTGGTCCTTATATTGATGAGTCTTAGCAGCAGTTTCATCGATTCATAAGTCTCATTAAGGCCAGTGGCATGTGCTACAGGTATTGAAGGTTTTTCATTGCCGTTGTGCAGTAATACAGCTTTAAGGCTAGCTTTACTAGAGTCAATGAACAGTCTCCATTCTTTTGGATCATAGCGACAGCCAATCCCTTGCATCAGACCACTGATATCGTGGCAGAAACAAACGTTTTCTTCCTGTAAGTAAAATGATGAAAACTGCAAGTGGTGATGGCGGAAATGGGAAACTTTGGTGTTTGGTTGGAGAAGATTAAATTCTTGAAGTCTTGAACCAAGCAACTCTGCCTTTTCTTTTGGTAATTCCAAATCGCGCACTAAGTCATTTAACTCCGCTTGACTTAACAAATGTGGGGAAATATTTGCATCTGGAACATATATGCCATCTTTCCCTGTTTCTATATCACTAGCAGAATCTTCAGATGAACTGCTGTCTGTTATCATTGCTGGTGGAACTGGTGGTGGATTTGTTTCATCATGTGGTACTGGTTTCATTGCTGATTCGCAGTTTGGGTACGTGATCTTTGATTTGTTTTTCTTTGTGAAACCAGCAATCTTTGTCAAGCAAAAATAACAATCATTGAAGTGATTTTTCGGCTCACGCCAAACCATGGGGACTGAGAACGGCATAGCTTTTCTTTTACCATTCATCCAAGCTATTAACATTGCATTGCACTGTGCACAGCAAATATGTGGTGCCCAGTCCCTCTGTTGGTCTCCTAACTTAGTCAAAATAACACTTGTAGGCAAGTTTAATCTTTGTTATGATGTTTCTACGTTGTGGCTTAGGTGTATATTGTCCACAGACAAAGCAGAAGTTGTCTGGGTGATTTACACAAGCACGTCTATTTGATGCCATTTTGAATTACCATACAATATCTGAAAAAACGTAGAAAGTAATTATTATGATGTGCAAAATAAAAAGAAATACACACCGTAGTACAAAACAAATGCTATAAAAACACACAAGTCACCACAACCTGTCACTTGCTCATCAGCAGAGAGCTTCAACAACCGTTCTGCTTGACTGTCACATAGCGACTGACCGTTGGGCCATTGCCCGTTACTATGCTCTTGACTCAGTGTTGCCAACTCGGGATAAATTTTATTTATCAAAATTGTTCGAATTTGTATATAGTTGGCAAAAAAAATTGCTTTAACCTTGAAAAGCAAGTTTCATATTACTGGCATTAAGCCGATTAAAACCAAAATCTGGACGTGGTAGAAAATTTTACTAAGTGATTTGCATTTTACACAAAATCTAGACGTGATAGAAAAAATCTAATTATAGATTTGAAATCAGCATACCGAAATTAGCTAGGAGCACCTATTTGGTCTTCTGTAACAAAATCTTTGTTGCCTAGTGATATAATTGGCTATATAGTAGATCAAACAGACCTTGTAGTAAAGTATAAGTTATTATATTAATTTATTACTTACTTTCTTTAACTGGTGTTTGGTCCAGAAATGCTAGAACTGGTTCAACTGAAGTTGAAGGATTTTCCTTTATCAAGCAATCACTGTCATTGTCCAGATCTTGAATTGAAGAGATGTTACTCAAGCCACTGATAGTAGATGATTCATTTGAATCCTGCTCAGACTCGTTGTTTTCAGTGGTACTAAGTATAGTGGGGTTTTTCATTATCAGTGTCCAGCAGTTCACACACAACAATGAGTCTTTTTTCACTCTTCCAGCACATTTTTCAATAAGTACATCAGTCACTTTTCTAAGATTGATTGTTATGCGTTTCTTGTGTTTTTGAATAGGGTCCTGGCAGTATTTCAAGTGCCGAACCATTGTATTTTGATCTGTAAAGATATAGGATTTACAATTAGGTAATATATATTTTTTAGAAAATATATAGCTATACACACTTAATATTTTAGGCCTTGATAGTCTCTGAGGCTCATTAAAACACCATACCCACCAGCCACCCACAGTGCTGGCTGGAACTGTACCAACCTGTAGACAAGGAATTTTGCAACTATCTGTGTTGATTCTGCACTTAGACAAGTAGCAACATGTTTCAACAGGTTTGTTTAGGCTACATGTGAGCTTAGTCTTCCCCTTTCACTATTATAACTATTATTGCCAGTGTAGATTAGCAGTGAAATACAATTTTTATTAAATTCTTGGAGCTTGAGGTCAAATTGATAGCTAAGATATAAAAATTCCTTGAAATGACAAGCAATTTATAAATATGGTGTTCACTTATAAGTTAGTTACATGAAAAGTACCAACATAAACAAACTTTTTATGATTGTTTCTATTAGTCAAGAACTCTGACTTTGTTTTTTATATCTATAAAAAATGTAATTTTAATTTCTATAGGTCAAATTATGAGCTTAAGTGTGAAAAAATAGGTAGAATTGACGCACAACTTATGAATATGGTGTTCACTTATATGTTAGTTACATGAAAAATACTAACATAAACAAACTTTTTTTTGCTGATTCTAATAGCCAATGCCTATGCCTTCATTTTTTACATTTAAAAAAATAATTCTCATTTGATACCCCAGAGGTCAAATCGTGACCTCAAATTTTGGTTACAGTGTAACTTTTTTATGTTTTAACCTAGAGTTCTAAAACTTGCATATTTGGATTCCTTGTCGTTTTCTGATTCTAAATATATATACGTTTATATAATTATGACAATTATTACCCAAGTTATGGCTCGCCAAATGTTAGTAACCTCGCGAGTGACCTCAAATTGCCCAAGGTCATATCTCTTGAACCGTTGGTTGGATTGACCTTATAATTTCAGAAATGGATTCAGGGCTCACAAACTCCCTATAAACCAAATTTCAGCAAAATATGAGAGATGAGGGTGTTAATTTCAATTTTTTTTGGTTGATCTGACAGAGAATGACCCATCAATTCCTCCCACTTTTACGACTCTACCATTTTCAAAAGTTTTAGTTCTACATCAATCACAGCTGTTTTAATACTCCTAATAGTCTCTATGGGTTGTAAATTTATGAGTGAAATTAAAAAATAACCAAAAAAGGATTTATTTTTATTTTTAAAAATTTCCAAAAGTTGATATTTTCACAAAATTTGCAAAATTAACATCAATTTTGGGGCTTAATATAAAGGTGTCCGAAATTAGTCAGGGAGTTGATACTTCTAGTAAAGAAAGATACATATGTGTGCAAAAACATATATTAAGGAATAGATCTTAACTCAACTCCTTCATAGTTTTGGCTATTCAAAGAAAAGTACTTTTTATGAAAAATTATGAATTTTTTCAAAATTTTGAAATGTTTAAATTTCTTTTTACAACATTGAATTGTAATTTTACTTCCATTTTATTACTTGGTAAGTTAATTCACAAATGTTAAATTATCTAAATAAGTTTTACTCATAAAAAAGACAATATATACCTAGATTATTACTACATTTGCAGTTAACACAACAGATGGACCAGCTTGTAGGCTCAATACTTGGATCTACCTAAGTAAATCATGTAGAACCGTGTTCTACTGCTCTTTAAGCACTTCCTAGTAATTTAAATTATGCAGTTAGTACAGATAAACTAGCAGTAACCACCATTTTCAGTACAAAACCTTAAATTTAAGTAGCTTTGTTGTATTACTTCCCTTAATACAAGTGTACAGTACTTAGCTATATACAATAATGAATTCCTGAGTTTTTAAGCATGTGAATTATTGGCTATAAGTTCATATTCTTTTTTTAATGTGTTGTTTTATGTAAATTCGTATGTAAACTTATATATAGCTAATAACTCTTATGTTTAGACACTGACTCAGGAATTTATTATTGTACTCAGGCTTTAAGTCTGATTGTCTTCAACACTCCATGGCCTCACAGCCATAAATTGGCAATTTATTATTCAGCTTGATACAGGTCTGTAGTTACTTAGGCTTTTTTTAAAATACTCCTCAATTTTAGATAAACAATCATTTGATAACTTGTACTGTCTCCCCATTTTCCCAGCAACTGTAGGTGGTTCAATTGAACACAAAACATGTTGGAATGGAATCCAGCAAATGTCCTCTTGTTCAGGCCATTTAAAAGGATTCTTTTTCATGAAATTTACTAATAGATCCTTCTCAGTATCACACACTTCAACTATGTTTCCAACAAACCAGTCACCTTCATAGAAACAGGCCACATATGTACCAGGTTTATATTGGTAAGCCACATTTTCTTGTGTAGCATTGAGGAAGGAAAGTTGTACGTTAAAGAAATTTTCATCACTAGAAATTTTGTACAGTTTAATGCCTGTTGATGAAGGTCTAAAGCAGTGATATGAACAGGTTCCTGGGATTGTCTTAATTAAGGAATACCTTTTTTCTAACTCAAATAAATTAGCATTTTCCTCAATTTTAGCTGAATCAATGTACAGAAATTGTATACCATTAATATTAGATTTGCACCAATCGAACATCTCTTTTGGATTGGTGATGTGACCTTTACTTGTTGCTTGTAGACTTGCCCGGGCAACTAACCTTTTGACGGTGCCACCAACACCATCACAGGGGCTCTTTCCGTGAGAGGTGGCAAAAAGTTCCATTCACATGTTAGTTGGAAATCTTTTTCATGTAACACTGAATTAATGATGTTTTTATAGTTTTTATATTGACTTGCTGCGCCATCGCTAAAGTAACAAATATGTTTTAGTTTAGGATTCTGACTTTTAAGTAATTTCAAGGCTTCACATAAAAAAGAATGAACTGCAGTTGTGTTGTGTGTAAGTGAATCTGATATTACACAAAAATTTGTAACTTTTAGTTCACCATCAACTTTTTGATAGCAGACTACCGGATGCAAGGTAGCCTGGGTATTGTCCCAGTGATGCCCTTGTACGGCATCCTGAATTATAAAACTATAGTTTTCAGAGAAGTCAACAAGCACTAATGCTGTAGAATCATTGAGGTTTTCTTTACAGTCGGACAAATATTTTGATTGGGCTTTTGCTATGAAATGGTGTACTTTCAACTTTTTTGCACTTTCACATATGTCTTCTACTACATTCGAAACACTTTTTGTCATTGTGACCAGTTGGGTATGGTCTGTATGAAGCCACTGCTTAAAGGAAACCTCATCATCCATGTCATAATCATTGTTTTCAAAAATGGTAAGAAGCCAATCCCGTAATTCATTTAAACCAGGACATGTTTTGCAGTTATTAATCATGCAGTTTCTGGTTTCAGTGTTGCAGACTATTTTCCCTAGTAACTCTCTTAATTCTACTTTGACGGGGAGTGATTCACATAAAAGTTTAAAGTTCTGGTGTATTTCACAAATGCATACATTGTGTGATCCTTTACTCCCCACACCCATACACCATTTTGGTCTCAGTTCAAAAAACTTTGATTTGGAGATTTTGTCATTTGGATATTTATTTTTGTAAAGCGTATATAATTCTCTGATATTTGTCAACAACAGTATTTTCTGCTTGTGAACCTTCCCTTGTGGTGTTTTTATTGATTTGTAGTCTTTTTTACCAGGGCATTCTCTAGTATATTCATTGTTTTGGAAAAATTCTATCACTCTTTCCTTTATTTCATCGCTTATACCCTTGCTACTCTTTTTATTTCTCATTATAGGAAGGATACCTTCTTTTCTCTTTAAGGCCCTCACAGCATTAACCATTCTGGCTGACACTTCAAATTCTTTCATAATTCTTTCTCTGGACCAGGTTTTACCAATTGGAAGGAGTGTTAGAATTTGTATCTTTTCTTGTCTGGTACTAGTTTTACACTTTTCTTTCAGTTCCTCTATCATATGCTGATAACACTTTTCTTCCTCACTCTCTATAGGTTTCTCCGCTTCCTCATCCAAAATGCTAGGCTTCATATGAAGTACTTTTGACAGCTTTGATTTTGTTGATGTTTCAATTTGCTTTAGTTTCCTTTTCGCGTAAAACTTTCGATCTCTTGCTCTTACATACTTAATGGGTGAGCATTCTAGTGAACCTAACGTTTCGTCAAATGTCTCCTTAACTATTTCTTCTGGAACATATTCATCACTACCTGAGTCTTTTTCATCTTCAATCGTCTTGGCTCTAGAGAAGCATGTTGAGCAAAGTTTCTGTCCTGGTATCAGATTCAGTCTAGTTGCTATGTCTTTGTCAATAATTTGTAGTGATTCTGCAAATAAAGTAGGGTAATGTAAACTCTAAACACATTGGAAAATAATTTTAAAACCTCAACATTTGGTTATAGGCTATTCGTATAAAATATTCAAAACATATGCATTCAGTAGCACAGTATATAGCCTACCCTATTAAAATTAAATAGCTAATTTAGGTTACAATTTACAATATAAACTTCTTTATGAAATATAAATATATTAGTACCTATATTTACTTACTTGTTATCTTCTTTCGATGATTTCTCCATGGATCTTGGCAGCTACGTTGCATTTGTTGGTAATGCATTCCAAACATTTTTTCATGGTGGTAGCATACAGTAGCACTATTTGGGTTGATTACAGTTGCTTTTGTTCTCCACAATAGCAGTTTCCTTGTTTCATCTGTCAGCTCATGTAAGGTATACATACCCACCTTCCTGGTGAGTCTGTGTTCATGACATGGATCATCCAAGTACATACCAAAGCTGCACTTTGATTCTTGATTAGAATAAGCCATTATTACAGGCAGTAAAATTAAGTTAATTGCTCTAGTTAAATTTTCTGAAAATAAAAGATCATGATCTATAAAATAGGCCTGGACATTAATGATTAACCATCATGTTTTACATTTATAAGATAATATACAAAGCGAAATGAGCTACCCAGAGCCCTTCGAGTCGCTGGTTGTTTTGACAGACATATTAAATTTCTTGTATGTTTTAGACTTATTTACATATTATTACAATTGTAAATCAACTTAATAAGTAATAAAATGGAAGTAAAATTACAATTCAATGTCATAAATAGAAATTTAAAAATTTACAAATTTTGCAAAAATTTGAGATTTTTCACAAAAAGCACTTTTCTTTGAATCACCAAAACTATATGAAGGAGTTGAGTTGAGATCTATTCCTTAATATATGTTTTTTTACACATATGTATCTTTCTTTACTAGAAGTATCAACTCCCTGACTAATTTCAGACACCTTTATATTAAGCCCCAAAGTTGATGTTAATTTTGCAAATTTTGTGAAAATATCAACTTTTGGAAATTTTTAAAAATAGAAATAAATCCTTTTTTGGTTATTTTTTTATTTCACTCATAAATTTACAACCCATAGAGACTATTAGGAGTATTGAAACAGCTGTGATTGATGTAGAACTAAAACTTTTGAAAATGGTAGAGTCGTAAAAGTGGGAGGAATTGATGCAAGCTTGAAAATGGAGCCATATTTAAGCCCTTGTAACTTAGAAACTATTTGTTCCACAGCATTTTTGCTTGCAAAATTGAAAAGCCCACCAGAAGTTGCATTGACCTGACAAATTTGAAGCTTCTACTACTATTAGAAGACACTTTTCAAGGCCTCTCAAAATGAAGGCATTGGCTGATCAAGCCCAACATGGGCATTTTTTGTCGAAGGTGGGGCCCATTTAAGCGACCATAAAATTAAAAGTTTTTGACTGAGGAAGCTAAAATTTTAGATTTAAGCTATTGAATGGTGTATGAATCAACCGTGAAAATTTGAAGAAAATCGAAGATGGTCACCCAACCACCCCTGTACCAATTGAGCTGGAATGATCCCTCTTTTTTCTTGGCTGACTCCTCCCTCAACCCCTCTTCTTTCTTGGCTGACTCCTCCCTCAACCTCTCTTCTTTCTTGGCTGACTCCTCCCTCAACCCCTCTTCTTTCTTGGCTGACTCCTCCCTCAACCCCTCTTCTTTCTTGGCTGACTCCTCCCTCAACCCCTCTTCTTTCTTGGCTGACTCCTCCCTCAACCCCTCTTCTTTCTTGGCTGACTCCTCCCTCAACCCCTCTTCTTTCTTGGCTGACTCCTCCCTCAACCCCTCTTCTTTCTTGGCTGACTCCTCCCTCAACCCCTCTTCTTTCTTGGCTGACTCCTCCCTCAACCCCTCTTCTTTCTTGGCTGACTCCTCCCTCAACCCCTCTTCTTTCTTGGCTGACTCCTCCCTCAACCCCTCTTCTTTCTTGGCTGACTCCTCCCTCAACCCCTCTTCTTTCTTGGCTGACTCCTCCCTCAACCCCTCTTCTTTCTTGGCTGACTCCTCCCTCAACCCCTCTTCTTTCTTGGCTGACTCCTCCCTCAACCCCTCTTCTTTCTTGGCTGACTCCTCCCTCAACCCCTCTTCTTTCTTGGCTGACTCCTCCCTCAACCCCTCTTCTTTCTTGGCTGACTCCTCCCTCAACCCCTCTTCTTTCTTGGCTGACTCCTCCCTCAACCCCTCTTCTTTCTTGGCTGACTCCTCCCTCAACCCCCTCTTCTTTTTTGGCTGACTCCTCCCTCAACCCCCCTCCTCTTTCTTGGCTGACTCCTCCCTCAACCCCCCTCCTCTTTCTTGGCTGACTCCTCCCTCAACCCCCCCTCTTCTTTCTTGGCTGACTCCTCCCTCAACCCCCCCCCTCTTCTTTCTTGGCTGACTCCTCCCTCAACCCCCCTCTTCTTTCTTGGCTGACTCCTCCTTCAACCCCCTCTTCTTTCTTGGCTGACTCCTCCCTCAACCCCCTCTTCTTTCTTGGCTGACTCCTCCCTCAACCCCCTCTTCTTTCTTGGCTGACTCCTCCCTCAACCCCTCCCCCCCCTCTTTCTTGGCTGACTCCTCCCTCAACCCCCCCCCCCCTCTTCTTTTTTGGCTGACTCCTCCCTCAACCCCCCCCCTCTTCTTTCTTGGCTGACTCCTCCCTCAACCCTCTTCTTTCTTGGCTGACTCCTCCCTCAACCTCTCTTCTTTCTTGGCTGACTCCTCCCTCAACCCCTCTTCTTTCTTGGCTGACTCCTCCCTCAACCCCTCTTCTTTCTTGGCTGACTCCTCCCTCACCCCCCCCCCCCCCCTCTTCTTTCTTGGCTGACTCCTCCCTCAACCCCCCCCTCTTCTTTCTTGGCTGACTCCTCCCTCAACCCCCCCCTCTTCTTTCTTGGCTGACTCCTCCCTCAACCCCCCCCTCTTCTTTCTTGGCTGACTCCTCCCTCAACCCCCCCCTCTTCTTTCTTGGCTGACTCCTCCCTCAACCCCCCCCTCTTCTTTCTTGGCTGACTCCTCCCTCAACCCCCCCCTCTTCTTTCTTGGCTGACTCCTCCCTCAACCCCCCCTCTTCTTTCTTGGCTGACTCCTCCCTCAACCCCCCCCTCTTCTTTCTTGGCTGACTCCTCCCTCAACCCCCCCCTCTTCTTTCTTGGCTGACTCCTCCCTCAACCCCCCCCTCTTCTTTCTTGGCTGACTCCTCCCTCAACCCTTGGCCTTCCTTCTCTGTTCCTGTCTCCTGGTCTCAGGGTGATCAGCTAGACCCATCTGGTGTACCCCCACACTGTCCACCTTTTCTCTCTCACCTTTAATGAAGGCAAGCTCCTGCACTGGTATCTTCTGCTCGCTCCTGCAGCTGCAGTCAATGTGAACCTCACTGTTGCAGACAGGGTTGCACCCAAACTCACTGCAACTCCTGATCACACAGTGACAGGTCAGGATGTCCACCAATTTGTCCAGTTTCATCATAAACCTATCTTTGACCTAGCTTCACATTGCCAATGGACACCTTCACTGCCTCATTCTGCAGTGCCTTCACTTTAGCCCTGATCCTGACCTCAGTGTTGATTACAGGTCCTGTGAATTGAGCATTGGCCTTTCTCCACTGAGCCAGTAGATCTCTGCCTGTGGGCAGCTCAGCAGGGGGAAGTTCCCTCCCAGTCCCCACCAAATGACTTAGGTGACAACTTGATTTGCTTCGGGTTCTGATTTCTTTGACTCATCTTGTGGACCTGTGAACAAAAGAAATGTCATTGAAATTTGGATAGGCCTACTGATTATGATTACATAAAATTAAGTTAAATGAAATTCTTAATATCTTCCTATAAGCTCAGATAAAAGGTTGTGTTATAGGTACAAGACTTAATTATTCAAAGTAATGACAATTTCATATATCATATCAAAATATACAGAAAGTTTGGGTCACACATAACATTTTGAATAATTTGAATTACACAATATTTACATTACAAAGTAATCAAAATTGTCAAAAAGGAGGGAAAACACACACATTCACAATCAAAACTCCAGCATTTGTGACTATGTGAAACTTAGAAACCATATTGCACACCAAAAATAACCAAAGTTGACCACACATATGAATGGCACATTGATATATGATGCTAGTCATATTTAGGTTATATTTCAAACCTTTATGGTCAAATATAAGTAGGTAAATGGCTTTTTTAAACAACACTAAAGATATTTCTAAGTTTGCTAGATAATATGACATCATTTGAGCATTAGTAGTTTTTGAATTGTTGACTTTACTAAAACTGACACACCCTACTATACTGCACTGTACACCAATGTAAACTATATTGTAATCAACATAAACACTATGCTAAGTACTGTATGTATGGGACAATTGAAACGGGTAAAATTTAGTTTTATTTTATTAAAAATGTTGAGGATGTTCTAGATTTTTCTGGATGGCATTGGAAAGCTTTCCAGTTTCTAGATTGGTGAATTGTATTGGCCCAATATGAAATTTGCCAGTTTCTAAAGTTTTCCAGATAGTTGATTGCCAGATAGCACAGGTTTTACTGTATATATATGTATATAATTGTGTGTGCACGTAGAAGCCTGAAACCTGAGAATTTGTTCAGATTATAAGAACAGATTCTAGGCCTATGTAGTCTGAAGTCCAAATTTTAGGTACTAGTATTTAAATGTTTCTGTTAGCTTTTATCTTTATTTACATGGTATTGTACTGGAAATAGGCCTATTTACTATATTAATAATTGCATAATAAAGTTTCGTGGTGGAGTAACTGAACATGAAGGGCAGAGGGTTAACTTCTTCATAATTTTATTAATAAAGACTTAGTGGGTGAAAGTAAACCACCATACTCTTGTGTACAAAATGTTGGACTCGCACTTTTTTCTGTGTAGGCCCTCATTATGAGTACAGGGGGTCCTTGTTATCCGAGTATTCATTATCTGAGTCCCCACATTTATGTGGCCAAATAATTGTACCTAGAACCATACAGATAAATTCCCGCATTTAAGAGGTTTCCATGGATAATGTACATGGAAAACTGTTTAAATTTCCCTAAGACTCACTGTCTTGCTCACTTTCCCTTACCTCCATCACTATACTCCACCCCCAACCCTGATGGCGCGCGCACTCTCTCACTAACTGTTGCCAGTGCTGAACCCTTGCGCTGTTTTCTGGTATTTTCATTCTGATTTTGTTGATTTTTTGTGCTATTGTTGCAGCCATGACTTCAAAAGGCTACTGCTAGTGGTAAAGCAGCTACCAGCTCTAAAAGAAAGTGTACCAGCTATAGGTTGGATGTGAAATTAGATGTCATTAAGCCTAAGAAAAATGGTGAACAAGTGATAGACATTGCATGTGCTCCTACCATTCGTACCATATTTAAGAATGCAGGAGATTTAGAAGCAAAAGCTATGACAATTAACATACTTTATTACCATATTTTATAAGGTAAGGTACATAAAAGGGTTTAAAAAGAGTATTTTACAAATGCTTAACCATAATTTTGAGTGTCATTTATTGTGTTAAGGTCCCAATTAAACCTTATTCTCATTATTTCTTATGGGTTTTAGGTCCCCGCTTTAAGTGGATTCACTTAAAGTGGTGATTTTTTGGTCCCCATTATCCTTGGATAATGAGGAGCCCCTATACATCTCAAACCAAAAATTTGGAGGGCCATACTGGATTGAACTTGTCTGTTTATCACACTTTTGTCTCTGGGCCATAACTTTTGAACTGCTCAACATAAATTGATGAATCTTGGCACACACATGGTTCATGACAAAATGATATGTTGAGCAAAAATCATGTTCCTGCATTCAAGGTCACAGATATAGGTCAAAGAGCTTTTTTGTCTAGGCTGGAAAAAACACACACACACACACACACATGGTCAATGGTTAAATGGAGGCCTGTGCCGTAACTTTTGAACCATTGTACAAAAATTGATAGAACTTCATACACCTAACTTTTGGTTAGCTTCCGCCTGAATTGTTCATTCTGACGAAGGTCAAGCTTTTCACTCCACCTTAGACCTACAGTTTAACGTGGAATCCAAACCATGCCCCAGCAGCCCAGCATTTTAACCACTAGGCCACCTAGGGTACCCATTTATCTACCAATCACACTCTTTTATTGTGTGGAAGGATGAACAGCTGGGTTTTGCTGCGCGCCGGCTGCTGTTGGGTCTTGAACCCGGGGCTGATGGATTCGTAGTCAGTGAGACTAACCACTACACCACCGAGGTGCTACACAAGGTTAAGGTTACAGATAAAGACCAAATGGATATCCATGCCTTAACTTTTGAATCACTCCACATAAAGCGATGAAAATTCACAAGCACATGGATCATCATACAACTCAGGGTCCCAGTATCAGAGGTCAAGGTCACAAATAGAGGTAAAAAGTCAAGTGGAAATCATTACATTATATTTCATTTGGGAAAAACATGAAGCTGCTCAGGCCTATCAATGTTATCCAAGTCATAAGCTATATTTTATAATAAAATTTTGCAAAATATCATTCCCAAGTCAGCTAATTAACATAAAACTGTTTACAAAGCTACTAAAGTAGCCTACATAACTTGAGCTAAAAATACTCTCTACAGGCCCTTGCCTTAACTTTATAAAACTTAACACACACATGAATGATCATAAGATGATGTGCTTTTAGCAAGACCCAGGTCCATGCATCAAAGGTGAAAGTCACAAATAGAAGTCAAAGGTTCAGTCAGATGGAGGGTGAACTGGGTGATGCCATAAAATACATGTTGATCATCACAAGATATGTCATGTGCAAGACTCAGGTCCTGGCACCAAAGGTCAAGGTCACAAATAGGGGAGGGAGACATTGATGTAATTCTGGCATAGTTCTTGTATTCAACCAGGTAATAACCCATAACCCATATATGGAAGAGCAGTGTGTTTATAAAATTGTTGTGCTTATTTCATTTCAGATATTTAGTAAAAACAAAATATGGAACTGAGTGTTTACTCCCAAGATGGTACAATTACTTTATATTTTCTTTTACCAGAAAACTGCAAACCTGAAGACTGTTCAAAACTTTTAAAATATGCCTACCAAGTAAGTTGCTAAAATCTTGCTAATTTTGCTATAGGCTGTAGCTAAGACTAGGTTCCCAATGATATTGTCTTTAAATATTAAGCTTATTTTTGACCAGTTTAGTATAATAGGTGATTGTTGCTTAGTAAGGATGCACCAAATATTTGCTCCCTATTTGGCTACTATACCATATATTCACTTCGGTATTCAGCTCCGTGCCAAATACTGACTTAAATCAAATTTTTACTTTACCAGATTTTGATGAGATATTATTCATAACTTGGTTATATTATTAAACTGGTGTAAATATAAAGTTTTGATGGTGGTACATCTGTATCAGTTGGAAGGATTGAATTTAAACTAAATTATGAGGGTTGGAAAATTTAGCTCTTGTTATGATACTAAAATACTGTTGTTACTTGTGAATCAGTTGGAAAGATTGAATCTTAGTTTAAATTCTAAGGGTTTGAAAGTTTCATTAAAACCATATACAATATAATATCAAAATAGAAATACTTTGATACATTGGTTAACTAATGTTATGCAATCATTATTTTAACACTTAATATGTATGGTATTCTTAAGCAATCAGGGTTTATTATATCTTATGAGTTGATACACACACACAGTTATTTTCTTATTTATTACTAATATTCAAATTAATATATTACACACACACATACATTAGGGTGTGACAGTTGCCCCAACTTTGTCCTACAATGCTGTTCAAAATTTTGGTGTTGCATATTGACATAAAAATACCCAACTGTGCAATTTTTTTGAAGATTCATGCATATTTGAGTGAGCACCAGCAATTTGAAAAATAGCAATTTTGCTTATACGGCAACTACGCGCCTATATATGAGATTACACAACCATCATAAGGGATATTAACACAAATCATTTGCCTGTCTTAATTAAAAGCTGTTATCACTAACACAAAAAAGTTAATCATTCTTATTCTCTCATGGTACATTAAGGGGTTTTATCATATATTCACAAGGTATTATTTCTCTAGAGCAAGAAACCATGATTTCTGTTCGGAAACAGATGATCGTTTGCGCTGATTAGGAACGCAGAGTCTGTCATTTTCAACTACTTGAAGGACTTCTTGAAAGCGCTCCTCATCCCTGACAACATTAAGAAAGTCATGGCAAAGTTTTACACCGCGCTCTGCAGCCTCATTGACGACCTGAAGCTTGTCCACAACCCGTTTCATGTTCAGGTAGTCGTCATGATCTGCCCATTCACTGGCTGGACTGTGGAGAAACTGATAGGGCATGCCTAAAATGGTGAAGAACCGGCTTGAGTCAGGCCCAATTAGGTCCACCAGGGCAGTGCCACTTTCTGGGACAGGGGGAAGATATGGCTTTCCATAGCCCCCATGATTGAGCCCCACTCTCTTAGTAACTTCAGTGCCTTCATGGCAAAGAAGGGCCTTCCTCATCTCCTCTTTTGTCCTTTCTTGTACTTGGGACGAACAAAGCCAGTGGGGCCAACAATTGCACTCAGCTGGGTCGGCGAGATGTTGTTTTGAACACTGCATGAAACAAGTTCTGCCAACTTCAGAATATCATGGGGCACAAAATTGAAACTCCCTCTTTCACTGTTCTCCGATGTTTTCTCTTTTGGTTCAGCAGTGCTGGCCTCATCAATGTCATCGTCCTTATCAGAGCTAATAGGTGAATCAATATCAGCCTGTACATTCTCAGCATGATCACATTGCTCTCTTGTCGCTTTTCTTCTTGCATCTGCCTTTTCTGTTGCTTCTGACCTTTTCTGTGAGTACTTTGTTTACCCCAGAGTAGGTAGCTACTCTGTCACTTAGCATGCTTTTCATAAAGAGTATGTCAGTATCGATGGCATCTTGTTCGGCCTGAGTTTTCCCCTTTTTCGCAGCCACCATGTCTTTCAACACTGTGTTCTTATAAAATTTCATCGTCAGGCTCAATTCTGATTTAACTTCATAATTCCAGGATCATCAGCCCGTCTTCTATCCTCATTCTTTTTTATAAGCATCATGTAGTCTTTGTCATAGTAAGTTTTAATCACTCGGCCAATATTGTTCTTGCCTGTAATGGTCGGGACATTCGCCTTCTGGTAATGCAAAAGCACATTGTCAATGGTGGCAGATAAAGCCTGGTCCCAATGCATATCCCGAAGGTTTGCTAACAGACATAGTAAGACCTGCCTATTAGTTGGCAGTTTGCAGCCTTTATTTCCTTTTCTTCTTCTCGGGGTAAGGTGCCCAATAACATTCTGACATACTCATCATCTTGCCGTGTATCCATGATTAAATTCTCTATTCACAACATCAATCCTGTCAAGGGAAAAGAAAAGAGCATCATTAAAATTAATGCAATAAATAATACGTGGAAAATTTGTGGGTCAGCGTTCCAGACCCGGAAATGAAAATCTGATAAAATGTGCTATTTTCACACTTATTTATGAAGTTCATAAGCTGAAATAGCAATACTTGCTGGTACGACGGTGCTAGCTCAAACATGCACCGATCTCCAAGAAAATTTACAGGGGTGTTTCCTAGATAAATACACAACACTAAAACTTTGAACAGCATTGTAGGACCATTTTTTGATTTTTGGAGGGCAATGGTCACACCCTAACATACATATGTAAAGAACAACGCTTGTGTAGAAGAACGTTCTGCACAAGATGAGGAGGGAGAATGAACTAATGAAAAATGAGGTACCACCCGGGAGTCAAACCCGGGATCATCCGATTGCTGGTCAGATATGCTATCCACTACACCATGGACCTCGATCAATCAGAAGTTGTAATTCTCCTACATACGAGCAGAAACCAATGCCCTGAGGGGGCACCTTCGCATGCTGTACATATATATACATTTTAACTGCAAACAACACACAGTGTAATTAATGTGTAAATGAAAAAAGCATTAAAAAATAAAATAAAATCAACATTATAATGAAATCAGTGTGAAAGGAGGCCAGCATATAGCTCTCATTTGGACCTAAAAATGTAAAAACTTATGCGATAATTTCAGTCATACTGTATTTTAAGGCTACTAGTTTTATTGCATCATAAATTGTGTGATTATTCCCTGTAAAATTTATTATTTCCCATGATGAAAAACCTTCAATTCTACTTATCAGCTGCAGGTTGATATAACTATCAGTGAGATGACACAACATTCTCCAAGGAAGCCCCTTTTTCAGGAGTGGTTCCTGCAGAAGCAAGCAACCTCCTTTGGATTTAAGGGCAAGGGTAGAACTTTCTCATATGCCAGGAAGGATCATTGTCACTTTGTCAGACTGTAGTTACCTGCAGTTTCAAACTTGCGTCAAAGTCACTGTGTTCATTGCAGTTTTTTTCTTATATATTTTATTAATTTCTTGTTTTATGGAGAATTTTAGTTTTTTATGGCACCCTTTTCTCTTCAGAGCTCAGTAAATATTCAGTTTATTGCAAATTTAATCATATTCACTCAAAAAATGAAGATGAACAATTGGTGTTTTGGGACAGAATAATTAGTGTTTAGAGATTGAGTACAGTATTTGATATTTGAAGGTAATTAATCAGTTTTAAGAAACTATATTTGCTGAAATATGCTGAGTAGAGTCAAATTTGGTATTTAACCAATTCATTATTTGCTGCACTCGTACTTGGAATGAAGATTACTTCATTTGCTGCCTCACCAAATATGTCTAGCATTAATACTTAGTTTTAAAAATTGTTAATAGTAATTCAGTAAACCCAGTCATATTAGCATTGTTTTGGGTTAGGGCTTATGTTACCTTGATTTGCACTAATTAAGACTTTTCAGAGGTAAAGCACTCCTGATTATATTCTTCTAATTTAGTTTTAATATTTTCATTTTTAGGCATGCAGAGAACATGATTTAGGACCAGTCTGGCTTAGTAGCAAAGAATGCCTTAATATGATCCCAACAAAACAAGATGTATTTGTTTGTGATCCTTTTAAAGGAAATGCGTATGACTACCTATTATCAGGGGGCTTGAAATGTGTGTGAGTATTAATATTACATAGTAAATATCATTTTTAAAATAGGGCTTAAGTGGATGTGTATTAATTTAGCTATATATTTTTTTTATCACTGTCAAATTTCTAGGATGCTGCGTTCATATGTGAAAATAATAGTTTATTTGTGAAGTCAATGTAGAGTATATGACGGGTATCAGTTCTTGAAGGTTTGCTTCTGAGTATATAGTGTTGCTGTATTGTCTGTGCTTGCTATATTCCTAACTTACTTAGAACTATTAATAAAATTTTCAGCCACCATATTAGTCATTCTAATTAGTTATTCCAGTTATTACTTTATTTCTTAAACTATGAAAATTAAATGGATTTCATTCTAATATGGGTGCTTCTCTTACAAACCCTCTGTTGCAGCAGAGTTTTGGGCCCACGATGTCTGTTGACATGTCTCCACAGTAAAAAGCCAGTGCCTGAATTGCCTTCCCCTCTTCACAACATGGCAATGCATGATATCATTGTCACTTCTACTGGGTTTGAGAAAGAAGAGAAAAATCACCTCCTGCAAATGGTTGAGAAAATGTGTGGCATTTATTCCAATTGTTTTCATGAAGGAATCACGCATCTAATAGCAAGAGCAGTAGGAACTAAGAAGTATTTGGTTAGTTAAAATCGTAAATGTTGTACAATCATTACAGAAAATAATATTCAGCCAATTCAGACATGGGGTCAATTACTGGGTTTCTATTACTATTACTTTTGATTCCTCTATTACTACTATAATTTTCATCTATTACTATTACTTTTGTATGTGGGGTACTTCTCTCATTTGAAAAGGTTCTTTGTCTATTTAAATGCAATTAGAAGCAGTGTGTTAACAAACAAACAAACACTTTATTTCAGACTCAACAGGTACAAACATTATACAAGAGATCCATAGAAGACTAAGAGAGTTGTCTGGAGCACTGATTAAGTAGGCCAGTGGATCAGTGTATAATGAACATACAAATACAATGATCCAACCATGAGGTGGTGTGCCAACTATCACTAACATAAGTAAAGCTCTCACCAGGAAGACTACACATGGATGAAAGGGTCAAGTTATTATCTTCACAGGAGGCTTTTAAGTGGTTGCTAAACAAAGAATTATCATTAAGCACTTCAGCATTAAAGTCACCAATAATAGCTACACATGTCGTATCCAACTCATCATTAATACTGTTGACCTGCACCAATTTAATGAGGTATTCTTCTTCATTATCAACTGCCTGAAAAGGCATGTAGATACACAAAACTACAAATTTTTTATTGTCCACATATTTCTATTCCAGTTAGCCAATTCAAACCGAGTTTTAATTCACTAATATATTTCCCATACCCCAACCTCCATAGAATAGCTACCCCACCAGGTGGGTGGCCTCCCCTATCCCATGAAAGTTACTGGACAGGCTATTCAGGTCCTTTAAGTCCTGTTTCCTGCAGACAGAGAATATCAGCATCCTCTAACAGCTTATCAATTATGATGACCCGCCTGTGTTTGATGTTATTGCCTAAGCTTAGGCCTCTACAGTTATAAGAGATTACCTTGAGTGTTGCAATTAGGAAGATGCAGGAGTTCTGCCAGCCATCTCTACATGTTGAATTCCACTTATACCAAGCACAGCAGTTACAGCATTAGACCCAGCTGGATTTTCCTCCACAGTATGATGCATGGTGTCTCCATAATTACCCTCTCCAGCACTTGTGTGAGGGGCTGCAGGTGTTTTTCTTCCCTTCTTCTCATAGAACCGCCGTACATATATCTGTTTCGGCCATGCTGCTGGATCCATAAATACCCCTGGATCATCATAGACTGCTGTAACTTGAAAGGAACTGTACGTAGTCCATCTGGAGTCAATTTTTCTACATGTAACTTGAAGGTTCACTTTATCTTCCACAAATGCCTGCAGCTCCTTGGTCTAAGATCAGGTCGACATCTCAAGACGAAAATGTTTGCGGTCTTCGTTGGTACAGGCATCATACGATCTGTTTTGGCAGCCCCTATGATACCCCGCCATTCTCTGCCAGCCTTTGCCACAGGCTGACTCCCTCTAGCCGGTGCATGAGTGGGACCAGACCCCCTTGAGGGGCCACCACCATTAGCTACTGCGGTGGTTGCAGTTCTCTGAGGGGTCACTCGCTTCCAGCTCCTCCTTACCACCATTGTCCAAGATGCCTCCTCATCCTGACCCCTGACTGCATTCCCAGCATCCCGATTCACCAAGGCCCCTTAGGGGGTACCCTGTGTGAGATGGTATTGAGCTGGCGATGTAGCAGTGTCTGGATTCAGGGATCTAGGATAAGACTGAGAAGCAGAGGGCTCTGCACTCATGGATCCAGAATGAGGCTGAGTGGCAGCCAAATAACAAATATTTGTTTCAACTAAATCATTACAATTTCAGAGACTGTAGGTCTTGATAAATTTTACTTTATTGAAGGAAAAATTTGCCACAATATTAGTTCACATACATGTTTATTTTAGTTTAGAGTAGATTTAGTTCATTTTTCAGTTCTTTGTTCACACAATATGTCCATTGCCACTGTAATAGAAAAGTAATAGACTATTATCTATTACTTTGCCTTCTATTACTATTACAGCCAAAAAATTATGATCTATTACTGTTACTATCGAAAAATCCTGTAATAGTCTCTTACTATTACCTATTACTATTACCCCATGTCTGTCAGCCATATGGTAATGTATATACATACCGGTACATGTTTTTTTTATGTCAGTCAGAATCAATGATTTTGGGGGAAACCTGAAACCCCTCAGCCCCCACCCACATGGGAGTTCCTTTCTCTGAATTATGATGGAATATATTAATTAAGGTAGGTTGATTTTCCGCATTTTTTTAGATATCGACTTTGGACTAGTCAAGATAGTCAGGGCTTAATATGATGATAACTGACAACAAATTTCAGATCCCTAGCTTTAACCATTTTTTGAGGACACCGTTTCAAAAATCGTCAAAAAATCATACTGAAAAATATTGCATTTTCGCAATTTTCGGCCGAAAAAATCATGCTATTTTCATAAAAAAAATCCTGAAAAAAGTTACAATTTAATTGAAAAAAAGTAAAAAAAAAACATGTACAGAGTCAAATAGGCACATTTAGATCCCAAGATCATCATAATTTTCACTGTAAGAGCCCTTAGAAGCAAAGGAAGGCCTCATCTGGCGGCTTAGGGCTTTGGCCAGAATGTGTTTGTGCCTTGATTCAAGTCCATAAACAGTATGGGAAGCTTCAGATGTCAGCTTCATGGCCCTTTCAACACTGAGAATGTGAAGGAGATCAGGCAGCTCCAGTTTGGTGCCATTCAGCAATGCTTCTTGAAGCTCCTGGTCAGAAAAGTCTTCTGTGAGAGCAGGTTCACAGATGCCACTTTGAGAAAGGTTGATTAGTTCTGACCAGTGGGTAGCTTCAATGTTGATGGCTGTGATCTCTTCAGCCTTCTTGGCTGGCTTCCCCTTCTGAAAGAATAATTAATTTAGTTTTTATCCCAGTTTAAGATTTAATCCCCATTAGTCTCAGAATTGCTGATTTAATTTAACTTAAATTAAAAAAACAAAAAAAAAAAAACAACCCGAGTTCTATAAATCCCCATAATCAAATTTTTTTTCAGAAAGAAGGTAAGATTATTTCCATTATCAGAGGGAAGGGGGGGAATTGGGATAAGAAAATGTGAAAAAAAATTTGATTATGGGGATTTATAGAACTCGGGCCTTTTTATTAAATAAATCCCCATAATCAAATTTTTTTTTTCACATTTTTTTAAATTAATAAATGCTTACCTGATGGACAGAATTTTCTTGAGAGCAGCTTCTCTCACTTCCAAGTCATCAGACTTCATCATGGGGTATAGCACATTCTCGGGCAGCAAGGCAAAAGCATTGTACTTCAGATTCTTGAAAACAACACCCTGGATTTCTTCAGACTGCTGCTTGATCCTCTGGATCATGTTGAAGATGTACAGCTGCTGATTGTGGAACTTGCTGTCCCTTTTGATCTCAAACCAACTGACTGCATACACTTCCACAATGAACTTGATGGCCTGGTAAAGCTTATCCTGTAGTTCTGGAGGGTAAGCACCTCTGGTCCACAGACACATCAATCTAATTGCCAAAGTCAACCATCTTGCATGGTTTAATGGTCCAATTTTCCAGGCAGCAAATCTTGGGTTGACTTTACCCCTGGAAATTCCAAGCACATACTCCAAAAGAAGCCTCTGGTCACTACTGAGATCATTCACTGTCTCCTCAGCAAATTCCATGTCATCCAGGGGGCCACTGAGTTTGGTGAATTCCACTTGTGGCAGATCTTGATGGTCAATTTCACAGAGTTTTCCCAGCGGACCAGTGAAAGCAGTAGGACTTTTGGTACTGCCATCAAGATGCTTGAAAACAGCTCTGAAAGGAAGCTCATTCTGATGGAGTGAACAGCCAATGGTGTGCAATTTCTGCTCAATTTTATTTTCCAGAGCTGTTACAAGGCCTCCCTCCCAGCCAGTGTTTGTATTTGTGTTGCCAAGGAGGACAGCTTTCAGGGTATGAACACTGTTAAACTCCTCCAAGACACTAGCAACTTCTTCACCAAGAAGAACTCCAGTCGCACCTTTAATTGGGATGGCTCTGTGAGTAAGATATGTTCCACTTTCAGTTCCCAGTTCCTTTGTGAAAGTCAAATGGTGCTCTTGTCCCTTTCCTTTCTTCAGCTTAGTCTCCCCATTTTCATCCTTCACTTCTCTGTACAGCAAAGTGTCCTTGTCAACTTTCCCATCAACCCCAATACAGACTAACTTTTTCAGACCCTCATTGTGCTTTTCATCACTTTTCACTTTCATTCTAGCTTTTTCCCTGTCCATTTTCGATTTATCAACTATTCTCTGTTTCACATCAAGGCCAGGCTTAAGCAGGTCCATATCTTGTAAGTCGAGGAGGAAGGCATTAGCAAGACTTGCCCCAAGATTGGAAGAAACATCACTCCTGATCAGTTCCATGGCATATCTGGGGTTTTTCAAAAAGCTGTAACCTCCACTTGGGTGCCTCCTTGGCTTGAACTCTTCAGCTTCACCACCAGATGGCTGAAATGAAAATAAAAAATAAATTACTAAAGCGAAAATGGGGGAAAAATCGACGAAAATGGGCGAAAAAAGAATAAATTACTAAAGTGAAAAGGGGGGAAATAGGGACAAAAAGTAGGGATAAATTTGGGTAAAAATGGGATAAGATATAAGAAAAAAAATATATTACCTCTCCTGATTCTCCTGAGCTGGATTCAAAAGAAATATCGTGTGGAGGCAAAAGTGGCCAAATCCACTTCCTGCTGCTGTTGAATCTGGCTTTGTAATCTTTCTGCTTCAGCTGCAGCCCTCTGGTCTCTTCACAGCAGCTTTATCCACAGATCCCAGCTGGAAAGAGCCCTTGGGTCCTATTTTGGCCCTCTGATCTCTCAAGTATTCCCTCTCCTCTACTGGAACCTGAAATATTAAATTATATTAAATAGCGGATCTAAAATAAGAGAAAATCCTGAAAAAAAATTGATTATTAATTTCCATTACTGGGGGGGGGGATTACAGGAGGAAAATGCGGATATTTTTCAATTACAAGCATTGAATTTCCTTCCATTTAAAAGGCACCTAATTGCACTAAGTTAGGCCAATTAAAAGTTAAAAAAAAAATAGCATTACCTTCTTACTGGGAGGACAAGTGCAGATTATGTGCTGTGTTTGACAATTTTCTTTCTTGCACTTCACAGCATTGTCATCACAGGGATGAACAGGTAGCTTACAGGTGCAAGCAGAAATGTCAAAAAGTTTATCCAGCTTTTCCTCCAGATTCTGCTCCTGGACTGTAGAAAGAGATTTCCTGTTCATCTCTTTTGCTTTCTTGAAGCACACTTTATCCACCAATTTCACTACATAATATTCCTCATACAGGGGCAGCCGTGGGTTCACTGCCTGCCTGATCTCAATCACGTCCTTTGCTATCATTTTAGCAATATCATAGTCTTTCAAGTCCGGGTGGCTGTTTTGGAGGAAATAACTGTACTGAATAACTTGGTGGAGGGTAGGAGGCTCTGTTTTATCCAAAGGGGAAGGCTGGCCACTGAATTTTTTGGCACTATCACTTCGAGTTAACACTGCAGACTTCCGTTTTTTACTCATTTTTATGAAATATCTGAAAATAAACACAATTAAATGAACGCATCATAAAATAACTTAATTTAATACACATTTTATAGGTAAATATTCATTAAAAAATACAAAATAATACACTAATAAACATCTATAATGCATTTACAATAAGTTTCAAGCATCGTTTTGTTAAAAAAGCCAAATTTTAATTGATTATTTTGATGAAATAAGGTCCAATATTTTGTTTGTTTACATTGCGTGAATGCCGCGTGCGCGATTTTACGTGTAAAATTCGGCAATTTTACAACTTAAAAATATAACAATCCTCAACAATCCTCAAAAAATACAATCATTTTCACAAATATGAGTTGGTGCAACGTTTTTTATACATTAATACCTTTCTATCTAGACTAGTCCAAGATCACAGTTCCAAAATCAACCTACCTTAATATTACATGTGTACTGCAGTCCATAATAGCAGTTGTAAAATGGTATACATTGGGGGTAAAAATTGTTTTATTGTTAATGGGAAATGTTTCTCTGAAATGGACAGTGCTAATATTGACAAATTTAAAGGACTGGAAAAAGTTGAATGTATTTCAGCCCATCTTTTGTCATTAAATTAGGCTTGGTATTGAAGAAGGCTGATAAGATTCCCCATGGAATGGCTCGCTATGATTGATTAGTTAGACCTTACCAGCCAATCGGAAAAACACTTTCTAATGCATCTATTAGACTAATAATAATATACAGTAAACCCTCGTCAAACGCGTGTTTGTCCAACGCGAACTTGCTTATACATGGAAAAATAAATGAGAACAATTATTTGCCGAAAGCGGAAAATTTGATTATACACGGTCCGCCAAACATGCTCTAATACAGTAATACTGTACGCATGCCAATACGCACTCTAATGTTTTCTCCTACACTCGCGCATCTCCCTCCTTCTCGCGTCACCCCTCGCATCACCCTTTGTCTCAGTCCCGCTAATGCGTTAAGTTCAGCGAAGTTGTGTTGGATTTTTTTGGTCATATTTTGCTATTACCCTTAGACAGCAGTATGGCACCAAAATGTAAAGCATCTGCAAGTGATAGTAAAGGAAGTGAAGGTTATGACGTTAGCCGAAAAAATAAAGATTCAAGGTAAGTTGCGTGGTGGTATGAGCATAACATCACTTGGCCACAAGTATCATGTGAATGATCTACCCATACGCACCATCCGAAAGAGTGAAGAAAAGATACATGCTATTTTCATTTAATATATTTTTATTTATATGTAAATATCATTACGTTTATGATTTTATGTTCTTATTTCATATACAATATAGGTAGGAAAATTCATTTATGTGTGAATAAAAAATCTACGTATCTTAGTATTAATGGGAGACTTTATGCGACTGCGTTCACATATCCCCATTTATCCCATAAGGTATTAAGTTTGTCCAATACGGATTTATCTAACGCGCCATTCTCAAGGAATCTAACTCCTGCATTGGATGAGGGTTTACTGTATGTAGTTCATGTCATTGATATTAATTAAAACTAAAGTTTTCTACTTCAAATTTTGTTGGTGAAATTCACTTAGGCATATTAGCGATAGAAACTTCATGTGTCTATGTGGGTGGGAATTGAGGGATTTCAGGCTTCCCCACTCACTATCTCATCTGAAAGTATTGATTCTGCCTGGTATGACTACATTTAGCTAAATCAAAACAGTCATATGTAAAGAATTTAGGTGTGAATGGTGCCACAACTTTTGAACCACTCAAGATAAATTGCTGAAACTTTATGCACATATGGATCATTTCAAGATGTGTCGTGAGCAAGAATGAGATCCTTACATTAAAAGTTAAGGTCACAAATAGAGGCAGGGGCATTGATGTCATTCTGATGTAATTCTTGTGTAACTAAGTCCAGATACATAAAGTAAAAAAAACAGAACTTTGAAATTTCAATTTAACTGATAAATAAGGTCTTAAAATTTTAGGTGGCTGTTGAGAAAGAAATCCCAATAATGACTGAGGAGTGGGTACAAGCTGTGTGGAAAGCTTCAAATGAGGAATCCGATGAAAATGTATCTGCAACCCAAGAACAATTCATCAAATTCACTTGTCCTGTCTTTAGAGGACTCGTAATTTGCGTGTCTCAGCTGCCCAGGAAGGAAAAGGATGCACTAAGAACCCTTATTGAAAACAATGGTAAGAAATTGATTTTGTTCGTGTTACAACACTGGCTTGGCTTAGTTGAATTATGTAGCTTTGAAAGACTAAATGCTAATTGCATTTAATACCTATAGCCTGGGTTTAGTAAAGTCCAGAAATAAGTAGTTAAACTTGCATGTAATGTACTTGGACTGGGTATTCATCTAAAACATGTTCTTTCTGGAGAATTGGTGAATTCTAACATAACTAATTGACATTTGGAATTGTTTTAAAGTTTCAAGTTGTCATTCATAGTTCTTTCTTTGAAAGGTGGAATGTACACTGCCAACCTTGAGATGTCAACAACTTCTGTCCTCATCACGCCCTCTTCAGAGGGTGAGAAGTATAAACACGCGACACAGTGGCGTATTCCTTGCCTTACTCAAGATTGGATTCATGATTCTGTGGAGAATGGTTTTGCATTGCCATGGGATGAATATAAACTTCAGAAGAAACCAAAGTCATCAACTCCCACTAATGATCAATCCATCAAAGGTAAAGTTTTGTGTGAACTTAATACTGAAATTAAGATTAAATTGCAATTCAGATTTATTAGTATAGGGCTTTATTTATATCAGATGCTGCCATTATTAGTTACGTGTAAATATAAACCTACGTACGAGTTCATGTAATTGTTTTGAAATAAGGACTAGCTATACTTGAAGAATTGAGAAAGGAAGAATAATTTTTAAACTCCGGTATTATTACACGTCGTAGCCAATGTAATAATACTGCTTCCCGTTGATCAGGAAAGTTAAACGACATTGGGTTTGGGTAGTAGTTGGATGGGAGACCATCCTCTGCATCCAGATTATGTAGCCACTCTTGGTTTGGATCCCACGTAGGTCCACTCCATCATATGACCTTAGATTTTGCAACAGGGGTTAAACAACCCTCTCATTACATTTTTTTCAGTTTTTGCTTTGATTATTTTAACATAAATATATATTTTTTTTGTCTATTGAGGATAATAGGACTTTGTTTTAATTTCTTGCTGAAAGGTCCTCCAGATGTCTCAATATGTAGTACAATCCTGAATGAGAGCAGTATGAATGGCACTACAAATATAAATGAAACGGTCGAACAAGATTATTCGGTGCTCTTAAGAAAATCGACTGACTCCAGACGTAAGTCTCTAACAGAATTCTTTCTTTTCCTGAAGTAGGTAATTCATCCATAAACTTGCAAATTATTTATATTTCTCTTCACCAAACATGATGGGAGAGGATTTAAAACTGAATATAGTCCACAGCAGAAAAACAAAGTAATTGTAACCATTCCCTTTTCCAGTTTTAGCCGGTATTTCAGCCTTGGAAGATCTTGATATCCAAAAGGTCTTTAAAGCTGGTCTCTTCCTCGATGGCTGCAAGATTTTTGCCTCAGGATTTGAGCCAAATATGAATGAAAAACTAAGGAGGATTTTTAATGCTGGAGGAGCTACTAGATTTAATAATCTCACTGATGCTGTTACTCATGTTATAATTGGTTGGTATTAATATAGTTGACTATTTTCTTATTTCATACACGCATACATTAATTATCTGAAGACCTATTTACTATTCTCATTGTGGTGGGCACGACGCTTGAGCCCGGAACTGAACACACACACACACACACACACACACACACACACACACACACACACACACACACACTTTATTCTATCGCCGTTGTTAGTCTTGCTCTGACAACTTCCACCTTTTCCTGAGGAGTGTAACTCGCTTCCATATTAGCCATTGCATGTTATTCTACTGGCAAGCAATAAAAAAAGGCCCCAAAACAAGACTTCAATTTGAATATTTGTTTTAGTTCTAATGTATTACTTTTGTAAATTTAATTTAAAATAAATTTTCCTATGAGACCGGACTTATGGGACACCCTGTATATAGTAAGTTCAAACAGCCAAAATATATATATATATATATATATATATATATATATATATATAGTGGAGCTAGTTTTGGCCGTTTAAGGTGATAAAGATTTAATTGTATGCAACGATTGATTTAGGCAATGACTGATTGCTTTATAATGATAGGCTGGGTTAATAATTTATATTGTATACAATATCACCGATTGGAATGAATGGTTATTTGATTAGATCCACCATACTATTGGAAGTGACCGAAATGGCAGCGAGGGTCACCAGCTTGATTTACGCTCAAGCAAATTACTATTAAGGTTATGAAAGACACCTTACTTTTGTAGTTTATTATGAAAATAAATCCGTTATTTTATTCACTGTGATATAACAAAGAATTGACAGTAATTAATTGGTAGTTTTACGTTATGCTTATGGCATAGGCTTAGCTAATAAGATGAAATGTTAATAGCTTAATTGACACGTAATAAATAATGTAATACTCATCGATGGTATGTAAATGGCATGCAACATAGAACATTGAATAAGCCTAGTTAATGATATAAAGAATGCACGTGCGTTTGGTACATTGATGGAAAACATGACACTGATTAAGTAGGCTAAATGATTGCATGGATGCACATAGAATAATTGATGTGGCCTAATAATAATGGATTGAAATGCTTGCACAGTATCATTTATATAAAGGACATTATGTGATGTTAAGTGATTACGTCAAGAGAACATTTATTTAAACACACATTTATGACTTGAACATAATGACGGATGGTACGCGGAATAAACGGTATTGAATTGACACTTGAATTGGATGATAGGCCTACTGCGTTATTAACGGGAGTCAATGGACGCGTGATTACACACTTTGGGAGTATAGCCTACCGTTCGGCGGTAGGCTAATGTAGGTTTCTGAGGTACTTACGAATATGATGTACTTAGCTTAGGGCGATGTAAAAACTTGAAGACGGGCTGAAGACAGAAACTATTACGCAGATTCGAGCTGTCGTTGTTCGTTAAGCCTCTTGAGATGATGGATGTAGGCTTCGTGGAGACCTGAGGTGATGTTACTTCTCGAGGTGCAGGCTGTCGGCCTGGGATGCTGAATATATCTCGAGGAATGTAGAGAAACTTGAAGGCCGACCTGGCAAACCGCAGGCCCGAAGTGGTTCCGGTTGGGCCTCGTTGGATTGCTTCTGCAGGTGGTCTTTAGATCTTACGTGAAGACAAATTGTAGGCCCTGAAGAAAGTAGCGGCCACGGCCCCTCGGCCAGGGGGCCGGAAAGCGGTTGGTGGACGCGCTGCTCACGTGATGACGTGCGTCCGAGTGTGAGAGTGAGAATGAAAGCAAATGGAAGCTCGCTTTTATACCCTGGTGACGTAGGACTATACCAAATCGTAAGACGCTTGGTCCGCTTGTCCTTTAGTTTACAAAGGCTTCATTCGCGCCTTTCTTGGGAAGACACAGACTTTCCATTGTTTGATTGCCCACGTGTGTTTTCCAAGTTCTTTGATGATAGCGTGGAAGTAAAGTATGTCTGTCGATTTGTTGGTCTATTTCTTGCCGATCCGCTACAAGTAGTTCCCTCTCTGAGACGAAGGAACGATACTGAGAAGAAATACCATTCTGTTGGGAGACCTGATGAGGCCACTCCGAGATTTGACGCTTGGCCTGGTATATCGTGGAATTCCTGACGCAGGAAGGAATGAAGGGTCGTCAGATGCTCGGAAGAGGAAACGCTGGTGTATGATGTGGGGGTTCCGCAGGGGGGTGGGGTTGGGGTACGGCAGGAATGGGGGACAGTGAGGAGCGAACGGAGGAAACGAGAGGGGCGGGGGGGACTGTGTTGGTGGTCGAATGCTGTGCCCGTAACTCGTCGCGTGGTGGTTCTCGTTGAGGTCGCTCCTGCCGCAGGGGTTGGACTTCGGCAGGAATGTGGAGCAATGAAGAGTGGACGAAGGAAACGAGAGGGGCCGGGGGAACTGTGTGTTTGAGTTCGAATGCTGTGCCCGTAACTCGTCGTGTGGTTGTTGTCGTCGAGGTCGCTCCTGCCGAAGGGAGAAAAAGAAACGTCGTTCGAGTCCACGAGCAGCAGGAAGTAATCCACGGAATGATGCAAAGAGACAGTTGATGAAGGCAGGGGATCGCCAACCCTGTGCCTGAAGTGTCTGTTTTGCAGTTTGCCCTTTTGTTGCGTGGATGCATGTGTGCGCTCTGCTCGTTGACTTAAAGAATGCTTTCTTTTTAGGCCTTCCCGTAGGAATGGGGAAGGGAAAACCGTCGTGCTTACGGAAAAAAATATTCGCTGATCAATGAGCGCGTCACCAGATTTATCGCCAAATGATTTACCGTACAACGGCCGAGACGGAACCGTTGAATATTTTTGGACGAGGTGATGACGAAAGAATGCGCCGTTTGAAACGAATTTGGGACTGACTGCAGCGCTGGGGGGGTGGGGGGTGAGTGTTGTCCTGAGACGTTAGGTGGTGAATTTCGTGAGTCCCTCTACGATCCGTTTGACGACGGAGCAGGACCCAATGCCAGTGGTGGCTTCTCCAAGGGGTCGCCGCGCCCCTGCCGTCAGGAGGCAGTGAGACTCGACTCAGGGGGACGCACTCGGGAATTTGAAAGTTGCGGTGGTTGTGCGACGGCACATGACCGCGAGACAGTAAGGCATTAAAGTACCGCGCGGAACGAATATCACTGTTTGCAAGTAGGCCTAGATAATTTCACTGAATTTATGAAACCGTACGTACATAGAAATTATTTGATATGACTGCAGAAAATCACATTCAATTTATGAATACCGTATTTACATAGAAATTATTTAATGTGGCTGCAAAAAATCACATTGAATTTATGAATACCGTATTTACATAGAAATTATTTAATGTGGCTGCAAAAAAATGAAATGGTCAATAATAGCTAAGCACAAGGATCGCTGTGAATAAATAACGTAAAATAAGTTCGAGTCACTCCGGGGTTACACCAATTTATAGTGGAGCTAGTTTTGGCCGTTTAAGGTGAATAAAGATTTAATTGTATGCACGATTGATTTAGGCAATGACTGATTGCTTTATAATGATAGGCTGGGTTAATAATTATATTGTATACAATATCACCGATTGGAATGAATGGTTATTTGATTAGATCCACCATACTATTGGAAGTGACCGAAATGGCAGCGAGGGTCACCAGCTTGATTTACGCTCAAGCAAATTACTATTAAGGTTATGAAAGACACCTTACTTTTGTAGTTTATTATGAAAATAAATCCGTTATTTTATTCACTGTGATATAACAAAGAATTGACAGTAATTAATTGGTAGTTTTACGTTATGCTTATGGCATAGGCTTAGCTAATAAGATGAAATGTTAATAGCTTAATTGACACGTAATAAATAATGTAATACTCATCGATGGTATGTAAATGGCATGCAACATAGAACATTGAATAAGCCTAGTTAATGATATAAAGAATGCACGTGCGTTTGGTACATTGAATGGAAAACATGACACTGATTAAGTAGGCTAAATGATTGCATGGATGCACATAGAATAATTGATGTGGCCTAATAATAATGGATTGAAATGCTTGCACAGTATCATTTATATAAAGGACATTATGTGATGTTAAGTGATTACGTCAAGAGAACATTTATTTAAACACACATTTATATGACTTGAACATAATGACGGATGGTACGCGGAATAAACGGTATTGAATTGACACTTGAATTGGATGATAGGCCTACTGCGTTATTAACGGGAGTCAATGGACGCGTGATTACACACTTTGGGAGTATAGCCTACCGTTCGGCGGTAGGCTAATGTAGGTTTCTGAGGTACTTACGAATATGATGTACTTAGCTTAGGGCGATGTAAAAACTTGAAGACGGGCTGAAGACAGAACCTATTACGCAGATTCGAGCTGTCGTTGTTCGTTAAGCCTCTTGAGATGATGGATGTAGGCTTCGTGGAGACCTGAGGTGATGTTACTTCTCGAGAGGTGCAGGCTGTCGGCCTGGGATGCTGAATATATCTCGAGGAATGTAGAGAAACTTGAAGGCCGACCTGGCAAACCGCAGGCCCGAAGTGTTCCGGTTGGGCCTCGTTGGATTGCTTCTGCAGGTGGTCTTTAGATCTTACGTGAAGACAAATTGTAGGCCCTGAAGAAAGTAGCGGCCACGGCCCTCGGCCAGGGGGCCGGAAAGCGGTTGGTGGACGCGCTGCTCACGTGATGACGTGCGTCCGAGTGTGAGAGTGAGAATGAAAGCAAATGGAAGCTCGCTTTTATACCCTGGTGACGTAGGACTATACCAAATCGTAAGACGCTTGGTCCGCGTGTCCTTTAGTTTACAAAGGCTTCATTCGCGCCTTTCTTGGGAAGACACAGACTTTCCATTGTTTGATTGCCCACGTGTGTTTTCCAAGTTCTTTGATGATAGCGTGGAAGTAAAGTATGTCTGTCGATTTGTTGGTCTATTTCTTGCCGATCCGCTACATATATATATATATATATATTTTTCTTTGTTTTTCCGCTGAGATATGCCCTTTAAATAGAGGCGAATCGGTTCTTCCCGAACTAAAAAAAAAATATATATATATATATATATATATATATAATATATATATATAGGGTGAGTCAAAAGTCTCTATACATAAGCAAAATGGTCACTTTATTATGCAATCACTCGTGAGTCACAAAATATGCTCTATGTGGGCACCATTACACTGAATGCATATACGGATGCGTTCCTCCCAGTCATGGTAAACGCGCTTTAACACGTCTGGTGTTATGCGTGCACACGCATCACGAATGCGTTCCTTTATGTGGTCCGTGTTTTGTATTTTCACCTGGTACACCGTGGCCTTCAAGTGCTGCCACAAGTAAAAATCCAAGGTGGTGTGAGGTCTGGGGACCTCGGAGGCCACTCCACGGGACCACGGCGGCCACTCCACGGGACCACGGCGGCCACTCCACGGGACCACGGCGGCCAATCCAGTGACCCGGAAACTGCTGATCCAGCCACTGGCGCACGCAGATACCGTAATGGGGTGGCGTCCCGTCTTGCTGAAAGTACGCTGGAAATCCCCCGTCCTCGTTCAGCAGGGACGGCATGACTGTCTTGCAGCATTTCGGCATTCAGATTGGTGTCAATGAAAAAAAGGCCAACAATTGTGTTGCCCCATATCCCGCACCACACCATCACTTTTCCAGCGCCTTGCGTCTTTGAGGGACTCATCCAGTGTGGGTTGTCATCACTCCAATAACGTACGTTTTGACGATTAACCTCTCCATGAACATAAAAGTTGGCTTCATCTGAAAACAGGATGCCAGCCGAGAACTCCGTGTCTTCGTCCACTTTTGTTTTTGCCCATTCACAGAATTCCAGCCGCCTGTCCGGGTCGTCTTCGCTAAGATACTGCAACATTTGCATTTTGTATGGATGCCATCTGTGCTCTTTCATAATGCGAACGCTGCTCCTTTGGCAGACACCACATTCTGCAGACATCCGTCGAGTGCTTTTTTGGGGACTCTCTGCGAACGCCGCCAGCACCATGGTCGCTGTGCCTTCATCGGTGGATGTTCGTGGACGGCCACTTCTCGGTTGGTCTGCAACACTTCCAGTCTTCTTGAACTTCTCAATGAGTTTGGCAACGGTGTCGTGTGTGATGTGCGTGCCGGGGGCGCGTCTCCTGTTAAAATCCTCGGCAACCTTGCGACAGCTTCCTGATCCTGCCAGAAGAATGATCTCTATACGCTCTTCTTGGGACAAAGGCATCTCAGCACATCACCTGCAAAAAAATAAAAAATAATCATTTATTTATCATGACCATTTTGCCTATGTATGGAGACTTTTGACTCACCCTGTGTGTGTGTGTGTGATCATTATTAACTTGCAATGTTGAATTGTTTTGAAAAATGTATTTACCAAATAAAAGAAAATGTGAAGAACACTTATTTTGTCAGCTGTGCATCCCTGAAAAAATCTAATATGTACCCCTGGTTGGAAACCCCTGCATTAAACAGTAGTTCATTGAACAAAGAAGCAAAATCAATATAAGCATTGTATTTCGCTTAAATCACCTGCGCTTTTAATAATGACTTGACACAACTCTTACTGTACTCGTTTTGACTCGAATCTGAAAAGTAACTCTCCTTTTGAAAAGGGGGATGTAACCGTTTTTGCGTCATAAGAATGGATATTTATTTATTTGGTATATTTTGCTCATAGAAGTAAGCATGATAATTAATATATGAAGAACCATTTTAAATTCCCTTTATTGCAGGTAAACACATTGATGAACACTTAAATGCAATTCAGTCTTGGAATGTAAAACCGCAAGTGGTAACAGCCTGTTGGTTGGTTGAATGTGTGAATCAAGGGCGGGCAATAGATGATGATAAATTTTCATATTTAAAAACTGAATCGGCTCATAAAAACTTTTTCCCATCACCAATGACTTCAGTAAATAAAAATACTCCCAAAACAACTGTGCAACCAGTTGATGAAAATAATGAAAAGACTTTAATTGATGAGGAGTTAATGAACCAATATTTAACAAACGTTAATGCTGAAATGACTCGTAGGAACTCCATTAGTGAAAAGTCAGTGGACTGTTCCACTCTTCCAGACTCGCAAGAAAGTACAAGTGGAGGGATATTTAAAGGTAATTGGCTGGCTCTTAGAGGTTAATATAGATTATAATTGTTTTAGGTATTGTTAACAAATGTAGTATGGAAATCATGACTAAGTTGTAAAACTCGAGTACGAATCGTTTCGTAAGAAGAAATTTATGAATTAAGTTTTTAATTATATTTGAAGGTCAAGTCTTTACTGTTTCTGGTTATTCTGAGGAGATTGAAGAGCAGCTGATAGAATTAATATGCGACAATGGAGGAGAGGTGGTTGAGGCAAACTCATCTCGTACTGTCGACTATTCTATTGTTTCCGTGGAAGGTGAGGGAATATTCCACCCAAAAGCATTGAACTACATCACACACATTTATTTGGAAGATTGTTTGGAGCAAGAGGTGTGTTCTTCTTTCATTTATTCTACCTGTCAATTATTCACTAATTTTAAAGGGGAAAGTAAGCGAAGATTATTATTTCATATCTACCAAATTTACTTTTCTTAGGCACTGCTTCCTGTGGACTATTTTCATCTGCCATTCGAGTGGCCGCCTTATTTCACCCCTTTGAGTGGTTGTGTCATCGCGACATCCGTCTATAAAGGCAAAGAGAGGCCATTTATTACTCATTTGGCAACCAAAATGGGTGCAGTGTAAGTATTTAAATACCACTTGTAAGGTACATCATTTGCGATTTCAGTTATTTTCAAATTGTAGTTTATTATTTAACTGTAAATCACCGGGAAACAGTCGCGCAAAATGAATTTGATCCATGAAAATAGTCTTTTCAAACCCCATTGCAGTATAAGCCTGTAGTTAGCCTGTAGATTCACATTTGAAGGTTTAATTTCCCTTTCATATCTCGAATAAACTGAATAAAAAAAAAATCGTTCTTAAGAAGTAAGCGTACCATTTTTTTCAATTTCATGCAGAACATAATAGTTGACTAGGTAGTATTAATATGCTTACTACAGTCGTTATAAAGAGTTTTGTTCAACGCTGTTTTGAAAATGTAACGTGTCAAGCTTAATCAGCCATTGTTTGGGGGAAAAAAAATAGCAAATTTAGGTTTAGGTAAATTTATGTTTTTATAACTATTTCTTCTCGACGTTTCGTACATTCTTATTCAAGTAAATAATAGTACGAGTAATAAATGGGTGTTTGGGTTTATATGAACAATAAAACAAAAATCGATGTCGAAATTAAAGTCAAACTTAATAGGTTATTTATTAGAATTATTAGAATCCTTTTGCTGCATAATTAGCTTCAAACCGACCTTTAGTTAGCGGTACATCGAACAACCTAAAACATGACAGGAGCTATGGTAACCTTGCGTGAAGTTGGCATACCAGTCCAGGGGATTGCTGAAAGGTTAGGTGTATGTCATAAGACAGTGATATCGGTACGAAACAGAATTTATTATTATTTGGGCACACACATGACAATCATTACCCCCACCCCCACCCCCCGAAATAAATCAATAAATAAAAAAAAAAAAAATATATATATATATATTAGGGTGGTCCAAAAAGTTAAAGCATCGACTAAGTTCTCTCCACAAGGTTGGTTTTATGCCTCTTGGTGTGGACAGTATTTGTGCAAAGTTTCACGTTATTCGGTTAATATTTAGGGGTCGCCCCACTTGCCCCCTTTTTGAAAATTTGGGAAAATATATAGACAACTGAATAACTAAATTTTTTTTTGGTTCTCAAAGAATATGAAAGAAAACAGTAAGACAATAGGACATGATAATGGGTGTATCTTCATTATTTCTTCTGCATCAGAGTCGCCTTGGATGGTATTGGTATCTGTTTTCGGTGGGCGGCTACGAGTTGTAGGAGGTACTGCTTCTGGTCCTCGTTTCGTGTCAAAGTGTCATTGTAGCGTTGTGCGAGAGCAATACCTCGCTCGGCAGCATCATTGACGACTTTCATCTTTAAGGCGCGATCTCTAAGTTCCCTGTAGTTCTTGTCATTTGGCCATTCCCGTGGATCTTTTTGAAGTAACTGGCGCGCTTCCTCCTTACCTCCAACTTTCAAGGCATCAAAGAGGGTCAATGTCCTTTTCGTGACGAAGGATGCCACATCATTTTCAACACCAGCTTCCGCCATGTCGATTCGTCGGGGGCAGCCATTCTTTTGGGGATGTTGGAGGTGTTGAACCATTCTCCTTTTGGTATCAGGATCGATCCTATTATCGAAGAAGGCCAGTCCAATCAGATGCTCCGACAAGTACCACAGGTGGCGTCTTAGAGCTGTCTTCGCCGCTTGTGCAGCTCCTCCGTGTGGATATTTTTCCAGAAGATGCAGCATTTTGAGATCATTGAGAGGAGCTTGTGTCCCCATTGGCGCTTCATGCCAGTACTTGACGTAAATCAGACTGACAAATAAAGCCAGCTGAGTCACGTTTCGTTCTTCGCGTGCTGTGAGCTTGAATTGATAGTGAAAGAGGTAGATTTTGAGCGCATAAATCGCCTTCGCCATCCATCTCGCGTGGTGCATGGGACCCGGAGCTCGGATAAAGAGTTGACCACCAGTCTTTCCCCCCAGGAAGAGCAAAGATAGTTCAAGGAACTCCTTGTAGTCGTCACGAGGTTGGCTTGCCTGAAGAGCGTTAGGTAAGTAAGTGAGCATCTCTTTTCTCATCTCTTGGAGTTGAGGGTTCTCGAACAAGCTGTCCGATGCTGAGACAAATGCTTCGTGGGAGAGAGATGGCCATTCCTTTTGAAATCGCTTAAAAAGGCCTGTTTCAGGACTTCCTGTTGAGCCAAATATTGAGGCAAAGACATCAGCAAGTACGACTTCAAGTATATGATGTCGACAACCGATCCAAACTAGCTCGTGACCCAATGCTTCTTCAATCCTGACACAGGCTCCGCGATGTAAACCCGTGTTTGACGCAGTGGTATCGAAGACGAGACCTCTCACATGCTGTTCCACGTTCCATAATTTCATAGTTTGAAGGCATGCCTGGGCCTGTGCTTCTCCAGTTCCTTGTTTCATCTTTGGGACACCAAGCAGCTTCTCCTGTCCATTGAATGTTATAAGGATTGCTATCCGATGCACATTCGTCTTCTTCCCTTCAATGCCGGGGAGAAGCTTTCCGTCCCAATGGAGAAGGACAGGGTCTTCTAGAGAGAATGATTCTAGGTCTTCTCGAGCTGCCTGTTCTCGCCCACTTTCTCTGTAGCGATGAATAGAGCTCCGAGAGCACGTCATCCCAGACAGATCATGCCCCGCGGCCTGTAATACAGCTCCAGTTACGAAAACAGCATTCCGGTCAGAAAGATTGGTGCGATCCATTGCTCCAATGACTTCTGGAGATTGGAAAATGTTCGTAACCTTGTTCTTGGGACGCTTTGGTGCCGGAGCTTCAGACGAAGAAGGAATCGGAACCGATGGTCTATAGTCGTCGTCGTCTTGCGAAAAAAGGGAAGAAGAAGAAGAGGAAAGATCAATTGATGACACTCCTGCTTCTTCCAAATCTTTCTGTGTTGCTTCATGCCTTGCCTTCCTCTTGGCTTCCTTCTCCATTCTGGATCGCTTTCTGTCCTCTTGTGTAGTCGTTTCCTTATCAATGCCAGCCATGCTGCAAGAATTGACGTCCTTGCGCTGCATGGACAGGAAATTTCGGTCCTCAACGTTGACGATTGTGCTCATGGCATCACTGGTTGCGATGTCAAACAGTTCCTGGATGTCCGCTTTGAAGATGTCTTCATTCATTCTATCGCTGGCACGTTGCCTGGTCCTGTGCTTCTTGAGTGTTTTGTAGCGGTCTAAAAGCTTTGAAAGCTTACGGACACAGGAGTCGATCCGTTGAGTTGGGATCCGCGCTCGGGTCCAGACTTCAATCACCCTCTGGCATGCCTGGTTCAGACTGTCGGAGGTGGTTTGCTTTTGATTGATGTGGTGGTATTGCCCCAAGAGGAGGGCGTCAAGGCATGTAGGGAGCCTTGACGTGGATAAAGTTCCAGTTGCCATCCCTAGAAGCCAAACTTTTGGAATTGATCGAGTTTGAGCCATCGGACCTACGGAAGAAAAAGTACATTATATAATATATATATTCAGAGTGGGGCGACCTCTAAATATTCACCAATCACGCTGCAATTTTGCACAGACCATGTGGACACTAAATGGACAAAAACCACACTTGTGGAGACTATCTAAGACAATTTTGAAATTTCCCCCTATGGATTTGGACCACCCTAATATATATATATATATATATATATATATATATATATATATATATTATATATCCCCCTCCCCGCGGGCGGTCTTTCTGGGGTGGATCGCCCGCGGGCTCCTGCCTCCATGTGGCGAGGGGGGTCAGCCGCGGCTGGGGGCCCTGCCGGGTCCCCGCCCGGTTGCGAAGTGGACTTTTAGCATACCCTGCTATCCTACAGCCCCCTCTTTCCTGTCTTCCCCTCTTTACCCTCTTCCTTGCCCCCTCTGTTTTTTCTGCTTTCTCTGTTCACTTCGCGCGCCCCGTGGGCTGCCGGGGCTGGTCGCTGGGGGTCTCGCCCCATGGCCGGGGCCGGACTAAGTTGGCTGGTAGGGTGCCCAGGCCTGGGACCCTGGGGGGCCTTGGTCTTTGCTGCCGGCGGGGGAGAACTTTCGACGCTGCAAGGGCCCCTTTTGAAACGGGGGTACCTACATGGGACGAGGCACCCATCCCCCGCCGGCGTGCGCTTGGTCCCCTTGGGCCCCGGGTAATCGGTTCCCCGCGGCCCCGGGCGCGAAACAACAATAAAAATTTCTATGGAAACACTTACAAATCTAATGGACCTCGTTGACGACCCGGCTTGTGCATCTGACCTCCCTCTGACTACCTCTTTGGACCGTGGGTCTGGTAAGGGCAGTCGGCAGCCCTCGCCCACCCCGTCTGCTCTTCTTGCCGACACCTCCTCTCCCTCTCTTCCCCAGGCTCGTGGCGCCGCTGCCCGACCCCCGCCAGTAGCGGATGGACCTGCAGTGGACCCCCCGACCCCTGGATCCCCCCATATTCCACGTCCCGATAGGGACCCACCTGCTTTTTCGCCCTCAGGTGGGAGGCCCGCGGCCCCGGTCGCCTCCCACTCCGGTCGGGCCTCATCGCCCCCGGCCCCCTCGGCCCCTGGGGGACGTGGGACCCGACGTCGCCGTCCGCCTTTCTCGTCTTCTCGCCCCCTCGAAGTTCCGGTGGTGTTTGGCCAGACGGCTTCACTCGGCCTTAGGACGATGGACAAGTTCCTCGTCCTCCGCCCCTCCTCCTCCAAGCCCCTCCCCACTAACCACGAACGCCTCTTTCGAGCGATCCATGGGAAGACGGGGACGGCGCGTTTTGACCTTCGGCCTCAGAGGGATGGCTCCATTTTGATAAGGTCGCGTTCCTCTGCCGAAACCTCCTCTCTGCTCGCTATCCCCGATGTCCTGGGCTGCGGGATCACGGTGACTCCCCCCCCCGCCTCAATCAGTGCCAGGGCACATTACGCTGCTCGTCTTCTACCCATCCCGGTGGAAGACCTCCAGATGACCTCGCCTCCCAGGGTGTGTGAGGGTGTACCGCTTTCCCGACAGATCGCGATCCCCAACCGCCCTTCTCCTCGCCTTCCTCACTTTCGACTCACTGGTGCCCCCCGTTTCGGTATTCTGGGGCTTTGGTGAGAGACGAGCGTGCGAATTCTCGTACGGCCATACGTGCCAGATCCTACGCGCTGTTTTCAGTGCAATAGGTTTGGCCACGTGAGCAGCTCCTGCCGTCAGCCGGCCCCGTTGTGTGTCCGCTGCGGCGGCCCTCCCCACCCCTTGCCCTGTACTGCTCCGCCTTCCTGCACCAACTGCATGGACCACACCCTGCTTCATCCCGCTCTTGCCCGTCCTTCCTCTTTGAAAGGGAGGTTCGGGCCCTCTGTTCATCAGAGTTTCTCAGCGCTCGGAGGCGCGGGACCGGTTGCGTGGCCGCGAGGCCCGGCGTGGTGCCTCGTACGCCGAGGCTCTCCGTTCCCGGACCCCGTCCTCACCGGCGGTTCCCACGCGCCTCCACCACCGTGTCCGCTACTCCCTCTATCCTCTGCCGCCCAGCGGACTCCCGCGCGGCTCCCTGTACTACCAGCGCGTCCCCACGTGCTCCCTCCGCGAACGCCGATGCTTCGTCGGCAACCCCCCCTGCCCCTTCTACGCCCTCTCCACCGGCGCTTCGGCCACCCCCATTCCGGACGTGACCCGCCGTCACCCATGCGGGCCGCACGACGGAGGGGAGGGCCGCAAGCGCCGCGCCATGTGACCCCGAAAGGTTCGAGCCATAGCCTCGCATCACCTTCCTCTCCCAACACAAACGCCCCCTTCGCCCTACCATCCCGGTGTCCTCACCGTCCCCGCTGCGCAACCGTTATGGACGCTCCCCCCTGGGGTCCCCGACGACCCTCGTGGTGGGGGCGAGATACACCCCTCACCGGCGGTCGATGGACCCACTGGAGGGGGAACTCGCCCGCCTGGTCGGCGTGGGTGGATGAGCACGCCCCGCGCGTGACCTACCCCACCTCTCTCCTCGACCTGCCATGCATCTGGGTGAGGTATTTTTCCACTCCCTCTTGTAGTCCAGCCTCCCCTGCACCTCCGGTGAAGGGAGGGGCCTTCTGGATACCCTCACATCCCCTTCTCTGCATCGCTCTCCCCCGGACGTCCGGGACTCCTCTTCAGGAGGATTTGCCGGCGTCAGTTTCCACATCGCCCCCCGTCGGGGTGACCCTCGCCTTCGCCCACGTTCGGCGTCCCCCTTGGGCCCGGGGCTTTCCATCCCTTTTAATCTCGGCCGCCCGATCGGCCCACCCACCCCATAACCATCCTTTCGCAGACTTTCCTACCCCTCCATATACTTCGCTCCTGCAGTGGAACATCCGCGGGCTCCTGGTAGGCCTCGAGAGTCTCTCTCTCCTGGCCTCCAGGTGTCCGGCGTGTTTCTGCCTTCAGGAGACGATTCTGGGCTCCCGTTCCCTCCCTCGAGTGTCCGGTACTGCGGGCTCCCTTCCCCGCCTCTCGATGGGGCGGGTAGGGGGGGCTCCGCGGTCTTCGTGCACCGCTCCGTCCCTTTCCGCCCCCTCCCGCTCCGTACTGTCTTGCAAGCTGTGGCCGTGCGCCTTTCTTTGTGGCGTCAGCTCACGGTCTGCTCTCTTTACCTCCCCCTAACGTACGCCCTCCACCCGATTCTCTCCGTGACCTAATTCTGCAGCTTCCCCGCCCTTTCCTGCTTCTCGGGACTTCAACAGTCGGGACCCGGCCTGGGGGGACGTTTGCTCCACCTTTCTCTCCGGGACCCTTCTCTCCCTTATGGACGAGCTAGAGTTCACCTTTCTGAACGATGGCTCCCCAACCTGCCTCACTCGGCCCATGACAGTTTCACCTGTATTGATCTTTCCCTGGTTTCCCTCGATATCGTGACGGAGTTCACCTGGGAGGTCCTGCCGGATTCTTCCGGCAGTGACCATTTCCCTGTGTGTCTTACCCCAACCCGTCTCCTCCCCCCCACCTCTGTCCGCCCGAGCGAAATGGGCCTCATACACGAGGTGCACGGCGATCTCGCCATCCATTCCTGCCTTTCCCTCCGTTAGTGAGGCCCTCGCCTTTCGAAAGCAAGATCCTCTCGGCTGCCACCAGTTGCATCCCCCGTACCTCAGGCTCCCCCAGGCCGCGCAGCGTCCCATGGTGGACCCCAGAGTGCTCCCGTGCCGTTCAGGAGCGGCGCCGTGCTGGCCGTCGCTTCTACCGGACCCGCCAGCCGGAGCATAAGATGGCGTTTCAGCGCCTGAAGGCAGTGGCCGTCGGGTCTTGAAACTAGCCCGGCGTACCTCCTGGCGGAGTTACGTGTCCGGGATCTCCTCCTCGACCGCCCCCTCGACTGTTTGGCGCAAGGTGCGTAGCTTTGAGGGGACCCGTGTCCCCCCTCGACCCCCGGTGCTTCGGGTCGGGGACGACGAGTTCGTGTCCGATCCGGAGGCCGTCGCGAACGCACTCGCGGCGCACTTCGCAGCCATCTCCAGTTCCGATTCCCCCTACTCCCGCCGCGACCCACCGGAATTTCCACCTCATTGGGATGACCACTATAATCACCTCTTCCACATGACAGAGCTTCGGGAGGCCCTCCGCCCCCGGCCCCGATAATATCCCCTATGACTTGTTACGGCACCTCCACCCCTCTGCTCTCAGCTTTCTACTGGACCTCTATAACCGGATTTGGTTGGAGGGTTCATTTCCGGACCGATGGCGTGAGTCCATCGTCGTCCCCATCCCGAAGCCCGATAAAGACCCCTCACTCCCGTCGAACTATCGCCCCATTTCCCTAACATGCTGTGCCTGCAAGGTGATGGAGGCGATGGTCGCCTCGCGGCTGTCCTTTACCTTGGAGGCGAGTGACCAGTACCCTGCTACCCAGGCTGGTTTCCGGCGCTTCCCCCGACCCCCTCCTCCTTAGCCATGACGTGCAGGAGGCTTTCTCCCGGCGTCAATTTGTACTCGCCGTCTTTTTCGACCTCCAGAAGGCCTACGATACTACCCGGCGGAGCGCGGTCTTCGACTGCTTACGCTCCCTGGGTTTCGTAGGCTTTCTCCCTTCCTTTATTTATAACTTCTTGTCCGCCCGTTCTTTCCGCGTCCGCATCGGTTCTGCCCTCTCTGACCGCTTTCCGTTGGAGGAGGGTGTCCCTCAGGGTAGTGTCCTTAGCGTCTTGTGTTTCTCACTCGTGATGAACACAGTCGCTACGGTCCTGCCTACATCCGTTCGTAGCTCCCTCTATGCCGATGACCTGGCTATCTATTGCTCTGGCCGCCTCCCGTCTTTGGCTGAACGTCGGCTCCAGCTAGCCATCAACGCGGTGGTTCGCTGGGCGTCCTCGGTTGGCTATGCTTTCTCACCCTCTAAGTCTTCCAGTATGCTTTTCCGTCCTCGGCGCCTCCGTCTGTCGCATACCTTCGCCCTTACCCTTGCCGGCACTCCTCTTCCCCTCGTCCCATCCGTTAGATTCCTGGGTATGACCCTCGACGGATTTTTCGGTTGGGTTCCACACCTTAGGCGGTTGCGGCAAACATCTCGCCGCACCCTCTCCCTTTTGGGTCATCTGTCCCACACGACCTGGGGGGCGGACAGGCGTACTCTGCTGCGCCTGTACACCTCCCTGGTGCAATCCCGTGTCGACTACGGCTGTGTGGTCTACAGCTCCGCCTCCTCTCCGGCACTCCGTATGCTGGATCCTCTTCTCCACCGTGGCCTTCGCCTGGCGTCGGGTGCCTTCCGCTCGTCCCCTGTCGCTAGTCTTCAGGTGGACTGTGGACACCCCCCCCCTGCCCCTTCGCCGGGGCCTTCTCATGGCGAAGTGTTACCTTCGCATCTGCCGCCTTCCGATGTCCCTACTCTTCTCCGCGATCTCCCAGGCGTTACCCCGGCCTGACACGTGGCATTTCGCTGCCTCTCTGGCCGAGATTTTCTCGTCCCTGGGGATCCCCCCACCCTCTATTCTGCCGTTCTCCTTCGATCTGTCGCCCCCCTGGCGGACCACCCCTATCTGCCGTTGCCAGGCGCTCCGTGGCCTGCGTAAGGAGTCTCTTCCCTGCCGTCCTCCGGTCTTCTTTTCTGGCCCATCTTCCCGTCCATTCGGACGACGTTCCCGTCTACACCGACGGCTCGCGCTCCCCTGCAGTTCGCGGCCGCCGTCTTCTCTCGTCATTGTCACCTACCTCCCGGGGTATCCCCCTGCCGGTTCAGGCCTCCATCTTTTCCGCGGAGCTCTTTGCCCTTCTGGAAGCCCTCCGTCTGGTATCGGGTTGTTCGCGGTCCTCCTGTACCATTTTTTCGGACTCGCTGAGCGCCCTTCAGGCGCTCGAGCGCTATGATTCCCCGGACCCCCTCGTACGCCTTATTCAACAGGAGTACCATGTCCTGCACACCGTTCACCGGATCCGGGTCACCTTCTGCTGGGTTCCCGCCCATGTTGGTGTTTCCGGTAATGAGGCGGCGGACCGCATAGCCCGGTCCGCCGCCTCCCCTCCCCCGCCCGCTCCCCTCCCCCGCCCGCTCCCCTTCTCAGACTATGTGCAGGTCTTTCGTTCCTTTTACGACCGCATGTGGCAACAGTCCTGGGACGATGCCACCGGAGATAAACTCTGGTCCATCCGCCCCCGTCTGTCATATTGGGTGTCCTCTTCCCACCGCTCCAGACACAAAGAGGTCGTCCTTGCGCGGCTTCGCATCGGCCATACGCGCCTCACGCACGGCTATCTTATGTTCCGGCAGGAGGCTCCTCGTTGCTCCTCCTGCCAGTCGCCCCTCACCGTCTCTCACATCCTTGTGGAATGCCCCACCCTGTCGTCAGTACGTCGTCGCGCCTTCCCGTTCCTTTCTGATTTCCCCCTCCCCGAACGTTTACGCCTTATGCTCGCTGAGACCCCTCTCTTCTCGCTTGACCGTCTTTTCCTCTTCCTCTCCCAATCTCGCATCCTATCTGAGCTTTAGGTGACTTCTCACCTGTAGTCCGCTGTTCTCCCTTTTCTAGTGCCTTTTCTCCGTCTCCGTTTCTCTTTCTCGTATTCCGCCTCGCCATGATATCCGCTACCATATAGCGGGAAGTGGCGGTAAACACCCCAATACAAAAAAAATAATATATATATATATATATATATAAAGTGGGCTAGACTCGCGCTTGCCGCGGGCATTCTTAAATCGGACGTAGTACGCGTAACATGGAGCGCTTCACGACTGCTGAGATGGCTGACATGCATATGGTGTATGGGGCTGCCAATGGAAACGGAAGAGCTGCTGTGAGGTTGTACCGACAGCGCTTCCCAAACAGACGTGTGCCAAATCACCAAACGTTTGCGCATTTGCATCGGCGACTGCGAGAAACTGGAACATTCCATGCAAACATGCATGACACTGGTCGGGAGAGAAACGTTCGCACTCCTGACATGGAAGAAGAAATCCTACGGCGATTTGAGGACAATCCAAGCGCAAGCACGCGAGGTGTTGCACGTATCCTCGGTGTGAACCACGACCTGGTCTGGAGAGTGTTGCACGAGCAGCAGTTATATCCGTTTCATCGTCAGAGAGTCCAGGCATTACAACCTCGGGATTACCCTCTTCGTGTGGAATTCGCACGCTGGTTTCTGCAGCAGCACAGCGGTGCAGCCTAATTTTCCGGCTTATGTGCTGTTCTCAGATGAGGCCTGTTTCACACGTGAGGGTGTGTTTAACATGCACAATTCTCACGTGTGGGCGCACGCAAATCCACATGCTACACGGGTGCATGCTCATCAAGAACGGTTCGCCGTCAATGTTTGGGCGGGTATCGTCCATGGCAAGTTGATTGGGCCGTACCTGCTGCCTGCCCGACTCGACGTCAGGAGTGCGCACGTTTCCCGACCAGTGTCATGCATGTTTGCATGGAATGTTCCAGTTTCTCGCAGTCGCCGATGCAAATGTGCAAACGTTTGGTGGTTTGGCACACGTCTGTTTGGGAAGCGCTGTCGGTACAACCTCACAGCAGCTCTTCCGTTTCCATTGGCAGCCCAATACACCATATGCATGTCAGCCATCTCAGCAGTCGTGAAGCGCTCCATGTTACGCGTACTACGTCCGATTTAAGAATGCCCGCGGCAAGCGCGAGTCTAGCCCACTTCACCTTTTAGCCAATTGCAGCGGCGCTCTCTCGCGCCGAATGGTGACGTCAGCGGACATACACTTATAGACGAAAAGGGTTTGTCTTGGTTTTCAAACACCCTGTATATATTATAATAATAATAATAATAATAATAATAACAGAGAAAATTGTACTAAAAGTCTTTAATATGTATACAGTATACTGCCAATAGGCTATTTTTTTGCGCAAGGACAGGTTATATTTGACAGGTCACATCTAAAAAATAGCGTTAACCAAATTTTCTGTAACGACTGTACAGTAGACCTACTGCAGACCTTTCAGTAAATTAAACCAGTTCTGGGGATAGGCTTAACTTGGTCTGCAATTTGCAGAACATTTAGTCTAGGTCCTGTTGAAGATGGTCATAACTTAATACAGAGCCCACAGTAGACTCGAGAGAGTTATGAAAATATAATTTTAATCCATTACTAATTTGAGGTGTCTTCTGCAGGTACCAAGACATGTTTGCTAGAAAGGACAATCCAAATAAAGGTGTGAAATGCTCTACCCACCTTCTTTGTCCTTCCCCCGAAGGAGGCAAGTATGCTGCTGCTCAGAAGTGGGGAGTACCTGCCATTACTAAAGACTGGCTCTTGAAGTGCGCTGACAAAGGCATTAAGGTTTCAGAGGAACCATTCACAGTGGAAAAAAGTCCTGAAGTAGTTGATTGCAAAGGCGTTCTCATTTCATTGTTGAGTAAGTTCGTACATATATTTACTTAATAATTAATAACCCATTACTCACTCTCCAATGGGGTGGGCACAACGCGTGAACTCGGGAACGAAAACACACTCATCAGTTACACAAGGATTCATAGGGTTCACCATGGAGGATAAGGTACCACCGCATCCTCAGTGATCCAGTGTTGCTTTTCATGACAAGGGTAAGGGTATACCTCTAGTGGTGTACGTCAGGTGAAGCCAACGCTTTCATTTACACACCTCGCAAACCAATTCCACTCCTGTTTTTCGTCAACTCTTCTGCTGCATTATATGAACTCCATGTTTATTTATACATTTACTACTTACATGCTCCCATCTTTTACGCGGTCTTCCTTTACTTCTCGAACCTGCTCACACTCTTTTATGCACCCTTTTCACAATTGTCATTATTAATTCTATTCTACATGACCATACCACTGTGTGAATATTTGTGCTTTTAATTTATTTTTGTCTTATTTCATCAATTAAATTAAGAGTTGGATTCGACAGCTGACAAATTTGACAACAGAATTGTATGAAGGAAAATTTAGTTTAAAATCAGTGAAAAAATTGTTTGAGTAACTTAAACTTCAGATCTCATCATTTATGCTGGGATGTCTTTAGTTTCTCTTCACACAGTTACACACTGTACTGTACTCTCTAGTATTACACTTACATTAGTAATGCAACATTCCATTATAAGTAACCAAATGTATAAATAATAATAATGGGGTTGTTTAGCCTCCTTCGGTAACATCCAAGGTCATATGATGGCGGGGACCTACAACTTTAAGTGGGATCCGAACCACTGGTCGCTACATAATCTGGACGCAGAAAACTTCGCTGATCAACGGTAAACGATGTTACGACATTGGCTACGATGTAGCCCTATTAAGTAACCAAGCTGACATTACACTTAATACTCTAAATCAGGGGTGGGGAAACTTTTCAGTACCAAGGGCGAAAATCGATAACATAAACACCTCCGCGGGCGTCTGGCAAATTTTAAGCTTATATACAGCGTGTCCCAAAGAAATGTATACCCACTTTGTTCGATAATACCAGCTATGAGGATAATAAATATATTACTTTTTATATGTTTTTTAATAAAGAATTTTCTCCTGAATCTAAATATGTAATTAATTTTATTAAAAATTGAAGAACAAAAAAGTTACAGATGTTTAAATTATAATTATTATTTTCGAGACTTCATGTGCGATATTTTCTAATATTTTAACCGACTGTTTTGAGATACTTATGTTTAGTGTTGATATTGAAGCATAAATGTTGTAATTATTAGTTAATTCAAAAAATTTACAAATTCCAGGGTTAAATGAGACTTTATCTGAGCTGTTCGACGTCTTCCAGAACGTTGTTTTTGTAAGTTTTGCACAGTGCCGTCGGTTTCAAACTTATCTCGTATACGTGCAAAAATATTAGAAAATATCGCACATGAAGTCTCGAAAATAATAATTATAATTTAAACATCTGTAACTTTTTTGTTTTTCAATTTTTAATAAAAATAATTACATATTTAGATTCAGGAGAAAATCCTTTATTAAAAAACATATAAAAAGTAATATATTTATTATCCTCATAGCTGGTATTATCGAACAAAGTGGGTATACATTTCTTTGGGACACGCTGTATATAAGATGTATTTTAAAAAGCTATTTGCTGGGCTGTAAATAAATAATATTTAGTAAATAATAAATACCTAAGCGGGCGAATTGAAATTAGCTCGCGGGCGAGGGTTTCCCCACCCCTGCTCTAAATTGATATTCATGTATTTACTTCATTCTCCCTCAATTCTGACACTGATAGAAACCTAATTTGTAAGTTTCAACACCAAGAGTAGAGGTTTTTTTTTACTTTAAATACAGTAATGATGAAATCATTATTTCACACAATTTAGTTTCTCTATTCACCTGCATCGCACCAAACACTTATAAAAGACATTTTCTTGAAATTAATGTTATTTCTTTGCTTCATTTTTTTTTATTTACATTGTTAGCATCCGAAAAGTTAAGGGAAATTACTTAAAAGTTTCAGCTATGTCTCCTATGTTTTTCTTCAACAGAAAAATCGGGAAAACTATCAAAAGACTGTCTTGTGGTGTCGTCATCTAGTTGTAATGATTCTATGGTGGCACCATCACCTTTTAATAGGAAAGTAAGGTCAGTGAAAAATCAACACAGCAACGAAGTGGCGATGATACAGACTCCAGATGCTGAGACCATTAGGAAAAGTGAGTCCTTGTACAGTAAAAAGAAAATAATTTTATTAATAGTATTTATTTAAGTTAAGAGGAGTTTTAAATTCAACGCACAATTGTAGGTTTGTAGAACTTGCATTTAAGTTTTGTTTATAAAATTTGTGTAGACTATATCCCTTATTGGAATGACCAGCAAAATTCCAGATGCCAGACGCAGTTCGGAAATATTCATAACAGCTTGATGATATGCTAAATTAGGTTGGGTTGGGTTAGTAAGTAGGGCCTGTGGACTCCGTCTCTGAACTGCGTCTGACATCTGAAATTTTGCCGAATGACCTTGCGAATTCTTGCAATGAGTGTTGGGTGAATATTCGTTTTGACACCATTAGATTTTAGGGCAAGAAAGTACTTTTTAGAGTAATTTTGATGTGTTATACACGAATTTGACTTCTGTTTTCTGTGCAAATGTATAGTGTTTGAGATACAAGGAAATGAAATTATCTAAGAAACTACTATAGGAATTACACCATGATCAGAAAAAAGTTTCAAAGTTTCGCTATCGTCTAAGCCAATGCGTCTGATGACTTCAAAATCTAAGCTACACGAATCATGCATCCTTATAGGAGGAAACGCAGTTAATGCAAAAGGCCTTTGTTTTGCGGTCATCCGTTTATAAAGGGCTTGATGATGTCATAACTATGACGTCACTGGCTGGTCCTAGATGGCATAAGGATGACGTTATTTTCATTAAAAAAATATAAAATTATTTGATTTGCACAAGAAAAGGTCATTTTCCTTAGTAATTTTTAATGAAGATTCAGAATATATTACTTTTTTAATGGTTTGGAGTGGTGTTAAAACGAATATTGTCCTAGTGCTGCAAATGGAAAGCAGTCCGATGCGAATCATACACTAGAAAAAAACTGACATTGGCTCCTTAATTGTTTATCCATTTCTTGTACCCCAGTGTATCCAACTCCCGGTTGCCCCTCAGCTAATGATAGCCTGGATGCGATGCCAACCCCTGAAACCCCTTACGGGAGCACCTGGTACTCCAATCCGCCTTCTCGCATCCGCAAAGGTCTTAAGAGAGCACTAGACGCGCTCCCTGATAACATGATTACCAAACGCCCCTTCGTTTCCCCTGGCACACCCGATGAAGTCTACTTCAAGAGGTTTTCAGAGAAACTGAAGGAGATTGTCGCCAATCATCCGGTGCCTAAGCCTCCATCTGGGGAGAGAATGATTCCAGTAGAACCCAAAGAGGGGATGGCCAGAGAAGAACGTGACCATGGGAACAAAACTCAACCTGAATGTCCCGCTGACCACCACGGTCCCCTGACAGGGGTCATCGTCTACGCCAGTCGGAAGCTGTGTGACTCACATCAGGCCTTGTATCGGACAGTGGCGGAACTGGGCGGTGATTATCGGTGGACGTACGGCTCCTCCGTGACCCACTTCCTACATTATGGAAGGATGAATGACACTAACAAGGAATTTAGGTTGGCGAGGGAAGAGAAAAAGATGATCGTGGCTCCAGATTGGGTGTGGATGTGCCGTGACGAGGGGAGACGAATTGACGAGGGTCTTTTCCCTCACGTCCACAACCCCAAACTGTCCCTCTCTATCATCAGTACCAAAAGTACACCCGTCAGGAAGAAGAGGGGAAGGGGGAGGAAAACGAAAGGGGTGATAAGGGAGTCTCAGAATGAAGGAGAGGAGGAGGAGGAGGAAGATGGGGAAGAGGTGGAAGCAGAAGAGGAGGAACAGTCAAGTCCTACGAGTCCCACGAAAGAGGCCCTGGCGAAACAGTTGGAAGAGTTGGAGACGTTGGCGTTGGTGACTGGGGGAGCACAGAGGAGAACCCCAAACACGAGTGTCAGGAAAAGCCTCCCAGGAGGAGAGCTAAAAAGTACTCCAACGAGGACTCCTTCCACGCAGCAGAGAGCGAGTAAGGACAAATTCGATTTTATTTGTGGTTTATTTTTTTCAAATTCAGTTTTTGGGAGTTAGAATTTTTTTTGGCTTTCTGTAGGCTGTAGCTCATTGGTTACAGTGATGGACTCTGAGCGGTGAAGCTTTGTTTCACTCCCAGCCACTAGTATCGGGTGGGGTTGACTGTGTTTCTTCAATGGCTCAGGTGTCCCCTTGTGGCATATTCATCCCTGCGTAGTGGGCAAATGAGATTAGTGGATGTTACCTTTTAGAAGTTTTTAGTGTTGGTATGTTGAGGAATAAATGAAATCAGAATATGCATGACTCTTTTAAGGTTGCATTTTATGACAAATGTATTTTTTCAAAGATGTGTTAGTGTTGTAGTGTTTTGTACAACCATAGTTATCTCTTCTTCAATATTCCCTCGCCTAAAATCTGTCTTCGCAAATTTCAAGTTGTTGTACAAAATTTAACTACCGTTTCTTTGAAGCAGCGAATACTGAGAGTGAATCGCAGGGCACTGCTATTACTTGGGACGACCCACAAGAAAGAGAAGCGAGAGCAAGACTGGAAGTGGCTCTTGTAGGAGATACGCAGGATATTATAGCACAAAAGCAGGCGAGTTAACTGCTCTTCAGAATGTGTATATTTGTTGAAAAAACTGATGTTATGCTTCTCTTTGTATGGCTGTAATTTACTGATTCATACGTCTGGGAAATCATCATTATTTGCATTTATGATCGAGATTTTTATATGGTAAAAATGTTGATCATAAAAACAAATTCTTAAGAATGCTTGAATTTTTGCTAACGTTTTCAGAGTAACTGTTTTTCCACGGTTCATTTGAAAATGCTTTTAATTTTTTGACAAACAAAATGTGTTAGAATTAATTATTACTGTATCGTAGATGGAATTTAAATTACTCAGATTGACCGGAAATTGCTGGGCGAGGGGAGGGCAAAATAAAAAAAAAAAAAATAATAATAATTGCTTTAACCCTCAAGGATGAGCGAACTTTCAATGATTATTAATTATTACAGGTAACACCCATGTCCCATTACTCCCAATGAAAGGAAGGGTAGGGGCCCGAGTATGGGGTACCTTAGCCAGAGTAAATTAAAAGTGTGTGGCCGGGCCCGCTGCGTCGTGACGTAAAATACAGGAGACACAACCGCCTAGCTCCAAGCGGCACTGGGGTTCGAACCCACGACTCAGTGGAGTCTCAGCACCTCCTGGCGGTGTCCTAACCGATCGAGCCCACCAGACGCTCGTATGTAGAATATGTAAAGAGGTCTTTTACAATAATTTTATGGTACATTTAAAGTTTCAGGAGAAAACTGAAAAAGGTAATAAGGAGAATGACCTCACAGAGAGAAAAGATTCCGATTCCAGTGACCTACCTAATTCTTCTCTCCCTTCCACCAATTGCGTTTTCGCTCTCTCTGGTATGAATGATGAGGAGAGAGAGATGTATTCGGACATGATCATCTGTCTGGGAGGATCCGTGGTCGATAGCAAAAATTTCGATCCTTCCATCACGCATATCGTAACAATAAAACCGAATCGTTCCGAGAAACATCTTGCGGCAATAGCATCAGGAAAGTGGATTGTCTATAAGACATTCCTCGAAAGTTCGAGAGATGCTGGGCGTTTAATTAATGTAAGTTCCTTGCATTATATAATTCCGCGTTTTCTTGTTTACCATTAAATCCGTACTTCCCTCAGACTATTTATACGCTATTAATAATAACTATATTCTATCTTTAATTAAGAGCCCAGTAAAACCTAAAGTAGGGTCCAACTTGAATAAAATAAGTAGTCCAATTTCACAATTAAGATGAAAGGAGCATAGTTACAAGTACCTTTTATTTTTCTTTCCCTCAAGTGGTTAATATATTACGTAAAATATCTTGACTTTATTAGGAGGAACCTCACGAATGGGGAAATGAAGAAGCGGTTTCCTTGCCCACACTTACGAAGGACAGCATTGAGGACAAGTTGGCTTCCGCTGCCCACAGGTGGAGACTGCGGCTGAATGAGACTGGCAAGGGAGCCTTCCATGGCATGAAAGTAGTTTTCTATTCCAGCAGAGAGAGGGTGGCTGCATTCACGCGTCTTATTGAGGCTGGAGGAGGGCAGGTGATTAGGTGAGTTCTCGTATGAATTTTATTGTACTACAGTAGAATGTGGAAGTTTAAGTATATACTATACAACTCGTGTATTCTTTCTCCGAGACATCGGTCATCAACCCTTTCCGCTAATCATTTCATTTTAATAGCAATCGTGTTGGTGTCGGCGATCTGACCATAATATCGGGTTTTAAAATTCATGGAATGAAGTTCACAATTTACAAATTACAGTATATTCTTCGAAACTGTGTTTCAGTCATAAGACAAATATCAGGTCATCCCATAGGTAATGTCGTTTTTTACGATAGATTAAATTTAAACTAGTCCTACTCGGTTTAAGCATAAATTTTCCGAAGGTTATATCTAAGAGGAGATCTATCGTGTTTCACTACATACTTTACAGACCTTGACCAGTGAAGACGTGTGTTTTGCTTTATGTGAACCCCTCATAAACATGGCGGTACCAGAAGAGCATATAATGCTTTACGAGTTCAAAAAAGGGAATAGCGCTACTGAAGCAACGCGAAACATTCAGGACGTTTATGGCAACGATATTCTGCGTGTGAGGAAACGTCAAAGATGGTTTCAAAAGTTTAGGAATGGTGACTGCTGTATGACAGATGCCGCACGCTCTGGATGCCCTGCTGAGTTTGATGATGACCCGCTGTTAGCCGCACTTGAAGAAGAATGTTCAGCAACTGTCGAAGAATTGGCCCAGAAACTCAATTCATCCCCGTCCACCATCCATCGACATTTGCAACAACTCGGGAAAGTGCCTAAGTTAGGAAAATGGGTGCCACATGGATTGTTGGTCGACAATCTGAGGGTGCAGGTAAACATTAGCACAGCTCTTCATTCCCGTGAACTTCAAGATCCGTTTTTGCACCGTTTAGTGACTGGTGATGAAAAGTGGATACTGTACCAGAATGTTAAGCGCCGTCGACAGTGGGTTTGTGCCGGAGAACCAGCGACACCACAGCCAAAACCAAATCTTCACCCTCGGAAGGTGGTGTAATACACTTTGAAACCTTACCACACAACCAAACAATCACCGCTCAAGTCTACTGTCAACAACTGGATCGATTGAACACTGCACTAAAAGAAAAGAAACCTCCTTTGGTTAATCGGAAAGGAATGGTGTTCCACCACGACAACGCACGTCCTCATACCGCTCGGATCACTTCTGCAAAAGTTGAGGAGCTTGGGTGAGAAAAACTTCCACATCCTCCATACCTTGCGCCTTCAGATTATCATCTCTTCAGGAGTCTGCAAAACTATCTTGACGAGAAACAGTATACTACTTCAGATGACCTGCACACCAGCCTTTGTACGTTTTTTGCCTCAAAACCGCCTGAATTTTATAAACATGGCATTGAAAAGCTTGTAAGACGTTGGCAGTGTCATTGATTCCGATGGAAAATATATACTAGATTAAACAGTTCCAGTAGTTTTTTTTTTTTTGTCCATCAAATTCCGATCTAAAAAACATTTCTTATGGGATGACCTGATAATTTGAGGAGGATGGATGGTACGCCATTAAATTTAAAATTAGTCGTAGAACCAGTAGTACAGTATTTACATCTGCGGTTGTGTTTATATTTCCATTTAATGTTTTTCTTGCGTTTGCTAGATAGATTTCAATTAAATGCTGTTCATTAGCTTGAGCGGAGGGGGTTATAACGTAAAACACTTGGACGTAAAAGCGTTTCTCTTGGGGGGGAAAAAAAAATAATAATTAATTAATTATCGAAAAAAAAACGTCAATCGAGTAGAGGTGAACTTAATAAAAAAGCCATTTCTAAAAAATATGGTGTAGAAGGCAGTTGACAGGTCACCTGCAACTTTTATTTTCACGGGATGTTAGCAAGTCTATCTTAGTTGTACTGTATTAGGGGGTGGACAGTCCTTAAAATGGAATTTGACAAAAAGTAGGTTGAAAAAAGGGTTTACACGGCTGAAACTCGATTGAACATTTCGTTTGATACAGGAATCCCAAAGATGAGATTGATGAAGTGACACATTGCTTCGTGGAGACAAACAAGTCGTCTAAAGTGGATTTGGCTCTGTTCGCTTCCCGGCAAATTCCTTGCATTCCTCCCATGTACTTGAACGAACTCCTTATCACATATCCCCCTCCGGATGAGATGGAAAGTTGCATTTCAGAATACAGACACATTATTGCTAATATGACGTAAGTCACGGGTTCATTAATTTTTTTAAAGTTTAAGTTTTGACTTGGAGGATGTTCATAATTTGAGAATAGTTTGCAATTTTTTTTTGCCGTAGTGGTAGACTCGCCGCTGATAGAGTTTATTTCCACAACAGTTTCGATGCCCACTGGCATCCTCCTCGGGTGGATACAGAAAAACGAAACTTGTGGAAATAACCTGTCTATTAGAGTGGGGTTTTTATTTTCATAATGAGACGATGTTCTTATTATATTGATACATTTACTTTCTCGACCAATTGGTAAAAGGGTCTGAACTCTAACCCATTTCACGTTATTTGAGGAAACCAATCGATTTTTTCGTTAAAATAAAGTTGAATTTCTTTTGCAGGGGTGCAGAACCAAATATTGCACGAAGATTGAAGAAATGACTTTACGGAAAAACAAGTTTAAAAATATACGACATGCACAAAGTAATAGACACTCGTTAATGATATTCATAGAAATATTTATTTTTAAGAAATAAAAGTTTTCATTTTTCGTTTATTTCACTAACTAACAAGTTCTCGTCCTCAAAACGGTCCAGCTCCTCAAAGGTGGTCACTATTCCTCTTTCCCATAATCCAATCGCTAACTGCATCTGAAAACAAAAAATTTAAGGTGTAATCAGATTTTAAGAAGCTATCAACATGACTGCTTCCTTTTCCCTCAAACGATTAGGCCTCTGACAAACATTAAAATTGTATAAAGTACAGTGTCCTACCAGAATGAAATTTACATCCTCTTGAGCGTGTACCATCTAGACTCCAGTTCTCATTTCGAAATAAAGGCAGGAGGTTCTCATCTAAGATGACTTTGCAATCTTGTGAATTAAATGCCCACCTATACCTATACCTATATCAAATGCCCACCTATACCATAGCAGCACAACCACCGAATTTAACATTGGGTTACCCCAATTTTAGATTAGGTATGGAGGACCTGTTGCGATATATCCAATCTCAAACTGGTGCAACCCAATGTGAAATTTGGTGGTTGTGGTGCAAGCATACATTAGGCACCGAAAGACTGACCGTGTTCGTAGAACGACATCTTAATTCACAAGATTACAGATATATCTCGGACAAGAACCTCCTGCCTTTGTTCGGAATGGAAACTTCACTCTTAGCACATCATGGTTCAGGAGGACGGTGCCGCATGTCCATTCGTTTGCTTCAGGAGAATGTTCATTTTATTCTGGCAAGATGCTGTATAATACGGTCCGTTTACCTTATCTTCGAGCGTGGGCAACGGCAACGTTTCGACGGGCATATACTCTGGGTACTTATGAATCAATGCCTCGACGCCTGGTGCAATGTCTGGTGCTATTTCGATATAGTTTGGCTCTTCCGCATGATACTCGCGACTGTTTTCTATGGAGTGGAAAAGCCGAACTGTGTCCTCCTCCACCACGAGCCTGCAAACATATTCTTTAATACCACACCATTTATAAACCATTTTTTCTTGGTTATCTGTGGCTGATTTCATAAATATACTAAAGTACTTTAAAAATTCTAACAACTAATATTTTCACCTGTTCTGAATCTTGTTAAAAAGACTTTTAGGTACCTCACACATCCCCTTCGTATTAACCTGATGGACGATTCTGGCGATAATTCGACTCTATTTACAACAGAATTTTGTGCAGTAGACCACTTTTCACCCCCTTCAAAGGTGCTACACTTCAACTCCTCTGAAGAGAAATACATTAATACAAATGATAAAACATAACTGGAACAACATCGCCCAAGATACCATTAATAAATTGATTCATTCAAACACAAAGCTGCTATATTGACTGCAAAATGGAGACATACAAGATTATTGCCTTACAGTAATTAAAAAAAAGCTTCATCGCATTTTTACGTTATTTTCCAGCTGTTACGGAAAACAGAAGATTCATAATTTTGTCACCTATTATGCGTGTACAACTTAAACAAAATAGGAGGTAATATTAAAAAAGTGACGAGTACTGATTAGGGGGAAAAAGGCATTTTAACAGGATATGGTAAATTTTATATGTTTCCGAACTATTATTGAAATTACAAAGTATTTGGTTTGGGGACGTGGCTTCGCATCTGCTGCAGTATAGGAATGGAAGTGTATCCTTCTCTCTATTTACTTAATGTTTTTACCTTCTCATTACAATTAGATTTCTGATAACTGCACGACACAAATTACAAACCTTTTCTGTCCTTTAAACGAAACGAAGTGATTTTTATAAATTGGGACGAGCTGAATTCAAATATGTCGGAATACCTATATCAGTATAGTATATCATCCACCGTTTTGAAGGGACGTGTAATAAAAATCTTGTATGCAGATTAGAATATATTGAGCACAAACATAATTATTACAAGATCAAAACAATTAAAATCTTTTTGCTGATGTTTTTCGTTTGTACATACTCTCGAGAGTTTCCCTAATGAGAACCCAGCAATCTTCAGCCAACATACTGGCACTCCACCTTCCCTGAGACTGCTTATCCATAATGGGTATCTCCTGATGGAATCTTTCGCCGTGTTCGTCGCTAACAGCACCCAAATTGGTTGGAAAAATCTAAACGAGAGTCAAGGAAATGCACCTTCAAGGACACATTACAACCCATAATCTTCAGACCTGACTTTATCAAGGAAGTTTGAACAAACCGACTTGAACGTCATCCATACTGCTTCTTCTGCCTCATTTAATTTGCTGTCAAAAGTGGTATCCTTCATAACTTTCCTTATTTGTGAACAAACTTCAAAAATTCCTCCTCTGATTTTAGCTTCGCTTAACCTTGAAAATATATTCCTCAAATAAATAAACGCCTCACTGTTCTTGTCCATAGCTTTCAGAAAATTTTTCATCAAGCCCGGTTTGATGTGAAGTGGTGGCAATAACATTTTTTTTTGGATCTACTAAAGGCTCATTGGAAATATTCGTCTGTCCTGGAACAAAACTCATCCTGGCAGGCCAATCTTTACAGACAAAACGGCGGTCTCTAGTGCGACTATCCCTCATAAAAAGCAGCAATATTTTGTGTGCCATTGCTGCATTCCAAGGAGAAGGCCTATAACTAAATCACCACAAATATTCCCCTTATATTTATAGTTAATGCATCTAAGTAAAATATGCATATTCTCATGTTTCTTTTATGTGGACCGCATGTGCAATTGGGACGGAAGGATAAGTATTTCCGTTGTGTGGAAGTACTGCCTTCAAACTTAATTTGGAGGAATCAATGAAGAGACTCCATTCCTCCGGCTTGTATTGATGCTCCAAAGACTCCATTAAATTGTCTACATCATTACAAAACAATACCATCACTTGTAGAAAAAAGTAATGAAATCATTCTGACGCTTTCTACATGAACTTGTGTTGGTGCCCTTTTCTAAAAGATTCCATCCACCCTTGCAGCCTAGATCCTAGAAGTTCAGCTTGATTTTTCGAAAGATTCATATCTCCCACGAGATCATTTAGTTCACCCACTTTGCATCCAAAATATAATTCATGCCTTTTTAACCAGAGGGGTAAATGTTTGTTTTTGGGATTTCAATGTTAGTTCGCCACACAACAAAATAAATCGGCACTGGTTACACATTTTCTAGACATTATTGAAGTTAAAACGCAAAGCAATGAATGTTTTCGACAAAAGTAGTTAATAAACACAGTAGATCCAGCAGAAAAGTTCCTTAACACCAAACATCAACAGAGCATGAAACAATGAAAGAAAATAACAATTTTCCACTTGGCAGCCACTGTGAAATCATCTAACCACCTTTAGAGCAATCACAGAACACAACATTTCGAATAACCAATCAGTGAGCAACACGTGTCACAATAATAACCAATAGCCATAGGGCTGTTTCTTTGCTTAGCAGGCGTTTGATATAATTTGGATAATTTTTGTGGAACATTAACGTAGTTTTCTGGTAAAATGGTGGGTGTTCCAGAAAAATACCATATTAGTAATAAGCGCATCAAAATACATATAAATCAGCAGTTTGTGCAAAGGACAGAAATTGTGTCGTGCAGTGTAAATGAATGTATATATATTAGTGATGGGACGATTAATCGGAATCGGAATCGAGAATCGGAAGAATCGAGCATTTTTCAGGAATCGGAATCGGAATCGAGAGAATTGTACCATGATTTCCGATTCTTAAAACGATTCTTTAACTTTTAATTGAACCAGTTTTGCGATGTAAACTTTAAAATTTAAATGAAAGAGGATAACAAATTTTATTTTTATTGTATTGTAGCTATACATTAAAACATGTATATCCATGATGTGTAATCAAGAAGATTAAAATGAATTGTTACAACTTACAGTTGATTTTTATTTTTAAACCAATCTATTATAATTTATAATTTATATTACCATACTCATAATGTAAATAGTTAATATTACCAGAGTAAAATATGACAATTTCCAGAAAAACAAGTATAGAATTATATTTAAAAATATTGAGAATCGGAATCGAGACTTTTTAGTGGTATCGGAATCGGAATCGTTAAAAATTTTGGTATCGTCCCATCACTAGTATATATGTATGTATTTACAAAGTATTTGAATGCACATTTCAGAATGTTCCTTTCAGTTGTATCTGTTTTTACTAAAATTTTAGAAACTTGCCAATTAATACTATGATCAAATCTTTACATATGGTTATAGACAATACATTAGAATTATTCGCGGCTCTACAAGCGTATTTATACCGTTTTATTCTGACATATAAAGTTTTTTCCGCCTGAGTAAAAGAGCATAAATATGCTGGTAAAACTGCGAATAATTCTAATGCATCGTTTAACCATGTGTACAGATTTATCATAGCATTAATTAGGAAAGTTCTAAAGTTCTAGTAAAAAATATAGCTATAACTAAAATTAACATTCTAGAATGTACACTCAAACTCTCTAAATAATCTCAATAGTAGGTCGGGAGCTTATAATATAGACCATATCCTGATCCTGTTAAAATATCTTTTTCCCTTAATCGGTACTTGTTAATGTTTTGATAATCCCTCCTAACACTCGCTCCAATTACCACCCCATTTCCATATTACCGACATTTCCACATTAAGTTAAGTATTTGGAAAAAAACGCATAGAGTAAACTCACTGAAGTGATAATCAAATACAACATTTAAACCCAAACACAATTTGGGTTTAGAGGTGGGCAATGGGCATACAACGGCAAGTGACAAATATACTACTAGGAAATGTCGATCAGAACCTAAACAGTAAAAAATACATTGCCTTGGTATTCCTCGACTTGTCAAACACACTTGACACATTTTCGCATGAAATCTTGTTGAGTAAACTTCACATATACGGAATAAGAAGAAATATCCTCGCTTGGTTCAAATCGTATCTGACAAATCGTCATCAATACATCAGATTAAAAGATAATTTAGATCCTCAGCATCGCCTTGTCGGATATTCTTGGGCCATTACTATTTCTAATTTACGTAACGAATTTTATCACTAAACCACAATAAACTGCGTACAATATGCAAATGATAACGCACTTCTTCCCATCATAATTTACATCTGATAAATGAAATGAAAAGGCAATTGGAGTGAATGTGTGCTATAAATTTTTACTGAACCTGACACAGTTATCTTACACGATTGTTACCACAAAACATGTAAATACAAATTATCAAATAAAAATTGGTACTACTACTACTCTTGCAAGGGTGAATGAGGTTAATGTGCTTGATATTAATTTAGACGAAAAACTAAATTGAAGTAGTCATGTACAACACATCAAATACAAAATATCAAGATTTCTACTAAACTAAAAAAAAAGAGACTTCCTCAAAACGCACTCCTTACCTTGTACTATTCCTTAATCCACCCACATTTATTATATTGCATTACAACAAGGGGTAGCTCAAAGAAATATATAGAATAGCCTTTGGAAGTCAATCAACTGTAATGATGGGGTTGTTAATCAACTTCGCAACATCTAAAGTCACATGACGGAGGAGACCTACAGCTTTACGTGGGATCCGAAACACGGGTCACTACACAGTCTGGACACAGAGGACCGTCTCTCATTCAACTAATACCCAGACCAAATGTCACCTAATTTCGCTGATTAATGGGAAGTAGTGCTACGACATAGGCTACGACGTAGTCATTCATAAAAAATGTCTGAGCACTAAAATAATAACAACAGACAAAGTCATACTTCTCCGATGTTTAAAGAGCTAAATATTTTAAAACTAAATGACTTCTACAAATTCAATGTTGTTGTCGATATGTTGAAAGCTATAGAAAATAAACATACATCACCCATTCGAAGAGCAATCATCCCCGATCATATTCATCATTATAACACCAGACTTCCCAGATTCCCAGAAATTTTATATCCAAATCAAACTACACAATAGAAACTGCAGGAAATGCGCACTCTTTCAAAGAAGCAGATGTTTGGAATGCAATTACCATAAATATACACTGGTCGACAAAATCGAACTTTTTTCTCTCTCTTCAAAGATGTATACACACTTTCCTAGACCAGTTTTGTACGCCGATTCCAAATCTGTTTTCGGTTTTCCTCTAGCACATCTAGTTATCGAAATATGACTGGTGTTAATTACTTAATTTCAGCACAATTTATCGTAAAAGTACAACTTTATTCATAAAAAGAAATGTACACCAACCTAAAAATGTTGCGAGTACGATTGTCTTTTGTAAACCTTGTCCGGATCGTCGCGATATAACATCCAACAGTAGTCTGCCAGCATACTTTCGTTCCAGAAACCTTGGTAGCGGTTTTCCATTGATGGAAGCGTTCCCCTTGTTCGTCACTCACCGTGCCAAGGTTTTGGGAAAGAAATCTAGATGCGAATGTAAAAAATGTATTTTCAAGGACATGCGACAACTCATTTCTTGATATGCAATTATGCATCGAGCAGTTTCTGAACTCCATCTTTGTCGGCGGGAGACTCGTGGTTACCCAAGAAGTTTCCACAAATCCGCTTGAAAGCCTGCCATGCTTTTAGTTCTAAGGCATTGAGGCTTTCTTTAAAGCCTTCATCCTGCAGAACCTCCCTAATTTGGGGCCCCACAAAGATTCCCTCCTTCAATTTCGCGGCACTGACGTTTGCAAATTTCTCAACAAGATATCGAAACCCTCTCGAATTCTCTTTACCCATCGCAAAATTTTTCATTAAGCCGAGCTTAATTTGGAGAAGTGGCAGGAAAATCATCTTTGGATCAACTAATGGAACAAAATGGACACTGCCCGTTTCTGGCTCGTATGTGCTTCTTTGATGCCAGTCACGTCTGATGTAATGATCCGCGGTAGCATGGCTGTCCCATAGGCATAGGAAACAACATATTTCGTGAACCCGCCTTGCATGCCCATTAACATATCAATGACTTTGAGATCACGACAGATATTCCATTGATGAGTGCTGTATTGGATTGTTTCTAGTAGTATATTCATGTTATCGTACGTCTCCTTTAGATAAATGGAGTGGGCGATCGGGATGGATGGCTTTAAGTTCCCGTTATGCAGGAGAACCGCTTTCAAGCTTCGCTGTGAGGAACCAATGAAGAGGCGCCACTCAGATGTTATGTGTACCTGTGACAAGTTCTCGAAAAGTCCACTGATATCATGGCAATAGCAGAGCGAACCTTCTACTGTAAAGAATGTCGCCAAATCATGGTTTCGTTTTCGATAGTGACACACTCGAACGTTCTTTTCAAGTAAGTGTTTCTGCTTGAGTCTCGAGGAGAACACTTCTGATCTCTCTTTGGAGAGGGCTAGGTCTCTAATGAGGTCATTTAACTCGTTTTGGGTAAGCATCTCCCACTCCGATTGTTCTTCGTCAGGTGTGTAGTCAAGATCGGCCGAAGGTCCCGCATCTCCTCAAATCGCACCTTCGTTGGATTCCCTTGCGTCTTCTAAAGAACCGAGTCCATGCTGCGGAGATACTGGAATCGGCATCGTGTCATCGTGAAGGATCGATCTGATCGCGGAGTCTACGTTCGGATAAACGATGTTATGCTCATTCTTCACGGAGAATCCAGTTATGTTAACATTGCAAAAGTAACAATCGCCATGATGGTCTCTCAGCTCCCTCCATATCATGGGTATAACGAACGGCATCGACTTTTTCCTTTGGTTCAACCAGTCACGTAATCCATTCGAACAAGCAGTACAGATAACATGTGGCACCCACGCCTTATCATGGTCGCCTAATGGACAGCCGAAGTATAACATGTAAGTTTCCCGAAGATTCATCGTGATTGTACGCCGTTGTGATTTAGTCGCGAACGAGCCGCACACGTAACAGAAATTGTCGGGGTGATTTTTACACTTTCGAGGCATGATGATCGACGAGTGGGTGGGTTGATGTAAATCACCTAAAAAAATAAAATGTGTAAGTGGGCGACACAAAACAAAACAAAACAGAACACACAACTAACATGCGACTGTTACGCCAAAGAATAAAAGGGTGTACATGTGCAACGTTTGGAAATTTGTGGCCAGCGATTGCTCTCACCTAAAATACCATCAGACAACATGCGAAAAGCCTAAGTTGAAACGACAAAATGCCATACATGATGGGACAGAAACGGTAAAGCAAAAACCTACACCTAAGCTGCAACGACAAAATACTCCGCTACATGTATAAAGGACGCATGTTATAATGTTTCAGACCAACAAAAACCCTAGGATCCACTCATGGCTGGTCTACCTAACTGTGTTCGTAATTGTGTATTGTGTATGTCCTCCATGGTGGCGGAGGGGACCTACAATTTTACCACCATATACATTACAATATATATACTTAGGAGGAAAAGTGTAGGTGTGGCTGTAAAGACTGTACAGTAATGTAGAAATGTGCGTGCACCCATTTTGGGTCTCACATTTAAAGGTGTTTGTGGGGCAAGTGAAGATCATGAATTTTTCAATACCTCACAGTACTATGAAGAAATGTGTGTGCACCCATTTTGGGTCTCCCATTTAAAGGTGTTTGTGGGGCAAGTGAAGATCGTGAGTCTTTCAATACCTCACAGTACTATGCATATTATATATATTACATATTTATACTATATATCATGATTGGTCTCGTCTCGAAAACTAGACGTGCTAGAGGAAAACCGAAAACTAGACGTGCTAGAGGAAAACCGAAAACAGATTTGGAATCAGCGTCCCAACAGCTATCTAGACCACTCATAATTATATCTGATGAAAAATACTTTTTGGCCAGTGCTATATCAGGCAAGCTTTATCACTAAATGTATTTCGAAAATCACTAAAGAAGTACTTCATTAGCTCCTACTGATGTACAAGTTCACGATTGCCATTATTAACAGTAATTAAGTTATTTTATAATTATCTATCTAAAATATGGTAATTTCATAAAGCATTTTTAATTTTATAATTTATCCTAATTTTTTCTTTTTATTAAGCATCAGTGAATTGAATAACCTTCACTGATAAAATAAACACAATTTTCCAATTTATGTTTTAGCAAATAATTGTGAAATTCGACTATATATTTTATTTTATTTGACCCTTAAGCTTCAGGCTTTACTGGTGTCTTAACCCTTTCGCGCCGGTACCCAATTTTAAATGCGCGTCCTTGAGCTCTTGAATGGGGACGTACCGCGTACGTCCTCGGCGCGAAAGGGTTAATTAAAAATAAAGTTATTATTAATTAATTAATATATACTGTAAATCACGAATAAGAATTATTAATTAGACTATGTATTAATTTTATTATTATTAGAGACAAAAGAAATACGAAGTCATTATTGAAGGTATGATACCAATACTATACAAAGAAATCAGTATCAGACATGAGAGATGGACAACAAGAAGTAATGTACATTTAATCCTAGATTACACACGAGAAATGAATAAGTAATAGAGTTTATTTTCTACTAAATATATATCCGATCAATTTATTTAAAATTGTGCAAAATAATCGGGGGCTTCAGCCGCCCCCGAAATAAAATCATAGGTTCGATATTTTTATGCATTACTTATGAGTAAGTATGCCATGCCAAGTACCTTCAGCGCGCGTTTAATTGTTGTAATACAATTAGAAACGTGTTTTTACTCATTTACACACACACACACGCATTATATATATATATATATATATGTTAAACACAGACCGTGCATGGAACAAGGAACTCTTCTGGGAAAATTAAATCCACTATAGTCCGGATAAGTAATGGTAAATGACAAATACCATAGTTTTTCTTTTTCATGATTTTAGCCCGACGTGGGCAACGGGTCTCTCGCAAAGAGATCCCATAAATATAGCTTCCCTCACCAGCTATCTGCAAAGCAGACAGGATCCAGCTTTGGGACATGGATCTAGGGTTTAAAGCAAGCCTAGATCCCTACATTCAGAACCCCTATATAAGTAAAAGACTCGTTGCATTCACGTCGTGTTGAATAAATCAAAGAAAAAGGGGGTAACTATTGTATTTTTAGCCAAAAACTATGGTATTTGTCATTTACCATTACTTATCCGGACTATAGTGGATTTAATTTTCCCAGAAGAGTTCCTTGTTCCATGCACGGTCTGTGTTTAACATATAATGTTCTCAGGGAACCATTCTGAGTTTGTGTATACTAAACGGACGTGTTTCGTGCCTTGAAAAGTGGACGCTCAATGTCCCGGTTGAGGTTTAAGTTTTGGTTTTTTTGGCTAAAAATACAATAGTTACCCCCTTTTTCTTTGATTTATTCAACACGACGTGAATGCAACGAGTCTTTTACTTATATAGGGGTTCTGAATGTAGGGATCTAGGCTTGCTTTAAACCCTAGATCCATGTCCCAAAGCTGGATCCTGTCTGCTTTGCAGATAGCTGGTGAGGGAAGCTATATTTATGGGATCTCTTTGCGAGAGACCCGTTGCCCACGTCGGGCTAAAATCATGAAAAAGAAAAAACTATGGTATTTGTCATTTACCATTACTTATCCGGACTATAGTGGATTTAATTTTCCCAGAAGAGTTCCTTGTTCCATGCACGGTCTGTGTTTAACATATAATGTTCTCAGGGAACCATTCTGAGTTTGTGTATATATATATATATATATATATCAGGGTTGGGTCAATTAACTTTTTTTGCCGATTAACCGATTAAGTTAATTAATTTAATTAAACTGAGTTAACTGAGTTAAATTTTATAAAAAGTTTAACAACTTAATTGAAATATTTCTAAATGAATTGATTAACTTTAATTAATTTTCCTATAAAAATGCTGTTTTTATCCGAGTGAAATGTAATAGGTCAAGAGATGAAAGGTTTGAGAACCTCCTCATCTGTAAAGTTAACAAGCATGTTTAATTTGTAAGTGAAGTATATATTTCATGCGTCTAATTTGACTATCGTTGGTAAGGAATCTAGATTATGTTCAGTGTCAATAGTGTACAATATAAAACATACAGTTTAGAAAACAAGTTGTTATTAAATTAATTTTGCCTTCATTTTTACAATGGAAACCTATTATATGCCTAAAAGTTGAGTTGAGACCATAAATAAATTTAATTTATTTATAAGAAACAGAAAAATTAATAAAAGCTTATAGAAAAAATTATTCTGTATAATATGCAAAAAAAATACATATAATTTATCAGACACTGACAACCACACATACAAGGTGATCCCACATAATTACAGGTTTATGTTTATCATTACCTTGATTAGTTAGCCCTATATATAATAATGATTCTACAGACTACTTCCAAAAAAGAAAAAGTAAATTTATTAACTTAATTGGTAAGAATTTCAAATTAGCTTAACTAGTTAATTTTGGAAGTTAATAATTTTCCCAACCCTGATATATATATATATATTTTTTTTTTTCGCCTAATGGCGGCGGATAGGGTAGTTTTCTGCGGTGATTTAAGTGACTATAAAACGGCATCAAGTAACGGGTTCACGGATGCCTATGTCTCATACCAACAATTTTCTTACGATATTGAAAGATTAGTCCCGAGTACCTCCCCAAACTGTGACGCTTTTAGAATTAAATTGGCCGTAAGATGTTCGGTGAATCCAGCCAAACAGGTGCTCAGACACCTGGCCGCCATAACGAAGAACTGGGCGACTTTTTCGGAGCGCTGTACGGATTTGTATGGCCACTATAGTGGATCCGAAATATCTAAGAGGCTAGTTCAGACCGAGAAGGAGACGAGGAGGGCTGGGAATATTTCCCCACCTTCGTTTCCCGGGTGCAGCGTGAACTCTCTTATTTGAAAGCGGTTGCTCCGCAATTACTCCATCATCTAGACGTTGAGTTTTCTACCCATAAAATTTTATTAAATACCATACCGAAGCAGTTGTGGTTCGAGTATGATGATTATAGTGAAGACATTTATAAAAAAATAAAACGGCTCCGGGCTGACCGGAGAATATACGGTTATGCTACGCCCACGGGATATGACTATATGCCGACTACCGGTTTTGGTTATGGAACACCGTATTTCGGCTCTGAGGAGAGAATGGCCAATACAATAGACGCTGTCAGTATACGAGACAATTCTTCGATCGAGTGTTTCGTATGGCTCGAAACCGGACATTCGGATAAAGTGTGTCCATTGTTGGTCGAAACAAGACTTAATTGGCGGAATTCGGTCGGAGACAGGTCGGGCGAGAGGCGTCAGGACGCAAGGCGGGACAATAGAGATAATAGGGGGTTACCGCCCGAACTCCCCGGACATAAGACGTAACGGGGACCGCGAACGTACAAAGCAAATTATAGCGGACGCGATCGTCGCGATGATTATTACCGGCAACCCGACGACTGGTATGGGCGCGACGAAAGACCCGACGATAGTTTCAGGCCACATTGTGAACGTTATGGGCGAGGAAGAGACTTCGAGAGTAGCTAGGAGTATAGAGAGAGAGATGGGGGTCAGCCCTTACTATGGGGCAAGGCCGCAAGAGCCATCTCTTCAGGTCGTTGGAGGGACTCTGACTATAACAGACCGAGAGTCCCCTCTCTAGGTCATTGGGGAGATCGTCGAGAGGGACTTCCTGAGTCAGAGACCATACTGGGTTTCGAGTCCATACCGGGGCTCGAATCACCATTGATTTTTAAGAAATCAATGGCGAAATGTTCACATTGGCGATTGCTTCGATAGAGATTTGGGTGGTAGTAACACACTTGCTTGTATATATATATCTAAAACATCTTGAATAAATTAACTAAACGCACTTGACGCTGAGGAAATATGCAGTCGAAACGTAGCGGTTTGCAAAATTAGACCGGACGCCGTGAAAATAAAGGGTAGGCAAACTTCAAAATTTGGATGTATGGTGTGAAAAAAAAAAAATTTATATATATATATATCACACACACACACACACACACACACACACAGGGTGTCCCATAAGTCCGGCATCATAGGAGAAATTCATATTTTTCTATTTCTACAAACCATAATTCATATTTTTCTCTTTCTACAGGCCATAATGTCTGTGAGCAAGGAAGAACGAATCCAGATAATTCTACTCATAGATTTTTCTCTCTGGGGCCACTTGAAAGCGCTGGTATACGCAGAGAAAATTAGGAGTGTTGAACATTTGCGGCAGCACATTATTGGAGCATGTAACACCATTACTCCTGACATCATTCACCGTATGTTTGCTGACTGGGTATCACGTCTGAATTTGTATTGAAAACATTGGTGTACATACTGAGCAAATTCTGTAAATAAAAGCTTTTGTTTTGTCTTTTTTATTATTTTTCCTATGATGCCGGACTTATGGGACACCCTATATATATATATATATATATATATATATATATATATATATATATATATATATAACTGCAAACACGCAGTATAATTAACGTAAAGAACGGCGCTTTGTATAGGAGAATTATCCGCGCAAGATGAGAGCGAAAGAACGAAACAAATGAAAAAATGAGGCAACCACCGGGAATCGAACCCGGGATCTTCCGATTGCCGGTCAGATATGAAAACCATTACACCACGGGCCTCACTCAAACAAATGTCGTAATTCCTCTACATACACGCAGAAACCAATGCCCCAAAGGGGCACCTCCCGCATGCCTTAACATTATATACATTATAACTGCAAACACGCAGTATAATTAACGTAAAGAACGACGCTTTGTATGAGAATTACCCGCGCAAGATGAGCGAAAGAACGAAAATGAAAAAATGAGGCAACCACCAGGGAATCGAACCCGGGATCTTCCGATTGCCGGTCAGATATGATAACCATTACACCACGGGCCTCACTCAAACAAATGTCGTAATTCCTCTACATACGCGCAGAAACCAATGCCCCAAAGGGGCACCTCCCGCATGCCTTAACATTATATACATTATAACTGCAAACACGCAGTATAATTAACGTAAAGAACGACGCTTTGTATAGGAGAATTATCCGCGCAAGATGAGAGCGAAAGAACGAAACAAATGAAAAAATAAGCAACCACCCGGGAATCGAACCCGGGATCTTCCGATTGCCGGTCAGATATGATAACCATTACACCACGGGCCTCACTCAAACAAATGTCGTAATTCCTCTACAATTGCCAACCCCGCTTTTTAGACGACTGTCGAACCTATTACAGGACACAGAAAATTCATTGAAAAATACATCCACCAATACAAATATTTAGCTTGAAGCTGTTGCTATAAATTTCTGATTATTTTATAAATCGAAAAGAAAATTACTGTAAATTATATCATTCTCGTTTGAAACATACATTATAAATAAATGTGTGGATGTGCTTAGGTTGCGATTCACGAAACATCTCTATCAATGGGAGGGGCTAGAGCCCCTTCAGACCCCTCTGGATCCGCCACTATATATATATACATACACAAACCTTGCCAACAGATGGGGGAGAACAGAAACCCACGTAAAGTTTACTTGGTCCAGGAAAGACAAGAGTAAAGAAAGGTCACCCGAGAAAGGGTCACTTGGGGGCAGGATCAGGTAGTAGACGCTTGTGGTCATGAATTGCGGGAATTCATACCTTACATTATGCAGGAACTTAAAGAGGATGTGGAATGTAGAAAAAGGGTTAGATTGACGAAAAGGGCAAACGGGTATCTTACACCCGGTAGAATTGGTTTATTCGCGACTACTGTGGCCGAACTTTTGTCCGCGGGTGACGGTAATAATCTTGCTGCTACCACGTCACGGTGTCGCTGAACTTGATGGGAAGGACGCAAACGAAGTGTTCTTCACCCAGCAGGGAACGCTCATCCCGAGTGGACCCACTTATATTTTTTCCGTCAGGATGAGTCTGACGCCATATCTAAACGACTTGGATCATCTTCAAAGAAAAATGACAACACTTCAGGAGTAGTGCGAGAATGCACTGCGCTCATACGGGACCATATAGGACAACGTAAGAATTGTGTCGGAAATACAACTCATCAGGAAAACAGTCAGCAACTTGCATGGTGAACTGGTATAAATTGAGGAGATGAAGACTCGCAAAAGGTGCTACTGAGCGCTACCGGACGCTTTACGCTCTCAGATTGGTGTACAGCAATTTCCAGCGTCTTCAGGATAACCTCTTGGTCAACGTTCCGAAAAAAACGAAGTTCAGGTCACGCCCTTTAGGGCTTCCTCCTTCCCTTCGACGATGCAAAGGTAATGATACCTCTGCATTCAGAATACATGCCTCTGGCAGTACAGCATTTTAATAAGTCCTTAACTAAAGGAGTGGAGACGCTCCAACTGAACCACTACATCGGGAAATTGGAACTCGAACGTTTCGCGTCTGGTCGCCACAGGAATTGGGACGTCGCAAATATAGAAGCGGTGCTGGTATTTCCTTGGTATTTCTAGCAGGATGCTGCTACTTCAAATGTCGAAGGAACCGCGGCGAAGCCCCAACAATCTCACATTCCTACAGAAGACCGGCAACCCCTCAAAGGCTCTTTGTATCACCTACTGCAGAGCCCGTGAACGTTGTTCCACCGACCAGAGTTCCTCAGGAAACTCGTGGCCCTCGACCGATCGCACGAGTGCAGTTCATTTCCGACCCCGAAACGAGTGATGGTTCTAGAAGAGGCGATCCTAGTCGTAGCGAGGTAGCAGTAGAAAATGTTGCCTATGTGCCCATGTCAACTGCTTACGAAGACCCATCGGGCGGCGAAGATGAAAGACAATGAAATATAAAGGGGTAATATGATTTAATATAAACGGGAGTGTTGCACATACTATTTTAGTGCTTGCCGAAATATATTGGCCGTGATTAGCTAATGTTTGTTTTTGTGCTCTTCTTGTGTATTTAAATTCTGGATCTGTCACTATACTTTGCTATCATACTTCTTTCTACCCCTAAGGTTTTTCTTTTCCAACTTGTTCTTCATTATGAGGTAATAGGTACTTTTATATGTTGTCTATTTTATTTTATTTAAATTTATTTAAAGATATTCATTTAAAGGTATTTTTGTATTTAGTCTCTTATTTCACTCGTTTTATTATTTTCATTTTTTTTTATTTTCATATTTCGTCTCTTTATTTAAAGATTTCATTTATTCAAATTCGAATGTCATTTTAATTTTTAAAAATAATTATGAGATGTACGGTTTCCCTCGTTGCACGCAAAAACATGATCTGTCTTGGAACTTGGGAGAAGACTCGTTACTATGTGTATTTCTCTCTATATATCCAATTACAATCATAGATGATGGGGATCGCTTTTCGCTCTGTTTAATTATGCTAAATATTGTTTGATCCTTGTTTAATTTTCGTAAAAATTTAATTTAATTTTCTATAGTTTTTGTTTAACCTTATATAATTTCGTTTGATTTTGTTTAATCTTAGTTTAATCTTAGTTTAATCTTAGTTTAATCTTAGTTTAATCTTAGTTTAATCTTAGTTTAATCTTAGTTTAATCTTATAATTTTCCTTTATCTTGGCATAATTTTCGTTGAACTACACAACTTTTTTTTTTGTTTGATTGGGGAAAAGCACACTGTAGTGGTTCTAAATATCATTAATTAATATTACCATTACTATGACTATGACTTTACTTCCTGTCTCTTTACTCTCCATGTGACGTAATCCATAAATAGAAGTCTCCCACTGTGTTTTCCTTTTCAGGCCTACTTTAGATTTCCTGTCGAAATTTTATTGTGTACTTCAATTGTAACCGGGTTGTGGTTGTTTAAGTTTATTATTTTGTGTGAAAGGCATAGCTGGATTTAGAAGGGTGACTTAGAAAATGTTAATATTGACTGCTAAATTCAGATTGAAGAAATTGATTGTCAAGTTTAGTAAATTATAGTGTAGATCGCTAGTTTTTGTAGCATATGGGCATTCGATTTCCGCATGAGACATACTTTATTTTATTTTATTTTTTTTTTTGGAAAAGGGGAAGGAATCTGTTATAGAATGACGCGCCCTTCCCGCCTAAAGCACACGTTTGTTATCTGGAGCTCCTTATATGGGATGGCTCGCAGCGTCCTAATGCGTGGGTCCAATATTCATGTGCGAGACTCGGGCTGTTATAAAAGGCCAAGTCCAGCCGCACCCAGCACGATTTCCTTCCTTACAGTTCTACCACATGCGGCGAGTATAAACCCCGTGCCGTTAGGCCAGTTCATATGCTCTCATTTGTTATCATAATAAATTATACAAGCCAAACTCACTCATCAATCACCCCCATTTTAGTGGTTTACCGTTCGTTAGCATCAGTGCCATCCCGATGCCCGAGAATCTATAGGGCTACACCGTTACTCCAAGGCCAGTGGTCTGAAACTCCATCACGCCCTAATTACCCATCAATAAGTATACGACTGCCGCTGCTATACCAGTAACCACACACACACACACACCAATCTTCATTACATTCATACCGGCATCCTGGTGGACCAGCACCCACCCAGATGGCTAAATTTCACACCTGCGGCGCTTCATACACCATGTGTGGTGGACTGGTAGTGCTTCCAGGCTTTGTCAAAAAATAAGAGGGAGTGTCCCAAACTTGCATACCTTCAACAAACCTCCTCCATTCCAACCTACTTGCAGCAACTTCTCGTACATCACTCAGATCAAGTCTACACTTCCTCACGCAATCATTCACCATGTTCATCCATCTTCTCGGCTTCCCTCTCCTCCTCCTCCTCCCTTCGCAAGCAGTCTTATACATACATACCTTCTTTTCACAACTCTGTCAGCTTCCATTCTTTTAATATGTCCAAACCACCTAACACATTTCCCTCAGTTTTCACTTACACTAACTTCTGCACACCACAAATGTCCAGAACCACAGGATTTCTCACTATCAATCCGGCACACGCCACACACTTCTCAAGCTATCCATTTCAACTGCTCTTACTCTTGACTTTTCGCTTTCATGCCATGTCAATGCCTCACATCTATACAAAAGTGCTGGTACTATACTAACACACTGTCATGTAAACATCTTGCAGCATCTCTACCTAGTCTCCGCTTCCTCACAACCGCCACCTTTCTTCCTTGATTCAATCTACCATTAACTTCACCCACACTCGTACCTCTTTTCTTCAATACACATCTCAAATACTTAAAAGACTCTACGACCTCCAGTAGTTCATCATTCACCATCAAATGATAGTCCGAATTCCCCCACCTCTACAATCAATAACTTGCTTTTACCCATATTCGCTTTCAACAGTCTTCTTTCACACACCTCCACAAAATTCTTAATAGCCTCTTGCTTATCACATTCACTATGAGCAAATAGCACATCATCATCCGCATACAACTGATTTGACAGGCGCAACCTATTCCCATCACACATCAGATCTCATCTTCTTCCAAGCATAAACACTTTCACCTCTCTCATCACTCCATCCATAAACAGAGTAAACAGCTACGGAGACGTTACACATCTTTGACGCCCACCAACACTTATATGAAACGATTCACTCAGTTCTTTATTTACTCTCACACACGCACTACTTCCATCATAGAAACTTGTTACTGTGACTATATTAATGCCATATCAGATAATCTAAATTGTACAGAAAGATATTGTAAAATATTGTCAAACTTTATGCAATTTGTATTTTTCCTGAATACTTTTTGTTTACGCTACTTCTTGCCTTCTCCCTTAATTCAATGACAAGGTGTATTGCTAAATACATGAATGGCCTTGGAATCACTTCATTTTAACTTACGGGTGTGTATCATTTATTAATATGACGTTTAATTGTGAAATTAATCCCACATATACATATATAATTTGCAAGAAATGCGTTTTAACGCGTTGGCTGCCGCCATGCTTTTATTTCCAAATTTTTTAGGTTTCATGAAGAGTAGCAAAAAACAATGTTATATACATAAACGAGAGCATTCCTGAAGTACCAAGGAACATTCACAATATCCAAGAGTCTGGTGCCGCAAAGAAATTTTAGATTTAAAATAAATCAGGTCTGTGAACCACAGGTGGGTCACAGGCAGATTACAAACAGTATGGTGTGACCCACGGCAGCCAACGTGTTAAGGAGTTAAAACCTTATTTTAATTTCAAATACGAAAACTACTCACAGTACTTATATATTCGTGTGAACTTCTCGTCGTAATATCTATTTTACATGAGATTTTACTAGAAGGGGTCGGTTCACCGACAAACAAATACTTTACAATTGCAGTAACATACATAATAAAATTTTCAAAATCCGCAATGCACAATTGGATTCCTAACCTTATGCCTAAAAAAGTTTGCAGTAAATCTGCTTAAAATTTTAACTTTTTCAAAATATACAATAATTAGAATGTCATCTTTCCAATCAAACGTACTTTTCCTAAAAGTTCACGACAGCGACGACGAAAATATTGTAAGATTGTTCACTTCGACCTTCGGTCGGTGAATAAAAATCTTCACCACTAGGGAAAATGAACATATGAAAAAGCAAGAAAACGATAAACGCTCAAGTCTCACCTTCGTTAAGGACTGGCGGAAGAGAATCGTGAATGAATCCCTTTGCCATCTGGTCAATGGCTGCATTAATCGGAGCGTGACCCAGCATTCTTCCCATCAAAGTTTTTAACTGAAAGTTTTAAATATTAAATAATTACCACACACACACACACACACACACACACACACACACACACACACACACACACACACACACAGTGTATATATAAAGTTCAGGGGCTACGTCGTGACCAATGTCATAACACCGCTTTCAGAAGATTAGCGAAGTTAAGCGACATTGGGTCTGGGTAGTAGTTGGATGGGAGACTGTCCTCCGCTCCCAGATTATGTAGCGACCCGTGGTACCTCGGATCCCACGTAAAGCTGTAGGTCACCTCCGTCATATGACTTTAGAAGTTGCGAAGGAGGTTAAACAACCCGAATAAAAAAAAATATAAAGTTCAGACGCATGTACAAATAGGTGAATGCTAATTTAAGGGTTAAACGAGAAATTTTTGTGTGGGTAAGTGGCTTGAGTAAGAGTTAAAGGGGAGTTAAGTGACTAGTTCAAAATTAATGTTAAGAGTAAGACAAGGCTGCATGATATCGTCCATGGTTGTTTAATGTGTATAATGCAGGAGATGAAACAGTGGTAGTGATGATGATGTGGTAGTTTTGGGTAAATCAAAAATGAATTAAAGAGATCAATGAAAAGTTTCGTTATGTTTGTGAAAGAAATTAATTAATTATTAATTAGGTATTACCAAAGGTAAATGTAAATAAAAGTAAAGTTCTTGTTAAACGGGAACATGTCACCATGTAATAAATACTGTGGCAAATAAAAGAAATTAAAAGATTACGAAAGAAATAGTTTTGTTGCGAGAGGACCAAGACTGTTTAACTAGCTGTCCATGGAACTAAGGAACACGAGTGGTGTAGCGGTAGATATCTTCAAAAGAAGACTAGATGCCTACTCGGAACAATTCCAGATGAGGCGGGCGCACCTGGCTATATAAGGTGAAGAGCACAAGAAACGAACTCTACTTCACCAGGCCAACTCGAGAGGAGGGCCAAGAAGCTTGACCTTCGTGAAATGAGAATCATCGCACGGAACATTTGAAAGATTGACAGGAAAGGAATTCAAATATTTGGGGGTGTCTGATTGATAAAAGAGGTACAAATAGATGTTGAAAGTAATGAGCACAAGTGAGGTCTAGTGCGTAATAATTCACAGATGTGTGGTAATCTTTTTTTGCGAGGTAACACTTTTGGTACTTCGGAACATTAAAAGACTTTTATAAAAAAATCTAGAAACATACGTTCGTCCTAATTATGTTAGGTTAGTTAAGGTTTGGTTAAGTTAGATTAGACTAGATTAGCGAGTACCTCATTATTTACTAACTTAACAGAAACCCCCTTTGAGCCCTTAATTGTGTCCAAAACACCCATCACGCCTTCTCGGTTCGATGCCATTAAGGTAAGGTTAAGTTAAATTATATTTGGTTTAATGAATTTTTAGATACGAGGGTTTTAAAAAGTCGGTACTTCGCTTACGCCGAGATACGAGTGGTGAAGTTTCGTTTGGAGTTCCGAAATGGAATTTACCATCATTTTAACCCTTTGACAGTCGTACATTCCACTGGAAATAATCTAAATTATACTACAACGCAATTCTATAAATACTTCCACGCGTTTATATAGGTGTCGTTTAGTTGTCAGAAAAGGAACCCAAAATGGGTCATTTCAGTGTCAAGTTACTAAAAATATTTAGTTTTGATAACGCTAAAACCTATATTATATAGTTTAAAGAAACATACACTCCCTGTTAAAGGGTTAAAATGTCCACAAATACAAAACAAGAGAGGGGGGAAATCACCGAGTTCGCATTTTTTTTAGCCCAAGTTGTACATCAATAAGCCACTCATTAAAGGTAAAAATTAGAATGGCGTTTTAAGATTCTTATACTTTACTCTTGACCATTCCAAGACGAAAAATTTTTTAGGTTTAAAATTCTTTACTATAAAAACTTAAATGGAAAGTGTAATCTTCGATTGAAAATAATATGCATAGTTGTTATTGCATTGCATAATCTTTCAGAAAATTAAAAAACTACAGTGATGGATGAAATACTTAAAAATGCTTGATACGCTTTAATCAGGGATGAACGCCAAATACCTCTATGGTTACAGTGTCGGGCTCTGGGCAGTGAGGCTCTGAGTTCGCTCCAGATGTTGGCATGGGGTTGGGTGGGTGGCCACTCACCCTGTTTCTGTTCGGGCTCGGTGATCCTCGGAGCACACTCAACCTCGAGTAGTTGGGGAAATGAGCTTTATGGATGTTTATTTACGACTACGACAACAATGATGAAATAAAACCTAATAGTTCACTTCGGCCATAGGTCGTTGAATCACATTAACCATTAGTGTCCATTGGTAGAATTTCTACCGACAAAAATTGCGCGTCATTATCATTATTGCATCACTTCTCTCGTATTCACGTGATCTTCGGTAGTGTCATTGATATGACGCAGTCTAAAATATTGCGTCATATCAATCACTCATACCGAAGATCACGTGAATATGAGAAAAAGTGATGCAATAATAATAATGAACAATTTTGTCGGTAGGAAATTCTACCAATGGCCACTAATGAATTAAAACATTAAAGAGCGATTAAATAACAAAAGAGGAATGAATTAAACCTTTTTAAAAATCTCCTCTTGGCTCTTTTCTTTCCTGTCAGAGAAGGCGATTCCCAGGTGATTAAAGTATTCTCTCGGAAGACCTCTGCGAAATTCCACGTCTTTTTCGGCAGCGATGGCCAATGCAGCTGGTAACAGCTGTAATGGGATTAATTAAAATTTTATATTTTCATTCGTTTACTGTAGAATATAAACGACGCGCGAAAGATACAAATTTATTAAGATTTATAATTAGCAGAAACTCTCTACATACAAACTTTATCCCGAATGAGCATCCCGTGGATCGATCAGTTTAGGGCACCGCTCGGCGGTGATAAAACTCCTCCGAGTCGTGGGTTTTAACCTCGCTACTACCCAGAATTGGGCCCCTGTCTTTTCTGTCACTTACATCGCGGCGAGGCGACGACGGCGGCGGACGGCCACCCCCGCTTAATTGACTCTGGCTAAGGTAGCCCTAACCCTAACTTCCTGGGCATATGGGCATCGGATGTTACCTTTTACCTTTATCCCGAGCTACGAGCTGTTCGATGATGTTATACACTGAGAAAGCTCAATAACGGGTTTATCTTAAAATTAACCATTTGAGAGAGACCTATCAACAAACACTATGAAAAATACAAACCTTTTCGAGTAGATCGACCCAAGCATTCTTCTGATAAGTTGAAATGGTGATGTGGAGTGAATGTATGTCATTTAATGCTTCTCCCTGGTGAATGAAACCCCTTGGAAAATAAAGGAGGTCTCCTGGTTCCAAAACACAATCTAACTCAACCGCCCCCAGAGGGTCATCAGGGCCAAAATTACCGCTTGATTCACGTGGTAAAGTTTCGTCAGGAGTTCTGAAATGGAATTTACATTACTTAAAATGATGCACAACTCTGGTTTTCAAGGACTAACTTCTAATTCAGATTTTCTTCTTTTGCAATTTTTAATATATATTTAATAATAATAATAATAATTTCTATAATGTATATATAAAAATCTTACCGTGGTTTATAAACTCTCCATCGCTTTTTACCTTCTAACTGAAGAATAAACGCTTCTATGTCGTCCCAATGGGGTGCGAACCCTTGAGTTCCAGGGGGAGTCAAATAGCTGAAAATTAATGAGACATTTTTGTGTACACACACGCACACATTTTATATACCATATATATATATATATATATATATATATATGGCAAAGTTAAGCGACATTGAATCTGAATAGTAGTTGGATGGCCTTCCTCTGTGTCCAGATGATGTAGTGCCCCATGGTTCAGAATCCACGTAAAACTGTAGGTTCCGTCCATCATATGACCTTGCAGAGGAACGTATAAAACGGACCACTTCTTGTTAAAATATCTTTTTTTCCTTTAATTAGTACTCGTTAAGTTTGTGCCAATTCTTCCTAACTATTTTGTTTACACTATACACATGTATATTTTTGGTTTTTTGCCTTTACCCTTCACTCCCTGACGAGGTGTACTGTTGAATACAATTTGTGGATAAAGTGGGGTTAACAGGAACCTTAAGTCTGTCTCAATCTTTTTGCAAATATACTCATAAAATGGAAGTTAACTATACCTAATGCCTTTTGGATCCATGGTGGTTGGATGTTTAGGGCTACATATATTATTTAGATATGATCTAACATATTTAGGGACCAAATCTGCAGAGTCGAGATTATCAAAAACGTTAATTCAAAATGAAAATTTTGTTAAGAGCAGCAATATTTATAAGTATGGTTAATAAGTCCTAATGGAATTAATCTTGTAAATGCATATCACTCGGATAACTACTAGGCAAAGCTGGGCACAAACCGTTAATCCGTTAATCGTTAATTAACGAAGTTAACTTTTTTGTTAACGATTTAACTTAACTTTGAAAATCATTATCGGACTAATTAACTTCCGTTACATTTAACTTCCGTTAACCCAAAAAATTCATAAATAAACGTTTAAAAGTTTCTATTATTTTCAGTGCTGAGCAGGTGCGCAATTAATCCGCCACTGTTAATAGTGATGAACGAATTTCCATTTCCGCAGTGCAAAATCAGGCGATATATTTGTTTCCGTCACCACAATTTGTGTCTTACCAAATATGGTAGTTATTTATGGCATTGGTTTGAGCAAAACATGGTCGACTGTAAAATCAGGCGGAAAGATTTGCCATTTGAGTTGAATGTTTCAACTTCTCTCAAGAAATATCACAAGCATTTTAAGGCACTTTCAATAATATATATGTAACAATTACAACAAATAACTACATTCGTTTCATTTGCAGTCTGTCTCTTGCACAACATGTTTGTGCTAGTGAATATTTAAAAATAATCGTTGTCAAGTATGGTGGGTACAGTCGATGAGGCCATGAAGCAGCAGTCCAACGAAGTGGGCAGCAACAGTGGAGGCAGCAACAACGAGGAGGAGGATGACTTCTTCAGTGCTGTCATCCAGACAAAAGAGAGCAGCAGAAGCCACAGGTCACTCAAGGGCAAGGCCCAGAACTTGGTCAAGACCTGGCTGGAGACCAACTCCAAGGACTTGCTGACAGATGCTGCCTTCTTGGGTGAGCAAGTGTTGGTGGACTTGTTCATCAAGTTCAACACAGCCATCCCCTCCAGTGCTGCAGTGGAGCGTTTGTTCTCTATGGGCAAGGACATCCTGAGGGCCAAGAGATCATCCCTGTCTGATGAAAACTTTGATATGCTAATTTTCATGAAGGGCAACATGCATCTCATGGACAAAATGGAGAACGAGAAGAAGAGGGAAAATTAAATTATATATATGTTGTGTTTTTCATTTTTTTTATAATAAAAGTTAACGTTAACGGTTTATCGGTAACTTCCGTTACATGTTTAACGGATTAACGGTTAACGAAGTTAACTTTTTGGTTAATGGATTAGCGGTTAACGAAGTTAACTTTTTGGTTAACGGTGCCCACCACTGCTACTAGGGCACTCAATATATTTTGCCCCACCCTTTTTTCTGAGCTAAATAGGCCATGGGGCTCAAATGTCTTTTGGGCCTAAGTTTCAACATTCTGCGCTTCACATAGCTGGATTTTTCAAATATGAACCTCCCCTCCTCGTATAAAACCGTTTTTAAACGCCCTTGTATAAAACCAATGGTTAACGCAGTTTCGAAAAAGGCGTCTGACAGTGATGTGCGTTGTAAACAGAGAGCTGTTATCGAGTTCTTAATTGGAGAAGGAAACGGTTGGAAATATTCACAAATGTCTACAAAACGTTTACGGAGATGCTGTTGTTGATCGAAGTACAGTTGGGTGCTGGTCTACACGTGCGAGATCATCGGAGAGAGGGAGAGCCAGACTCGATGATGAGCCATGCAGCGGTCGCCCGGCATCAGCTGTGACATCTCACACCGTGCAACGCGATAACAGCATCATTTGATCAAATCGGCGCGTCACATACAAGGAGCTAGGAATTAGTGAAGGAAGTGTGAATACGATAATTCAGCAACTGGGATACTCAAAAGTGTGTTCACTGTTTGTTCCTCACCAACTCACTGAAGATCACAAAGCCCAAAGAAAAGAAATTGCTTCTGAGTATTTGGTTCGATACGAGACAGAAGGAGATGACTTCCTTTCACGAACTGTGATGGGATGAGACTTGGGTACACCACTTTGAACCTGAAACAAAACGCCAATCCATGGAGTGGCATCATACACTCCCCCCACGCAAGAAAGTTAAAAATGGCTCCCTCTGCAGGAAAGGTTATGGCCACCATCTTCTGGGACATGAAAGGGGTGATTCTGGTGGACATTATGAAGAAAGGACAAACAATCAACTCAGAGGCATATATTGCTACCTGACAGAGACTCCAGAGACGTATAGAGAGAGTTCGACTGGAGAGAAAACTGGAAGACGTCCTTCTTTTGCACGATAACGCAAAACCACATAACAGTTTGCAAACAAGAGGGGCCATCACAAAAATGCGCTTCACTGTGTTACCCCACCCTCCATACAGCCCAGATCTGGCACCTTCAGACTTCCATTTGTTTGGACCAATGAAGGATGCTATTCGTGGAAGAAAGTTTCAGTGACGATGAGGTTGTTGAGGAGGTTAAGAGGTGGCTCCAGCGGACTTTTACCAGTAAGGAATAGAGGCCCTTGTTTCGAGGTGGAGGAAAGCCGTAGAAAAGGATGGAGGCTACGTGGAAAAATAAAACCTTTTAAAAAAGGTATGTAACTACTTGTGTAATAAATTTCTGGAACTTAAAAGGAAACTTGGAAAGAAAAAAAAAAGGTGGGGCAAAATATACTGAGCAGCTCTCGTAATTCCTGAACTAGTAAGTGTCTTTTTCTGAAACATGGAAGTAGTAAAGTTTTACATCCACTGAGGATGGGAGTTGTGAATCCCAAAATACCTTGTAAATAATGTTTGTTCAAGCAGTCATCATTTTATTCACCTTAAAATGCCACTTCCCTAGGAACAAGCCTTTGTCTAGAATTATATATATACACACATCTTTCCTTTCAAAAGTTCTGCGCAATGATTCCTCATTTCACGAAGGTCAAGCTTGTCACCCCTTCTCTAGAGTTGGCCTAGTGAAGTAGTGAGTTGGTTTCTTGTACTCTCCACCTCACATAACACTTTTCCCTGGTGAATGAAACCCCTTGGAAAATAAAGGTCTCCCAGTTCCAAAACCCGGCTCATTGGGGATTGTTCTGAGCCAGGTGTCTAATCTTCTTTTGAAGATGTCCACTGCAACACCATTCGTGTTCCTTAGGTCTTTGGGCAGCTGATTAAACAGTTTTGGTCCTCTCACAACAAAACTTTTCTTTCAGGGTTAAGGATGTTCGCTATCTCACCTTTAATTTGGGAACACAACAGTGTTCCTTTTCTACTTTCCACCGTTGTTTGGGGAGTTACAGGGTTCGGAGTAAGTTAAGGGACTAGTTTCTCCATTATTTTCCAAGTGTAAATAATGGTCTCTCTCTCTCTTCTCCTTCCCAGTGAAAATAGGCTTAGTTCGCATAACCTTTCCCAGTAATTTAGTTCTTTGCACCCTTTGATCTTGGCTGTGAAGCTTCTCTGAATCTTCTCTAGGTGTCTAATGTCTTATTTTTTATATTAGGAGCGAGGTATTCCAATTTGAGTATGATCAGGGTTTTCAGTAGAGGAATCATTACATTCCTATCCCTTCGTTTAAAAGTTCTCAATATCTGCCCCATTATTCTCTTTGCTCTGTTTACTGCTATCTTATTTTGTATTTCAAATTTTGCATCATCAGTCATTACAACCCCTAAATCTTTCGCTCTAGAATTTCTCTGAATTTCCTGTCCATTTGGGGTATAATATTCCATGGATTTTAGGTTCTCTCTTTTTCCGTACCGTAAAAGCTGAAATTTCTTGGTGTTAAACTTCATATTGTTGTCTTCCATCCACTTTTAGTTCCTGTTCATGTCGGTTTGCAGAGATCCTATATCTTCTGGATTTCTTATTTTTCTACTGAGCTTTGTGTCATCAGCAAAGAATGTTACTGTGCTGTCTGTGGTAACGTCCTCATCTATGTCTGTCAGCATGATTATGAAGAGTAGTGGAGTTAATACTGTTCCTTGTGGTACTGAGCAGAGGACCTCTGATTCTGATGAAGATACTCCTTGTACTCCATATATATATATATAAGCGAAAGCGCTTGGACTTCGTGTTTCCTTTTCCCTGTGGTTGTTTGCTTATTAATAAGATCACGTGTTATTTTGTGATTTTAGTGCATATATATATATATATATATATATATATATATTATATATAATATTATATATATATTATTAGTGATGTAGGTCACATCCGCATCTGCATAACATCCGCACGTTGGACTGCGGATGTCGTGCGGATGTGGACCGTTGAGATAAAATGTCATTAATAAGCGGAAATTATCAAATTCTACTATATTAATAGAACTAGTTCATTGTGTGCAAAAGTGATGCAAGCGACAAGACGAGAGGCTGTTCTTGTATGAAGTTACTCTCTTGCAACCTACTTAGATCCACGTTACAAAGCTAAGTTATTTTCACCTAGTACATTAGAACGAGTTAAATCATCACTTGGCAAAGCAGTTGAAGAGCTTCAATCTCTTGAATCTGTCGCTTTACCACCCACCAAAAGAATAAAAGTTTCAGTGACAGAACCAACACAAGTTTCAGTGACAGAACCAACACAAGTTTCAGTGACAGAACCAACACAAGTTTCAGTGACAGAACCAACACAAGTTTCAGTGACAGAACCAACACAAGTTTCAGTGACAGAACCAACACAAGTTTCAGTGACAGAACCAACACAAGTTTCAGTGACAGAACCAACACAAGTTTCAGTGACAGAACCAACACAAGTTTCAGTGACAGAACCAACACAAGTTTCAGTGACAGAACCAACACAAGTTTCAGTGACAGAACCAACACAAGTTTCAGTGACAGAACCAACACAAGTTTCAGTGACAGAACCAACACAAGTTTCAGTGACAGAACCAACACAAGTTTCAGTGACAGAACCAACACAAGTTTCAGTGACAGAACCAACACAAGTTTCAGTGACAGAACCAACACAAGTTTCAGTGACAGAACCAACACCTTCAACAAGCAAATCTATCACAGAATCTGTCTCTCAGTTTCTTGAGTCAAGCAGCAATGACGAGACCTACGCGATGTCAAAAGATATAGTAAAAATGATCGAGAGCTATCACCAAGAAAAACGCCTGGCTGCATGTGACAATCCTATTAGTTGGTGGAAAAATATGCAGAATATCTATCCATACTTGAGTAAACTTGCAAGGAAACATTTAGCCTGTCCTCCAACAAACGTACCAAGTGAGAGATTATTTAGCAGTGCTGGATTAATATATGATGAAAAGAGAAACAGACTGGCAGCAGAAAAGGCAGAAAAATTAGTGTTCCTTAAGCATAACCTTCCTATAATTAAGTTTGAACATTAAACGATGAACATTGTAGTTTACTTTATTTTAATTACTCATTTATAAATATGCCTAATAAAACTTTAAACTTAATATAAATAGTTATCAAGCTAATTAAAGATCTCTTTCTATAAGGGTGGAGGTTGGGGAAAGAGGTCGGTGGGGTGCATTTGAGTTGGGTTCACGTCCCGCATCCTGGTAACACAATTATGGTTTCTAATTGTGGCTGAAACTCAACAAAATATAACGAATTTATTTGCAGACGAATTCACTAATTGATTTCTATATTAGTTAGATGCTTGATATTATTTTATATGTTCAGAGAAAAGTACAGCAATTATTGTACAATTAATCAATTATACTACATTATAGCTACAGCTCTCTCTATATAACTTATTATATACGTTAAACACAACAAATCTCGAATATATCCTAAAAAATAACGAAAATGTAGACATCCGCATCCGCGGATGTGAAAAAAATGACATCCGCTACATCACTAATATATATATATATTATTGTAGTATATACGAGGGTGGGTTGAAAAGTAATGCCTCCACTTGAATAATTCTGGATTGTGTAGAGGTAGCCAGATAAAACCAGTTTTGTGTTGTAACTTGATGTCCCCACCCCATTCTAGATTGTGTTGAGGTAACCAGATAAGACCGGTTTTGTGTTATAGCCTCATATAGCCTACACTCATTCCACACATTGGCTCGGTATCGATTACAATGGAAAGGAGTAAAGACGTTCACTTCAAGCAACATGCCATAATTGAATTTTTGACCATGGAAAGTGTTGCTCCCATACACTGTTTCACATTTCAACTTTTTTTAAAAACTCATGGAGCATAGTTCTTATACTGTGAGAAATACTGCATTGATCATAAATATAGCAAAAAAAATTAGATTGGCAATTATTTCGGGTCCCCACAACCCTCCTCAAAGACAGACCCTCCTTTTGTACTGCAAATCCCCTACTTTTCATCATGAAAATGCTTGTAACTTCCATATTTCTAATCCGATCTTTATAAGTTTGGTATCAAATTGTAAAGGAGATCAATACACATCTAAACAATACTTAATAATGTGGTTTAGTGAATGTTTGGGCAGTTTTATTCAAGTAATTCAATTCTTAGTTATATTTATTCAAGTGTAGCGAGTGCACTACCAGTTGATTCTGTATGTTGTCTGCTAGTAGCCATTAATACTTGTGTAGTGCCATCTATTGAAGTATGCAGTAACTACGATTTTGATGAATGTAGCTGTCGTTCGTTGGTTGGTGTTTGTATATATGTGTGGTGCTCATTTTAAGTTTTGATTTATCAGAGCAGACAAGCATACATAATCAATTGGTAGTGCACTCGCTACACAAGTAATTCTATTTTCAATTTCTGCTACCTCTTCTTTTGTCCTTTGCTGTGTACAACTCAATTCACAGACAGCTAATGTTTTGATATTTTTTTCAGACTTTGTTCAGTTTATGAAACTAAAAAATAGTGTAATATGTCTAAGGCATAGGCCTGTTCTAAGAAAAGGTCTAAGTTCATATGACTCTATATTGGGCATGTTAAAAGATGATATTATTGCTTTGGAGAGGTGTATACTCCCAACAAATGGAGATGTTATTAATCATTTTTATTTTTTGAGAAGAGCCCAAATGAATACTGCTAATGTATCAAAGGAAGAAAACATTTTGGCAGTTTTGAAGTACAGTAAAGACAAGACTGTATGGGACATGGCTACAATTCCTGCAAAAGACGTTGTCAAGCATAGCACTCCAAGAGAGATGTTGCTTGATCTCATAAAACAGCATGAATCTCTCTTGAAGAATAAAGGAAGAAAAAACTTTGTCACAGAAAGAGGCCCTTTTGGATTGCATGGATAAGCTTTTTGACATAGCAAGCCAAGATGCAGTAGAAATAATTCAGGACAGAATGAGGTCAACGACATATAAAGTGGCAGATATAAAGTTTTTGGAAGATCAAAGAGGTCCTCAAAAATAGTGTCTAGGCTCAAAAGATAAAATCTATACTGCTAAGTTTGTGAGGAAAACAGAGAGAATGCAATCTGGAAAAATAAAGACAGAGAAAGAATTGGAGAGACAATCTTTGAAAGAAAAAGAAACATCTATGGTCAACACATCAGAAAGTTCCAGTACTGACTCAACTGACGTTGATGGGGCATGGTTTGGATTTCAAATTAAACTGTAGGTCTAAGGTGGAGTGAAATGCTTGACCTTCGTCAGAATGAACAATTCAGACGGAATTAAGGTGGTCCTTAGCTATATAGGGGAAAATTCAAGCTACGAAATTTAACTGCGCTACCCCCGGATTTTGTTAGAAATATCGAAAAATGGTTGCAGACAAAATTTCACACGAATCAGAAAATATTTACTGGTGCTACATTAGGGTGGTCCTTATTTTTGAACTTTCGAAATTCAATGCGGCTACCCCTGGATATTGTTCCTAGTCTCAAAAAAGTGTTGTAAGCAAAATTTTAGCTCAATCAGCTTATATTATCTGCTATATTATCTCAATGTTTCCCCCATAAGGGGAAAAATTCAACAACCTTCAATGACCTTCATCAGTCATCAACAAGTGCAAGTATTTGCACTTCTGGTGTTTGTTTGTCTCCTCCTCAACATTTGGGTTCAGAACATTGTGAATCTAATATTATCTCTTGGGTTGTTGCTGTTTTGTGTTAAGGGATTGTTCCTTCTTCCTCAGGTGAATCTCGAGAATGGCATCGACAAGGACATCTACTGAAGTGTGTTTAGTTGGCCAGCCAAGAAAGGAATTGATTGGAGGGAAGCTTCCTTCTTCGGGAGAAGTACTCCAGCACCTGTTCCACCAGCTCCAAAAGGAGAAAATGTCCCTCCATGAGGCTGCAACAACTGTTTACCATCAAGATTTTCCTCTTCCGCAACCAGTTCAAGCTCAGTCCATGAGAGAAGCGAGGCCTCCGCTGTTTTGTCCCATTTGCGGTGACAACATACATTCCCGCTTGGTTTGAGGCCCCGCTAACTGCTTCTGTGCCAGCCAATGACCTCCGCTTGTTTCTTATGAAGATGGGGAGATTGCCACAGCGGGGTCCAAGACTTTCAGCTGGCATCTGGGGTTATCTGTCGGGAGAGCTGGCTGGACTGGCGTTCTTCGATGTAAAGGTCACTGTTGAAGAAAAGAAACATGATTACTGCTCTCCAAGATGAAGGATCCGAAGACACACCAAAGCAAATTTGTGTCCCCATGGATGCCATCCTGAAGGACAAGATATTGTTGTTGCACTTCCCAGACTTTGTTGTCTCCTTGTTTTTTCTCATTTTCGAATTAAACTATATAATCAATTGATGTTTGAAATATATTTCAATTGGAAAAAAGTTTAATTTTCAGTTCTAAGGTTCCGTCCCACCATCCCCAAATATGGGGTTTCACACCATAGACTACGTATATAACAATATCAGCATACTAGTAGCGTACTGACAACCAATGTGGCACCAGATAATATAAGCCGACTGAGATAAAATTTTGCTTACAGCACTTTTTTGAGACTAGTAAGTTAGTAACAATATCCAGAGATAGGGCTTCTAGGACAAAATCCCCCCGTGGACAAAATCCCCTCACGGACAAAATCCCCCCGGACACAATCCCCCCGCGGACAAAATCCCCCTAAGGCTTTATTAAAAAAATAAGAATACGACTGACTTTATTAAAGTTTTAACAAAAATATCACGACTTAACCTAACCAATCGTCAAGGGCGTACAATTAGCTAACCGGGCAAACAAATAAGAATACGACTGACTTTATTGAAGAAGAAAAATTAAAAACACAAAGTCAAACAAAATTCAAAATTTAAAAAGACAAATTAAAAGCAATTCCCTTAAGAAAATCAAAAATAGACCTGTTGTTATAGTCTTGTACAATTTTCAAAATGCGAGAAGAAGAAGACTTATACTTCTTCCTTTGCGGTTCTGTCGGCAAGCCAGCGATAATTTGAGAAATAAATGCCTGTTGGTAGCTTATTTCTTGCCCTAAAACTTTTAAACATTTCCATATGTTTGGATGCGAGCATCCTGTTAGAGATGCAAAGCGTCTATGCCAGCCTTCGACAGAGTTATTTGTACGTGGAAGTTCTGTAATTGTTCTTGAGTACATATTCCAAATAGAAATGCTAAAAGTGGGTTCTCTTCGTCCTCGTCGGCATGGCCTTCCAATATAATTATCTTCAAAATAATCGAGAATTGGCAAACCTTCCACTGGTATAAAATCGTATAATTGTTCAAAAGCATCAACAACTTTTTCTGGAGGCACAAAAGCTAGAGCAGGTATCATTCGAATTTTTAAGGCAAAATCATTGTCATCTTGATATTTTTTCTGTAATCCGTGTTCCTGTATTTTTCGATAAATATTCTGACATAAATGGAAAAAGCACCCTTTCACTTCAAGTTCCCCTTAGGGGGATTTTGTCCGCGGGGGGATTGTGTCCAGGGGGGGTTGTGTCTGGGGGATTTTGTCCATGGGGGATTTTGTCCGCAAGGGGATTTTGTCCTGATACCGAGATAGGATAGCCACATTGAATTTCAAGTTCAAAAATAAGGACCACCCTAATATATATATATATATATATGGCGCCTCGGTGCTGTTGTGGTTAGTGTCGCTGACTACACTACGAATCCATCAACCCCAGGATCGAGACCTGCTGAAGGCAACTGGTGCCCAGCAAAAACCAGCTGTTCATCTTTCCACACAATAAAGAAAATGGTTGGTAGATAAATGAGTACCTGGGTGGCCTAGTGGTTAAGACGCTGGGCTGCTGGTGGGGCGTAGTTCGGATTCCACGTTAAACTGTAGGTCTAAGGTGGAGTGAAAAGCTTTACCTTCATCAGAAATTCAGAATGAACAATTCGGGCATAAGCTAACACACACACACTCGGACCTCGCTAATTCGACACTCGGTATTTCGGATATCGCGATAATTCGGCTATTTTTCTGCGTGTCGAAATATCAGGCAAATTTCAGATTTGGTGAAATTTGCCTGATATTTCGACACGCAGAAAAATTACAGAATTATCGCGATATCCGAAATACCGAGTGTCGAATTAGCGAGGTCCGAGTGTGTGTGTGTTAGCTTATGCCCGAATTGTTCATTCTGAATTTCTGATGAAGGTAAAGCTTTTCACTCCACCTTAGACCTACAGTTTAACGTGGAATCCGAACTACGCCCCACCAGCAGCCCAGCGTCTTAACCACTAGGCCACCCAGGGTACTCATTTATCTACCAACCATTTTCTTTATTGTGTGGAAAGATGAACAGCTGGGTTTTGCTGGGCGCCAGTTGCCATCAGCAGGTCTCGATCCTGGGGTTGATGGATTCGTAGTGTAGTCAGCGACACTAACAACAACAGCACCGAGGCGCCTCATTTTTCATTTATTCGTTATTTCTTTTCCCCGTGTGCAGAGACGCTCCTTATTTACGTCGTTTCTATTCATTTATATACTGCGTGGTCATTGCAGTTAAATGCACATATTCACGATTTGCGAGGGTGCCCTCTCAGGGCATTGGTTTCTGCCCTATGTAGGAGAATTTCGATTTATGATTGATCGAGGTCCGTAGTGTAATGGTAGCGCATCCAACCGGCAATTGGAAGGCCCTGGGTTCGATTCCCGGGCGGTTCGCCTCATTTTTCATTTATTCGTTATTTCTCTTCCCCGTGTGCAGAGACGCTCCTTATTTACGTCGTTTCTATTCATAAATATATATATAAATATATATATATATAAATATATATATATATAAATATATATATATAAATATATATATATAAATATATATATATATATATATAAATATATATATATATATATAAATATATATATATATATATATAAATATATAAATATATAAATATTATATATATATAAATAAATATTATATATAAATATATATATATATATATATATAAATATATATATATATATATATAATAAATATATATATATATAAAATATATATAATATATATATATATATATATATATATATAAATATATATATATATAATATATATATATATATATATATATATATATAGTAAACCCTCGATTTACGGGCAAAGAAATCTGGACGAATTTATCTGCAGTCCAAGTGAGCGAGTTTGAATTTCCCGAGAACAGTGAACGCTGTCCGCTAATTCGTGAGCATGCCGATAGAGCGCGCGCTGAGAGAGTGAGAGATGTGGCTTGGCTCGTCCACTCTGTTAGGGCTGCTTCACACAAGCGTACCCCCGTCGCGTGTTTTAGAAATCAAAGGAGTGCAATGGGACCATTCACACGGTGTACGTGCGACAAAAACGCGGTGCAGACACTCATCAAACGCCCGTACTTCCAAAACACGACGCATAAAAATGCGCCGTGTGTTCTAGAATTCTTAGTGTGGCAATGGAGTACTTCAGACGAATGTATTGTTTGTCGTGCGTCAGTTGTGTTTCAGCTCTGGCAGAGTCAATACCCTACTGCAAGTGCCTCTGTATTATCCTTGTCTGGTGCTGTTTATAGGATGGACCCACCATTTGCGTTTTCATAACCTTATTCACCAAATACACACAAACAATTCTCTTGTTTACGTCTTCCATCACGAGCAGATGCCATGCATAATTATGCGCGCGACAAAAATACGCTCGTGTGAAGCGGCCCTTACCAAGTATGTTCCGTATCAGATCTCCACACGTTTAGTGCTTGACTTTGCCTTATTTTTGCTTATAACATTTAACTTCAGTGAATCATCATGGCCTCTAAGAACACTGGCGTTAAGAGAAAGCGTGTGACCCTTAATGTTGCACAGAAATTGGAGTTAATTGAAAAGCTAGAGTCTGGTGTATCGGTTGCCCGCGTGTGAGGAGTATGGTGTGAAGAAACAGTGTCAGATATTCACAAAAGTAAGGATAAGCTTAAGCAGTTTTCGATGAAGTATACAGGGTGTCCCATAAGTCCGGCATCATAGGAAAAATAATAAAAAAAGGCAAAACAAAAGCTTTTATTTACAGAACGTGCTCAATATGTCCACCATTGTTTTCAATACACAAATTCAGACGTAATACCCAGTCAGCAAGCACATGGTGAATGATGTCAGGAGTAATGGTGTTACATGCCCCAATAATGCGCTGCCGCAAATGTTCAACACTCCTAATTTTCTCTGCGTATACCAGCACTTTCAAGTGGCCCCAGAGATAAAAATCTAGTGGCGTGAGATCCGGGCTTCTAGCTGGCCATTCCACAGGCCCTCGATGTCCTATCCAATGACCAGGGAATTGTTGGTACAGGTATTCCCTTACTTGGGTGCTGTAATGTGCAGGAGCGCCGTCTTGCTAGAACCATGTTGGGGAATTTCCTTCTTCGTTCAAGACACTGGGAAATGCTTCTTCCTTGAGCATACGTAAGTAGGTGCCTCCAGTGACATGTTCATCGAAAAAGAGGGGGCCTATGATGCATCCTTCCAAATGCCACACCATACCATCACCCGAAATGCACCTTGTTCCTTTGAAGAGGTATATCAGTGAGGGTTGTTTTGAGACCAGTAGCGGGTGTTCTGTCGATTTACCTCACCATTTCCATAAAAAACAGCCTCATCACTGAACAGAATGGTGGACGGGAAATTGGCATCCCGAGCATAAGAAAAATATGAATTATGGTTTGTAGAAATAGAAAAATATGAATTTCTCCTATGATGCCAGACTTATGGGACACCCTGTAGTGTCGATAGTTCAGTGTGTGGTTCGACAGTGGGTACTAGAATGCACATGAAAGTTGCAAAAAATAAGAACCTTGAAGAGGCAGTTTATAAGTGGTTTGTGCAGCAGCGTTCTATTGGTGTTAATGTATGTAGTGCCGAGCTGTGTTCAGCTGCTAGCACGCTAACACACACACACACACACATGGTGTGTCGAATATAACCATTCGATTTAACGAACTATCGGCATTAACGGACACCCCTTCCCCTATTAGTCCATTAAATCAAGGGTTTACTGTGTGTGTGTGATATATATAATATATATATATGGTGGCATAGTATTGCGATACATTTTTTTATTATTATCGTATCGAAAGATACAATACAAATAAGTGTCAGTAACACAATACTTTATCATAGACTCAGTGATAAATTTGTGAGACTGAGAGCAAACCTCATCAAGAATTATCTAATTATTTAATGAATAATTCATCAGACATTCAACAATTACACATGTATCTATCGATAAAAGAACTGTTCATAAAATACAACACTACACTGTCATCAAGCGTTCCAGTTGAGACTTTTAAGCATAGCTGGAAAACTCTTTCCTCAAAGAGAAACAGAATGTAGAAGCGCGTAGCTCGCTATCACTCATGACCATTGTACAACTTGGCCCTCCAGGCGGGTAGCACTGTGACATATACTGCTATATACGCCATTACCCCCACACACAAAAGTAAAAAAAAAACATTACCCCGACACACAAAAGTAAAAAATGCCATTATATAATATAAGGGTTTTCAAACACACCAATTATAATGATATAACAATGATTTTTGATGAATGAATTGAGCAAGATTAATAATTAATACTCCAAATGATATAATTTGAACTCTTCTGAGGGGGTAAAGGATGGCAATTTTGGCTGCCTTGAGCTACCATTTTAAGGCAATTTCAAGTTTGAAACAGCATAAAAATGCTGAGCATTCTTCTCATGGCTCGCTTTGCTCGCCCCTCAAGTAACTTGCACATACTACTACTATCACCTTTCCTCTTAGCACCCACTGATATTTTAAAAAGCCAGCCACATGCCATCACCAAAATTTTGCAACCTTCGACGAACTACCCCCCTACGAAATATCTGAAAAAAAAAACCATGTGTATATATATATATAGGGCGGATCGAAAATGAGGTTTTTAAACTTTTTTTCGAAATTCAAATATGGCTAGTGCGGAAAATATGTGGGTGCTATAGATAATGACTGTGCATAAATATTAGTCCTGCAAAATTATATCTTCAGGTGCCACAAAGCCGTCGAAAAAAGTGAAATATAATGATTTTCTTATATTCTGCATTAGTACAATAACTGAAACTTACTTGTTATTATTATATAAGTGTTCCAATTACCAAAATAGTTACTGAATTACGCAGCTCTTAATTTATTTAGATCAATGTTCTTTTGATTAATGATCTAAATAATCCAGAACTCACCACGAGGAGGTGCTGCGTGTCGAGCTCCACCCATGCCCTCCCAACCACCCATCCTTGCGCATGTTTTTTTCTATTAACGTTTTATTTAAACTTTATATTCAGCTTTACTTTCGAATGATGGCATTTTTTTACGTGACTGAAGTGTTGATCTTATGAAGCCATCTCGCGCGTTCAATCCAAATACTTTTGATGATGCTTCAGTCACTAATTTTACCATTCTTTCTACTACTTGTGTATGACAAGGGAATTTCTCGAATGGAGGGGTACTCTTGTTTTCTAGGAATTCTTCAATCTCATTTTCTGTCAGGTGTCTTGTCACAGGTGGTTCAGTGACAATGCATTTTTGCCAATTAATTAATCAGTATAATCAGTAGCTTCAAATTGAATAACAGGTACTGTGAAACGCCTCACAACTTTTTCCTTGTTTGTTTGCCTTGCTTTCTTTATTCGCCTCCACGCTAATTCTCTTATGGCGCTGCGGTCATCATGAATCATTGATGCTAGAATATTTTCTGGATTTGCAAAAAATGCATTTCTTTGTATGACAGGGTTTACAATATCCTTTACTTCGTCATTCAGTGTTCTTGTTAGTTCAATAGTTTTGAAAATGTTTTGAGCCATTGACAAAAGACGTACTTTGCTTAATAGAAAACCACATTGGGATGTAGACCTTCATTATAAAAGAAGCAATGTTCATGAGGTTCTCAGATGGACTTCAGTTGAAACGTATAGACGAAGCAAACGATTGCTGTAGTCAGCCATCGTGAATGTGCCATTTTTCCTGGACTACGATGAGCAAGATCTGGAGAGCAATATCCCTTTGTTATGGCCTGATGAATATCAATTAGATATTTTTGGTCGGTGCTAAGATCTTCACAGTCTACAGTTGGTTCCTCAGCATCAATCCTTTCAAACTCGACAATAGGAAGACTCTCACAGTTCTCTAATTCCCTGCCAATAGGACCGGTGAATCCGCGGGGGCCAGATGTTTTTCCATCCAGCTTTGCAACTAAATGGCGTAATGGCAGTTCATTGGCATGGAGCTGGCACACTAAATGTTGAACTGGCTTCTTCAGCTTCAATTCTATAAGCCTTTTAACGCCTCCCTTTTCTCCAGTGTTGACTGCTGCACCATCGCATCCAATGGCAACAAGGTTTTCCAGGTTCATGTCATTATTTCCAATATACTCAAACATTCCTTTACATAT